>OY757014.1:108217625-108741818 GCA_963580285.1 Lucinisca nassula | reverse complement strand
TGGACATCCACCCAGTCCAGTCAGTCTTCGCTACCCGCATGAAGAAAGGTAATTCAATGACCTTAGGTACGGTTTAGTATGTGAAGCTGAACCTAAATCTCAGAAATTGCTCAATGATTTCAAAAGAAAATAAAAAAAAAATAAATAAATAAACTGCACTATGCTGGTATACGGGTAATACGGGTAGAAGTTTTACGATCGCCACTTAGTATAAAACCAGATGTTATAGTTGTCCGTCTATTCAAACTAGCCCTAGAATCTATTTTTATTTGTTATGCAGGGTTTATATGTGAGCTAAATGCAGAAAATTATTGCACAGATCAGCATGCGCATCTGAACAGTCTTAGTAATACCTGTGTTGTTGTTGGATATATAGCTTTGCATTTATATGCGCTAATCAAGAATTTTGATCTGTTTTTATCAACCGCTCCATACTATGTCGAAAAAAAAATATGGCGCAGATCAGCGTGCGCATCCGCACAGTTTTATCAAAAACTTTGTAGTTCGCTGACCAATATCCTGTTATCTGACCCGGACGGAATAAAGTGTGTTAAAGAGAGGCGCCGCATACTGTGTGGAAAAAAATCTGGAGCAGATCAGCCTGCGCATCCGTTCGGGCTCATCAACATCTTTGTAATTCGCTGTTTAGACAGTTTTGGATTGATACAGGATAAATCAGCACAGGCTCATCAACACCTTTGTAATTCGCTGTTTAGATAGTTTTGGGTTGTTACAGTTTTTATATTTTTATTTGAACCGCGCCATACCTGGTGGGAACAGTGATAGCGTGAGGGCCTTAAAAACTATTATGTTTTAAGCAGAAATATGAAAAGTATCAGATTTTTTGTCATTTTTGGCGACGTTTTAGATCTAGAATATGCGTGTTTTCGTTATGAGGACATTAAAGAAGATAACAATATGATACAAAACAGCATTTACCTCGGATAACGTTTCCGTGTGCGTTCAGTCTTGAAAGTCATCCCGCCATGGATACAACTAAATGTTATATCCGACACTTTAAGAGCATCCCTTAAAGACTTTTTAGGGCATCTACTTTTAGCAGCCGCAATTGAACGTGAGCGGCGCTTATAAAATTGAACGCAGCTTGAATGCTGATACTGTTCAATTTTGCTCTCCAAAGCACTATAACTTAAGAATTTTTCTCCAACAGACAATGTTACAGCCATTTTGGGAGAAATGACATCTTTCTTGTAGCTTGTTTTTATTAAGGGGTCAGAAATAATTACTTTAATTATGCGTACTCAACCTTTGGAGGATTCCGCCCCTTCTGTATATCGGCAAATACCGCGACCCATCTGAAAGTGTTTTTCACGACTTGATTAATGAAACTAAAAGAACAGTTCATCAATCCTATACAAACTGTGTAATATGTAATTAAATCAATTTTTGCGGCCATTAAATTCCAATACTTTTGCGGATCCTACTTAGTGATGTATAGATGAAAAAAAAATCTGTTCCATAATGCCCAATAGAGAATGTTTTATTTATTTTTATTCACGATTGCATCTCAAACAAGCATCGATAAAAGATCAATGATAAAAAATGTTTAGGTTTACGGTCCATTTAGCATAATTAAAGTCATGCAATACATTTGATAAACACTTCCAAATTTGATTTTACTCATACCTTTCCGATCCCAAAGTAGACAAACCGCGTAGGAATAGCTGGCCTTTTAGAGCCGTACGAATAGCCTTTATTGGCTTATCGTACAGGACCGTAAAAAAAAGTATAGGTTTGCGGTCCATTTAGCATAGTTAAAGTCATGCAATACATTTGATAAACACTTCCAAATTCGATTTTACTCAAACCTTTTCGATCGCAAAGTAGACAAACCGCGTAGGAATAGCTGGCCTTTTAGAGCCGTACGAATAGCCACTGCCTTTCCATTTAGTGAAATAACAGCTGCCTGATAACCGATGTCTACGGACTGGTGTCAAGTGTTGTGTATTCGGAGGTGTCATGGACTCGGGGAAATATACTCTATCCAAGTGTCAAGGTAGGTTTGACATTCTGTTTATTGTCAAAATAACACAGATCAGATTGCTAAGAGGAGCTGTCTGATCTGAGTCCACACTGTTTGTCTGTAAAAAATTGTTGACTGCCGGTAGCTTTAAGTGATTTCTGCAAACAGTGTGGACCCAGATCAGACTTCTCATCTGTTCTGGGTCCATACTGTTTGCATGTCATATGTCATTTCTGCAAATAGTGTGAACCCAGATCCGAGGTTATGCCAAGGCTAGGGGGACAGGCTAGTTTGTTAGTTCATTTACAAGGCACACACTCTAAAGACCTTGTTGTTGTTTTGACCTTTAGATCAGAGGCATTCATTTTAGGACCCCTGTTCATCTTCTTTAGCACACCCAGTAAGGAGTTTTTTTTCTACACTTTAAAGTTAATTACAATCAATTTCTAAATTTAGTCAACCATCCAACACCTGTGGTGATGTTCCAAGGTAAAAAAAAACAAATCTATAAATGTGTGCATGCGTACGTGTCTAACTTGTTGGACTATGTTCTGGCGACTGCAGGCCCTTATCCAACGAGACCGTCTCTCTGGATGTTTTTCTCCATTTGGGAACTGATAGAACGATAGCTTTTTATCCAGTTGTAAATGATGATTTGTACAACCACCTGCACTACAGATTTTTGGCATGTTTTATCAAAATTGTAAGAAATATGCTAGTGACTTGGGTTTTATTAACACTATTTGCTTATTCAAAATGGCGTTTGTATTCACCCGCGTGCTCGTTGCTATCACGTGACAATCGAAAGTACCCGGATGACCGGCGAACCCTATTGGGAATAGTTCTAGGAAAGAACGAGTTCTTCAGGGCATCACTATAGGACTGGTATCTACGATATTGTGAGTCGTTTACTTTTGATGCCCTTGTTTGGGTCGACACTGTTACAGGGGTCAAGTACCTATCTTTATCAAGACACTGAATCAGAGTGTATCTTGTAGAAGATGCCAGCCTCGTAGCTCAGTTGGATGTGCGTCTGACCGGTGATTAGGAGGACGTGGATTTAATACCTGCCGTTGTCCGCAACATTATTCTTTAATGGAGATTGCAGACTTGCCTACCCTTACGATTTGGTCATAAGGCTTACTATTTTCATGTCCAACAGAGCTCTCACTAGGATTTTGAAAACAGGATTCCAGGAATCCTTCGTTGTAAAAAGTAGGATTCACAGATAAAAAGTTGGATTCCCACACAAAAAAGTTGGAGTTCTGATCTTGATCGCGTATAGAACATAGACAAAAACTTCTTATTATCAAGCTACACGTCTATATGAAAAACTGTATACTTTCATGGCTCCCAAACTCTTTTTTCTGATAAATTCATTTAATAACTTCGTTCCAAACATGTAGATTGTGGGTACTAGTTAGAAATATTTCACTGATGTGTCTATCCCCCCCCCCCCAAATGCAGTTGCTCAGATTTATTCTCACACTTCTAGTCAAATAATGCCACATAAAAATAAGGTTGTATTAGGATAACAGCAGATATAATGTAAACCCAGATCAGAAAAGCAGCTTTTTATTCAGCTATATTTGTGCTTTCAAATTGGATGTATATGTACGTGACAGTAGCTCAATTATTTTTAATTGGTGCAAACAAATACGTAGGGGAAGCATCCTAACCACGTCTGACTTCCTGTAATTGTTAAAAATGATTGTATTTTGAAGAATTACATACATTTTTGTCACCAGTAAACGTCGAAACACACTTTGACCGAGCGATAAAAGTATGATCGTGTAGTCGCGAAAATACATGACATTTGTAATTCGTCAATAATATCGTCTTCGCCGTAACCCTGGTTAAACTAAACGTGATATTTTACCGACTCATGCTAATCTGTTGATGATATGAGCTTACATCAATTTGTAAACTACATGTAATTAATTGTAATTAATCCGTAATAACACGCAGTGTTGCGCCGAGAGGGGGCCATGGGGCCATTTGCCTACCTAAAGTCATTGATGGCCCTTTCAACATTAAACATGGGGCCCGGATGACCCTCAGATATCAACAACGTTGCTTATATTTTATTTACTGAAGCCCCTTTAAAATATAAAATGACCCTTTGGAAAATGTCATAAGGGCCATTGGTGTCCCCCAAGCAATCGAGCCTAGGCACAACACTGAACACGGGGATTAGCGCGGCGAGATTAAACAGGTACAATCATTTTTAACACGTGCCGCAAACCGACCATTTTCCAATAGCGTCTCTCCCACTGACAGGTCCAAAAATACCTGTCAATATAGGTCACGCCTACTGATTTGTGGCACGTGCGCTTTCAATATAAAAAGCGGCGCCGCATTTGATCTTTTATTGGTATTGCATAAGCGGCCTAAATTAGTTTCTGAATTTACCGCTTCTGTAATTTTGGACGCGTGTCGCAATAAAACATGCGTACACAAGAACCGCCGGTTGTGAATTTTACGCGTACAACGGCAAAAGTTGGCGTAAAATACGCAGAATCCTGCGTTTCCGAGAGCTCTGGTCCAAATTATGACCCCGGCCGAATTTTCAGTGTTTGTAAAAATTGTTCAATCGGCGCCATTATTTTGGTTCTGTTTGGGTAAGCACGCGTTTATACCGGAACAAGACAATAATTGTCGTTCCTGGCTTACCCTCGCTGCGATAGGAGAATAATCCAATCACAGTTCATTAAACAAATTGGTTTTGGTATGAGCGGCAAGATGGATGTCTTTACGAAGAAAACAGATTAATTAAGAAAAAAAAAACATTTTTTGTTTTCATTGACTGCCAACTATAAATAAAAATGAAAACGTCCGATATAAACAAAAACGTAAATAGGGCCATTGTTGTTCTATATGTAGAACTAGCAGCATATCGGTGTTTCTCCCATTATCTTAGATTAGAATTCGTCAAAAGTTTAAAAGAATTCCACTGTTTTACGCTGTAATTAACACTTTATATGTCCCACTGGATTTGAAGCAATACGACAGATGACGGTCAGGGCTTTTCCCGTTCTATTTTTAGAACCGGAAGTACATCACGAAAAAAGCTCCTATAAGCCTGCCCAGGAAAAGTGTGCATAGGTAAACCGACCAGCTCAAAAATTACCTAAATATTCTTTGACTTGGCCGTTTAACCTAAGAACACAATCAACTTATTTTAATCACAAGTTATAGAGTTATATATCTTCAATCCCTGATGGGCGGGGACGGAGAAAGAAATAGATGGACTGCATGATGCTTCCATGAAGCGCTGAACCATGTTCCATGTGACCCCATGATTGACCTCAAAATATATCTAGGTCACTGTGACCTATTTTTCATGGTTCAGTGATTTTGACTATTATCTCGAGTACTATTTGATGGAGAAATGTCATACCTGGATTATTAGTTTCATGTGACCTGATAATTGACCGCAAAATATATCTAGGTCAGTGTGATCTATGTTTCATGGCTCAGTGATTTTGTCTATTATCTCGAATACTTTTTGATGGAGAGATGCCATACCTTGATTATTAGTTCCATGTGACCCCATGATTGACCTCAAAATATAGCTAGGTCAGTGTGACCTATATTTCATGGTTCAGTGATTTTGCCTATTATCTTGAATATTTTTCGATGGAGAAATGTCATACCTGGGTTATTAGTTCCATGTGACCCCATGATTGACCTCAAAATATGTCTAGGTCACTGTGAGCTATATTTCATGGTTCAGTGATTTTGTCTATTATCTTGAATACTATTTGATGAAGAAATGTTACACCTGGATTATTTATTCCATGTGACCTGATTATTGACCACAAAATAAATCCAGGTCATTGTGACCTATATTTCATGGTTCAGTGATTTTCCCTATTATCTTTATTACTATTTGATGGAGAAATGTCATACCTGGGCTAAAATAGTTCCATGTGACCCCATGATTTACCTCAAAATATATCTAGGTCACTGTGACATATATTTCATGGTTCAGTGATTTGCCTATTATCTTTAATAATTTTTCATGAAGAAACATCCTGCCTGGATTATTTATTGCATGTGACCCCATGACTGACCTCGAAATTATATCTTGGTCAGTGTGACCAAAATTTCATGATTCGGTGACTCTGCCAAATTGACTACTATTTTTTTTTATTTTTTTTTTAGAAACTTCAGTCCTGAATTATAAGTTCCATGTGACGAGATGATTGACATAGAAATATATCTAGGTCAGTGTGACCTATTTTCATGGTTCATTGATTTTGCCTTATAATTCATACACATTGTGATTCTGAAATGTAATATTTGGCATATATGTTCCATGCGACCCGGTCACTGACCTCAAAATGTATCTAGGTGTGTGTGACCTATATTTCATGGTTCACTTATTATACCTTCTATGTTGAAAGCGCGAAGCAGGCGAGCTATGCTGTCTGGCGACAGCTCTTGTTGACCTTTGACCTTGGGGTCATGTTAAGGTCCACCAAAAGTATTCCAATTTTTTCTTTATTCCAACGGCCATCCAATAACCAAAGTTTCAGAAGTGTATCACCAATAGTTTAGAAGATATGGCAAAGTCATACTTTTTAGCTCGCCTTACGAAAGTAAGGGGGAGCTATTGCCATACCCCCGGGCGTCCGGCGTCAGCGTCGGCGTCCGCATTTGGTTAAAGTTTACCTGCAAGCTCTTATATGTGATGTTTTACAACTTTATTTTGAATATATAATTAATATTTGCTAAAAAGAATATTTAACATTATCATTGTACTTCATTTTACAGGTTTTTTGGCTTAAATTGGACTTTTTGAGAAGTTAATATTTTCCTCTGTATTACCTCCCTTACTTCTCTGTGTTAAAGTTTACCTGCAAGCTGCGTGAGTTCAAATCCCAGGGGAGGAACATTTTTTTTTTCTTTTCTTTTTTTTTTTTTCTTTTTAAAAAAACATAGAGGGGTCTGGGGCTCAAGGTCACTGTGGCTATTTTTAGAAAAACATTGTCATCGCCATAGTGCCTTCATTTATTGATGGATTTTAATATAACTTCACCCAAATGTTGGGTATAATGATTTCTCAAGTGACTGTGACTTTCAGGGTTCGGGGCCTAAGGTCAAGGTCACTACTTTCAGGGTCACCTGGTCAAAGTCACTGTGGCTATTTTTAGAAAAAACATTGTCATCATTCTTGCACCTTAATTTATTGATGGATTTTAATATAACTTCACACAAATGTTGGGTATGATGATATCTCTAGCAAGTTCGACTTTCAGGTTCCGGGGCTGAAGGTCAAGGTCACTGTGGCTAGTTTTTAGAAAAAACTTTGTGATCGCTCTAGTGCCTACATTTATGGATGGATTTTAATATAACTTCACAAAAATGTTGGCAATGATGATATCTTGAGCTAGTTCGACTTTCAGGGTCTGGGGCTGAAGGTCAAGGTCACTGTGGCTATTTTTAGAAAAACTTTGTCATCGCCCTTGCGCTTTCATTTATTGATGGATTTTAATATACCTTGACACAAATGTTTGGTATGATGATATCTTGAGTGACTTTGACTTTCCGGGTCAGGGGCTGAAGGTCAAGGTCACTGTGGCTATTTTTTACAAAAAACCTGATCATTGCTCTAGTGTCCAGATTTATTGATGGATTTTAAGATAACTTCATACAAATGTTGGGTATGAAGTTCAACTTTCAGGGTCTTGGGCTCAAAGTCAAGGTCACTGTGGCTATTTTTAGAAAAACTTTGTCATCACTGTTATGTACCTACATTTATTGATGGGTATAATGTAATTTTACACAAATGCTAGGCTAGGCTTTTTTTTAATTTGTCTTGCTTGAGGGGATTTGTATCGTCTGTGATGCGTTGTTATTACTTGGTAGTTTGTAGAATTTTTTTTTATCAAATATAGATTTCTTTTTCATTTTTTTTTTTTTTTTTTTTTTTGCAGTGGAAAGGCTTGAAAACAGGATGATTAGGGGTACATTTTGGTTCTCTTTCATTTGCTGCAGTCTATTGGGCTGTTTTACAGAAGAATTTTTTTTGATAACTTGCCCACATCCATCTTAGCCCCCCAAAGGCCAGCTATGTTGTCTTCTGACAACTCTTGTTTACCTTTGACCTTGGGGTCATGTTGAGGTCAAGGTTACACCAAAAGTAGCCCAATTTATTCTACATTCCAAGGGCCATCCAATAAACAAAGTTGCAGAAGTGTAACTCGAATAGTTTAGAAGTTATGGCAAACTCATACTTTTTGACCTTGACCTGGGGTCATGTTAAGATCAAGGTCATCCCAAAAGTAGTCCAAATTATTCTATATTCCAAGGGCCATCCAATAAGCAAAGTTTCATAAGTGTAACTCGAATAGTTTAGGAGATATGGCAAAATCATACTTTTGACCTTGGGACCATATTGGGGTCAAGATCACAAAAAAGTAGCCCACTGACATCTACATTCCATGTACTATCCACATGCAAAGTTTCAAAAGTGTAACTTCAGTGGTTACAGAGGAGATCCATTTACAAGAAACGTGACAGACAGACGGTCTGACGCTCACTCAACTTTGGTACGAAAACAATATACCCAATTTTTCTTCGTAAAAGCGGGTATAAAGGAGTTCAGAAATATATTGGTGTGTTGTTGTTACATTAACGGGACAATAAAACTACTTCTACATGTACCATCATTATTCAGACAGAGAAAACAATTCAGACTGCTGAGACAAGGCCATATATCTCAGAAACCAGTAATTATATATACAGTCTTGTTCCTTATGATAAAACACATTCATTGACACCAACCTGGGGGTCCCCAAGGATGCGCCAGGGCCATACCCAAACCCCTCCACTTCATAAAACGCTTAATATCTCAGAAACCTACAGATCCCCACCCCTAGACCATGTATATTTTTGTTATGCCCCCGCCATTCGAAGAATGGTGGAAAGGGCATATAGCGTTGCCCCTGTCCGTCCGTCCGTGCGTCCGAAACCTAAACGCAGCCAATAACTTCCTTATTTCTTGATGGATTTTAAAATTACTCAGCAGAAATGTTAACCATCATGAGACGACGTGTCACGTGCAAAACCCAGGTCCGTACCACCAAGGTCAAGGTCATACTTAGAGGTCAAAGGTCAAAAAAAGGGTCCGAAACTTAAACGCATTCAATAACTTTCTTATTTCTGGATGGATTTTGAAATTATTTTGGAGAAATGTTAACCATCATGAGTCGATGTGTCACCTGCAAAACCCCGGTCCGTACCTCCAAGGTCAAGGTCATACTTGGAGGTCAAAGGTCAAAAAAAGGGTCCGAAACTTAAACGCAGTCAATAACTTTCTTATTTCTGGATGGATTTTGAAATTACTTTGTAGAAATGTTAACCATCATCAGTCGATGTGTCACATGCAAAATCCAGGTCCGTACCTCCAAGGTCAAGGTCATACTTAGAGGTCAAAGGTCAAAAAATGGGTCCGAAACTTAAACGCAGCCAAAAACTTATTATTTTTGGATGGATCTTGAAATAATTTTGAAGAAATGTTAACCATCATGAGACAACGTGTCACGTGCAAACCCAGATCCGTACCTCCAAGGTCATACTTGGAGGTCAAATGGCATAAAAAGGGTCCAAAACTTAAACACTGTCAATAACTTTCTATGGATGAATACGAACATAGACATATTTTCGGGCGGGGGCATCCGTGTCCTATGGACGCATTTCTAGTTTCTTATAAGACACATTCATTGTCACAACCCGGGGGTCTCCTGTTGTGTGCAGGGACCATGCCCCACACCTCCACTTCATTAAAGGCCATATATCTCAGAAACCAGATCCCCACACCATAATCATACATATTCTTGTTCCTTATTATTAGACACATTCAGTCACATCAACTTGAGGGGTCTGCGGGGCCATTCCTCTCCAGTTCATAAAAGGGCTTCAGAAACCATTCAGATCCCCACAATAGAATCATAGATATCTGAGAAACCATTCAGATTTCATACATAAACAATATATATTCTTGGTCCTTATGATAAGACACATTTAGTGACGTTAATCTTTGGCTTTCCTGGGATCAACAGGACATTGTCCCAACCCCTCCAATTCTTAACCCTTGTTCTGCTGAATATTTAAATATGCCACACCCACTACCAATTATCAACCAATCAGATTACTTGATGCAAATTATTGCAGCAAATTCACAATCTGAATGCCAAACAATGTAGATCCTGATCAGATGGCTTCGTCAGAAGCCATCTGATCTGGATCTACATTGTTTCAAAGATAATACATATCTGGGCTCAGCAGGACAATGGTTAAAAGACCTTATACTTCAGGCCATACAGATCCATACCGCTGACACTTAATAATCATTTTGTCTCTCACCACTGTGATTCGAACCTCACTTCTGTCAGAAATGAGATGCCAGTTGGTTTTTCTCTGGGTACTCCAGTTTTTGTCCACCTCTGATGAATGATCAGCTAGAAATAAGTTAAGTGATCTGATCTTGAAAAGGCTGTGAAAACAACGCTAAAATATCTAGTGATCTTCACTGTAATTATGGTATCACATTTTAGACTCCATAAGGTTTAATGGAATATCACAGAGAAATGAATGGAAAGCAAGAGTGGTTTGAAACCACATCAATTATTCATGCATGCCAGTGTTCAATGAGATAAAATGTGAGCCAGTCACAAGAAATTTGTGTTCAAGGTTTTGTTCTTACTGCTGCATAACCAGAGGCTTGAAGTTTTAGATATGGAAGTTGCAGGCATTGTACTACCCAAGTACTAAGTAGGGAACACTTAAGGTGCTGATCAGACTGGTGATGTGCAGGCTGATCTGGACTTCTGGGGCCAGTTGTTCAAAACTAATGGCATCGCAGAACGCGGCGTCTGATCAGGGCCTCCACTGTTTGCTTAAAGTTTAGTCTTTCTCCAAATAAATTTAAGAAAACACAACCTGACACCTCTAAATTTTGAAATGGACTCCTGCTATATATAAGAAGGAAGATTCCATTTGGTACAAAAAGAGTTAAGTCAAACGAGGTTTCTGCTTATGGGCTCATAGCAACAGATAATAAAGGTATATGAAGGATAGTTTTTGTCAATTCTCCTTGAAAACCTATGGTTTATATGGAGAAATAAGGAAAACGATGTGGAGCGTGATAGCTCAGTGGTTAGTGCACTTGCCTCTGATGCTAGAGGTCCCAGGTTCGATCCCCGGCAGCGGCGATAAAATTTCGGTGTCCGAACACGCTCCATTGGCATCATTTGCAGGGATGAACGTCATGAAGTGCACCGTCCTTCGGATCGGGACGTTAACTGGAGGCCCCCTGTGCAGGGAGAACCATCCCCTGTGCAGGTTAAAGATCCCTACCGTAATTACATGATTACTGTGTAGGCTTTTATCCTGCAAAACCTGGAGTGTATGTAATATACACCTGCGGTAATGGTCAAATGTGACCGATGCAGTATCAGAAGATACATAAAACTATTAAACGTATGTCAAAATAGCATCCTTATCTGTTGCTGTTGAAGTTGGGTCTTCATCACTGGTGTTGTAAAGTGATGAATAGAAACATGATCAGTTCGGGGCTGTGATATGAAGAAGAGCATACCAGCAGGGTCCGGGTTTGACTTTAACTTTTGTGATGGATTGCTAAAATAAGCAAATTACATTAGTTTTTACTTGCTAAACGTTTCAGCTGACTTGCTTTTTCACACTTGTAAACATTGTCAAATGAGCACTCCATCATATCAATGGACAACATTTTTGGGTTTTTTCTTATTTTTATCATAGAGACTCTTTGCATGAAAAGTCAGCACCTATTTTCTAAGAAAAGTAAAAAAAAAAAATCATCAATTTGTTGTTTGCTGAATTAGTTCAGAGTTTGGTAAAGATCAAAGAATAAAGTCGCCCATTCCCCCCTGATTTCTAGTTACTCATAAAACAGTCATCTGTAAAATTTTTCAAAATCTTTTTGGACGAGAAATTGCAAAACGTTCTGAACAAAGCCAGATTAATAGATTTTTCCAGCATTGAAGTGATGGAAATTGTGACTTGCCTTTTGAAGAAATTGAGTAGCATTAGTTAGTGTGACCAGACTCCACAGTAAATATGGACACGTTTGGTTATTAATATCGATGAAATAAGTCGGTTTTATTTTCTGATTTGGCGGCTTTGTGAAAGCCAAAAAAAATTAAAATTAAAGCTTTGAACAGCATGATCTGGAGATGACTCAGGTTAGGTTCTTAAGTACATGTACAGTATTTAACCCATTTAGTGCCGGAAACCCCTAAAGGGGTACTTTGCAAACAGTGCAGGCCCAGATCAGACACCGCAGAACACGGCGTCTGATCAGGGCCTACACTGTTTGCTAAAAGTTCAGTCATTTTCCTAATCAATTTTAAAGAAAACACAACCTGACACCCCTAAATTTTGAAATGGACTCATGCTATATATAAGAAAGAAGATTCCATTTGGTACAAAAAGGTTTAATTAATTTAGTAATCATTGCTGTGTCCTTTATCATAGGACATTGATCAGTGGTCAGTTTAGCCAGGAGGGGAGACATGGCTGGTGTCTGATTACCCCCACAGGGAGTGTGATATTTATCATGTAATAAACAAGATCTAGTCAATTTATATGGTCACAAGAGAATAGTTTGTCCATGACTATATGCATGATGTATTTTGTTTGTTTGTATTTGAGTTTAACAGCCCAGTCAACACTTTTTAGGTCATTTTTGAGCCACATTTTAGGTCATTTTTGAGCCGGTCAGTTTACCCATCCACACTTTTCCTGGACATGCTTACCAAGTACATAAGCTGTTAGCCAGTAAAGCCAGAAACAACAAACTGTTTAACTGCCCTTCTTGAATCAGCAGAAGGGAGGGAATGACTGAAGAAAGATTACATGATCAATCTCCACGAAAGAATGTTGCCGACCCCAGCAGGTAACAAACCCGCGTCCTCCTGATCACCAGTCAGACTCACATCCGACTGAGCTACTGAGGCCGGCTCATGATGTATTATACTCTAGATATATTATGCTGGTACTGACTGTAAATTCAGTGGTTTCATGCAGTTTATGCTAGTTTCTGTTTTCATGCACCTAATGTCTTTTTGGGGTTGAATGCCATGTGATTGATATAGTTTTATAAAAACTTTACCAAATTATGCCCCTTTGTGGACTTGGGTATTTTGGCATAGGAAAAGCAAAATGTTCCAAGAACCACTTAGGCTAGGCTCTTGATATTTTGCAGGCTCTTTTTGAACCAATGTGAAGATGATTTGATCAAATTTTGATATAATTTTATAAAAATTTGACAAATTAATGCCCCTTTGTGGGCTTAGGCTTTTTGGCATAAAAATAGCCAGTAAGCAAAACCGCTTGAGCTAGGCTCTTGAAACTTTGCAGGCTGCTTGGAACCAATGTGAAGATGAATCGATTAATATTGTGTAATTTATGAAAAATTGACGCAATTATCCCCCTTTTCAGATAAAG
Organism: Lucinisca nassula; assembly: GCA_963580285.1. Lineage (NCBI taxonomy): Eukaryota > Metazoa > Mollusca > Bivalvia > Lucinida > Lucinidae > Lucinisca > Lucinisca nassula. The sequence goes on along the minus strand of OY757014.1, from coordinate 108,728,338 downwards.
GCATTTTCACTAGGCTGGGCATTTTAACCAGGCGTAGGAAAAGCTTATAAGCAAAACATCTCAAGATCACTTGGGCTTTGAGGTCCTTCAGAACTTTTCAGGCTGTCTCGAACCAAGGTGAAGATGACCTGATTAAATTTTGGTATGATTTCATGAAAGTTTGACCAAATACTGTCCCGTTTTGGACTTATTATATATACGACTTTTATCACAGGATTTTAAAGCCCTTTAAGTTTGTGAGTGATTTGCCAGAGTTTACTCATCAATAACAGGGATACGGACAAGCAGGTGCCAAGTCTCCCAAGGTGCCTAAATGTTTGCCTGGTTGCCTAAGTTATGAATAAATATGTCTTATACATCATGTGTAGCTTAATGTAAAATTTGGATTTATGGCAGTCTGGGTGCCTAAAGCAAAATGCTTCTAGTCTGTATCCATGGATAAAATTCACAAAAAATTAAATTTGTGTGAGAGCCATTCAATATACAGTGGACTGCAAAGGTGCAGGCTCATTTAACCCTTACTTTGCTGTTCACAACAACCCCTATCTTTGCAAACAGTGTAGATCCAGATCAGATGGCTTCTGAATCTGATCAGGATCCACACTGTTTGGCATTCAGTTTATGAATTTGTAGCAATAAATTACATCAAGTAATTATACCCCCGCAAACGAAGTTTGAAGGGGGTATATAGGAGTCAGCTTGTCGTCTGTCGTCGGTGTCTGTCGTCGGTCCGTTACAAAAAACTTTAACATTGCTCATAACTTCCTTATTCTTTGACCGATTTCTTTAATACCCGCAAACGAAGTTTGAAGGGGGTATATATAGGAGTCAGCTTGTCGTCTGTCGTCGGTGTCTGTCGTCGGTCCGTTACAAAACACTTTAACATTGCTCATAACTTCCTTATTCTTTGACCGATTTCTTTAATATTCACACACCACACACCTTGCCACTAGTACTTAAGATTGATATACACAAACCTGACCTTGACCTTTACGTTGACCTTCCTCAAGGTCAAATACTTGTAAAAATTTGTCGTCGGTCCGTTGCAAAAAACTTTAACATTGCTCATAACTTCCTTATTCTTTGACCGATTTCTTTAATATTCACACACCACACACCTTGCCACTAGTACTTAAGATTGATATACACAAACCTGACCTTGACCTTTACATTGACCTTCCTCAAGGTCAAATACTTGTAAAAATTTGTCGTCAGTCCGTTACAAAAAACTTTAACATTGCTCATAACTTCCTTATTCTTTGACCGATTTCCTTAATATTTTGATTGGTTGATAGACAGAAATGGGTGTGGCTTAAATGAATATTCAGCAAGATAAGGGTTTTTCTTAGTTTTACACTTTCTAAGGCGCATTAACTGTTACTCTTGACCTCAAGTTCATTCATGAATATTAATGCTACATTCCTTAGTCCAGTGAGTCATGCATGGCTGCAAAAAATTAGTGTTTTTAGCTTGCCTGTACGAAGTACAAGGAGAGCTATTGTTGTCACCTCGGATGGCGTGCGTGTGCGCGTGCGCTTCACACTGCGTTAAAGTTTTTCAAATGCTTATATCTCAACAGTCACTCATCACAGAGCACTCATATTTTGAACTTTAGTACCTGGGAGGGTCTTCTGATGTTCAAAGATAACAGACCCCTGGGGTCATGCCCCGGGGTGGGGCTTGGGGTCAAAATCTAGAACACCTATGTAATACTGTGTTAAAGTTTTTGAAATGCTTATATCTCAGCAGTCACTTATCACAAAGCATTCATATTTACAACTTGGATACCTGGGAGTGTCTTCTGAGATTCCAAGACAACAACCCCCTTGGTTCGTGCCTGGGAGTTGGGATGGGGTGGGGCTAGGGGTCAAAATCTAGGTCAAAATCTAGAACACCTATGTAATACTGTGTTAAAGTTTTTGAAATGCTTATATCTCAGCAGTCACTTATCACAAAGCATTCATATTTACAACTTGGATACCTGGGAGTGTCTTCTGAGATTCCAAGACAACAACCCCCTTGGTTCGTGCCTGGGAGTTGGGATGGGGTGGGGCTAGGGGTCAAAATCTAGGACAACTTTGTAATTTGTTGTATACCTTTCCCTTATGCTAACAAGTTATAGACAGAATTGGTTATACATCAGCCAACCAAGTGACATTGGTTCAAGTGTAAAAGGGTGAAGGTCATGGTGACCTATATTTCACGGTCCAGTGATTTTGCCTTTTATCTTAAAGACTATTTGTTGGGGAAATGCCATACCAGGGATATTAGTTCCATGTGAACCCATGATTGACCTCAAAATATATCTAGGTCACTGTGACCTATATTTCATGGTTCAGTGATTTTGACTATTATCTCAAATACTATTTGATGGAGAAATGTCATACCTGGATGATTAGTTCCATGTGACCTGATAATTGACCGCAAAATATATCTAGGTCAGTGTGACCTATATTTCATGGCTCAGTGATTTTGCCTATTATCTTGAATACTATTTGATGCAGAAATGTCATACCTGGATTATGAGTTCCATGTGACCAGATAATTGACCCCAAAATATAACTAGGTCAGTGTGACCTATATTTCATGGTTCAGTGATTTTGTCTTTTATCTCGAATACTTTTTGATGGAGAGATGTCATACCTTGATTGTTACTTCCATGTGACCCCATAATTGACCACAAATATAGCTAGGTCAGTGTGACCGATATTTCATGGTCCAGTGATTTTGCCTATTATCTTGAATATTATTTGATGGAGAAATGTCATACCTGGGTTATCAGTCCCATGTGACCCCATGCTTGACCTCAAAATATGTCTAGGTCACTGTGACCTATATTTCATGGTTCAGTGATTTTGTCTATTATCTTGAATACTTTTTGATGAAGAAATGTTACACCTGGATAATTTATTCCATGTGAGCTGATTATTGACCACAAAATAAATCCAGGTCATTGTGACCTATATTTCATGGTTCAGTGATTTTCCCTATTATCTTTATTACTAATTGATGGAGAAATGTCATACCTGGGTTATTAGTTCCATGTAAACCCATGATTTACCTCAAAATATATCTAGGTCACTGTGACCTATATTTCATGGTTCAGTGATTTTGACTATTATCTCAAATACTATTTGATGGAGAAATGTCATACCTGGATGATTAGTTCCATGTGTCCTGATAATTGACCGCAAAATATATCTAGGTCAGTGTGACCTATATTTCATGGCTCAATGATTTTGCCTATTATCTCGAATACTATTTGATGCAGAAATGTCATACCTGGATTATGAGTTCCATGTGACCAGATAATTGACCCCAAAATATAACTAGGTCAGTGTGACCTATATTTCATGGTTCAGTGATTTTGTCTTTTATCTCGAATACTTTTTGATGGAGAGATGTCATACCTTGATTGTTAGTTCCATGTAACCCCATGATTGACCTCAAAATATAGCTAGGTCAGTGTGACCGATATTTCATGGTCCAGTGATTTTGCCTATTATCTTGAATATTATTTGATGGAGAAATGTCATACCTGGGTTATTAGTCCCATGTGACCCCATGCTTGACCTCAAAATATGTCTAGGTCACTGTGACCTATATTTCATGGTTCAGTGATTTTGTCTATTATCTTGAATACTTTTTGATGAAGAAATGTTATACCTGGATAATTTATTCCATGTGAGCTGATTATTGACCACAAATTAAATCCAGGTCATTGTGACCTATATTTCATGGTTCAGTGATTTTCCCTATTATCTTTATTACTAATTGATGGAGAAATGTCATACCTGGGTTATTAGTTCCATGTGACCCCATGATTTACCTCAAAATATATCTAGGTCACTGTGACCTATATTTCATGGTTCAGTGATTTGCCTATTATCTTTAATAATTTTTCATGAAGAAACATCATGCCTGGATTATTTATTCCATGTGACCCCATGATTGACCTCGAAATTATATCTTGGTCAGTGTGACCTAAATTTCATGATTCAGTGACTGCAAAATTGAATACTATTTTTTTTTTTTTTAGAAACTTCAGTCCTGAATTATAAGTTCCATGTGACGAGATGATTGACATAGAAATATATCTAGGTCAGGGTGACCTATTTCATGGTTCATTGATTTTGCCTTATAATTCATACACATTGTGATTCTGAAATGTAATATTTGGCATATATGTTCCATGCGACCTGGTCACTGACCTCAAAATGTATCTAGGTGTGTGTGACCTATATTTCATGGTTCAGTAATTTTACCTTCTATGTTGAAGGCGCGAAACAGGTGAGCTATGCTGTCCGGGGACAGCTCTTGTTTTTTTAAGTTTGTACTTCAAAGATGTGGGTGTTTATTTGTCCATTTTTATGCCCCCGCATATTCGGAGAATACCGGAAGGGCATTAAGATTTACCCCTATCCGTCCGTTTGTCCGGTGTCCGGGCCATAACTCCTAAACCGTATGGAATATATTCATGAAACTTCACAGGTGCATTCATCACACTGAGACGATGTGTCATGAACAAGGAAGACAACTCTTGCTTTTTTGGTTTTTGAATTATCTGCCCTTGACTTAGTACCATATAGTAAACCGTGTCCGGGCCATAACTCCTAAACCGTATGGAATATATTCATGAAACTTCACAGGTGCATTCATCACACTGAAACGATGTGTCATGAACAAGGAAGACATCTCCTGCTTGTTTAATTTTTTGAATTATCTGCCCTTGACTTACTTCCATATATAGTCAAATGGTATGTTGTGTCTGGGCCATAACTCCTAAACCGTATGGAATATATTCATGAAACTTCACAGTTGCATTCAGCACACTGAGACGATGTGTCATGAACAAGGAAGACAACTCTTGCTTTTTTGGTTTTTGAATTATCTGCCCTTGACTTAGTACCAAATAGTAAACCGTGTCCAGGCCATAACTCCTAAACCGTATGGAATATATTCATGAAACTTCACAGGTGCATTCAGCACACTGAGACGATGTGTCATGAACAAGGAAGACAACATTTGCATTTTTGGTTTTTGGATTATCTGCCCTTGATGCATATATTTTATGATTGATTTGAAGTACATTTGTAATATTTTTATCCCCTCGCACAACATAGTTGTGAGGGGGGATATAGCATAACTTCACACAAATGTTCCTTATAAAAAATCTCAAGCGAGTTCGACTTTCAAGGTCATGACCACAAGGTCAAGGTCACTGTGGCTATTTTTAGAAAAACTTTGTCATCGCTCTAGCGCCTACATTTCTTCACCAATTTCAATATAACTTCACACAAAATTAATGTTCCATATAAAAAAATCTCGAGCAAGTTTGATTTTCAAGGTCATGACTTCAAGGTCAAGGTCACTGTGGCTATTTTTAGAAAAACTTTGTCGTCGCTCTAGCGCCTACATTTCTTCACTGATTTCAATATAACTTCACACAAATGTTTCTTATGACAATATCTTGAGCGAGTTCCACTTTAAAGGTCATGACCTCAAGGTCAAGGTCACTGTGGCTATTTTTAGAAAAACTTTGTCATCTCTCTAGCGCCTACATTTCTCCACTGATTTCAATATAACTTCACACAAATGTTTCTTATGACAATATCTCGAGCGAGTTTGACTTTCAATGTCATGACCTCAAGGTCAAGGTCACTGTGGCTATTTTTAGAAAAACTTTGTCATCGCTCCAGCGCCTACATTTCTTCACTGATTTCAATATTACTTCACACAAAATTAATGTTTCTTATGACAATATCTCGAGCGAGTTCGACTTTCAAGGTCATGACCTCAAGGTCAAGGTCACTGTGGCTATTTTTAGAAAAACTTTGTCCTCGCTCTAGCGCCTACATTTCTTAACTGATTTCAATATAACTTCACACAAATGTTCCTTATGACAATATCTCGTGCGATTTTGACTGTCAAGGTCAAGGTCACTGTGGCTGTTTTTAGAAAAATTTTGTCATCACTCTAGTGCCTATATTTCTTCCCCGATTTCAATATAACTTCACACAAATGTTCCTTATGACAATATCTCTAGTGAGTTCCACTTTCAAGGTCAAGGTCACTGTGGCTATTTTTAGAAAAACTTTGTCATCACTCTAGCGCTTACATTTCTTCACCGATTTCAATATAACTTCACACAAATGTTCCTTATGACAATATCTCAAGCCATTTGGACTTTCAAGGTCAAGGTCACAATGGCTATTTTCAGAAAAACTTTGTCATCGCTCTAGCGACTACATTTCTTCACTGATTTCAATGTAACTTCACACAAATGTTCCTTATGACAATACCTTGAGCGAGTTTGACTTTGAAGGTCAAGGTCACTGTGGCTATTTTTAGAAAAACTTTGTCATGGCTCTAGCGCTTACATTTCTTCACAGATTTCAGTATAACTTCACACAAATGTTCCTTATGACAATATCTCGAGCTATTTCAACTTTCAAGGTCAAGGTCACTGTGGCTATTTTTAGAAAAACTTTGTCATTGCTCTAGTGCCTATATTTATTGATGGATGTTAATAGAACTTCACACAAATGTTTCTTATGATAATATCTCGAGTTGCTTTGACTTTCAAGGTCATGACCTCAAGTTCAAGGTCACTGTGGCTATTTTTAGAAAAACTTTGTCATCGCTCTACTGCCTACATTTATGATTTTAATATAATTTATGATTGATTTGAAGTACATTTGTAATATTTTTTTATGAATGGCATCTGGCGGGGGCATCTGTGTCCTATGGACACTTTTTCAAGTATATCAGGAGAAACCCTTAAATGGAGCATTGGCAAACAATGCATACCCAGATGACAAGTACCCACACTTTTCAGTAAGGGAAATTGAAATACCGTGAAAAGCCTAATAAAAGTTTGTACACCTTGAATACCTGCTGTAATTCTACTTAAATTTTAACAAACCAACAAGCGGCCCCAGCCCATTGGGGCTTGAAGAAATAAATAGGCTGCTTGATGCTTCCACGCAGAGCTGAATCCGGCCCGCACACGAGTACTGGTAAACCGCTTAGAGGATCTAATCCTGCCCAGGCAATGCGGTGCTAGCCGGACCATCCATGCTTATAAACCCTATTGGTTTCTTTGGGCGACAGGGCTTGAGATGTCATTTCATCTCAATGTTAGGTATAAGTCCCACAAAATTGGAAGCAACGTCTCCAAAATGACCTTTACAGTGTTGATGTGGACATTAAACCTCAAATCAAACAAACCAGCAAGGAGTCCAAATGGTACATGTAAATGGTGTAGACTCTGATCAGGAGCAGTCTTATCTGGGTCTGCACTGTTTGCTTAGGCCTATCTGTCCCAATACTTAGGATCATTACAGTACCATGAAATTACCCTTTAACTTTGGTATAGGATACTCAGGCTTTGTTTGTGCCGTGTGGTGGCTGTAAAAGTTCACCCCATGATGCATTTAACCCTTTTTGTACCGAATGGAATCTTCCTTCCTCCTTATATATAGCAGGAGTTCATTTAAAAATTTAGGGGTGTCAGGTTGTGTTTTCATCAAAATTTATATGGAAAATGACTGAAATTTTAGCAAACAGTGGAGGCCCTGATCAGATGCCGCATTCTGCAGCGTCTGATCTGAGTCTACACTGTTTGCCAGGGTACCAATTTTCGGGTTTCTGGTACTAAATGTGTTAATGCTGTTATTTTTCCTATCCTCAAGGGGATTGCATTTACGATTGGTTTTCACCATTCCTTAATTTGACATCCTTCAGTCTCTTATGGGAGGTGTGGGTTAATTGTATCGATTCCTGTTCATTGCCATCACTTCTATTTTGTTTCTTCTTTTGGGTTCTGTGTACAGAGAACCCACGTTATATGATAACAGTAAATTGTATCCTCTAATACTTCGCCTTAACCCTTCTCTTGCTGAATATTCAGATTAGCCACACCCATTTCTGACTTTGAACCAGTCAGATTACTTGATGTGATTTATTCCTACAAATTTATGAATTGAATGTCAAACAGTGTAGATCCTGATCAGATGGCCTCTTCAGAAGCCATCTGATCTGGATCTACACTGTTTTCAAAGATAGGGGTTGTGGTGAACAGCATGATAAGATGTACTGCATTCACTGCTTTATCCCATTTTGTACTAAATGGATTCTTCCACCATATAATTTCAACATTTAGGCGGGTTGGGTTGTATTTTCTTCAAAATTTTATGATTTGTTTGTATTGATGTTTAACAGCCGAGGTCATTTTTGAGCCAGTCAGTTTACCTATCCACACTTTCCTCTGGGCAGGCTTATACATGTACTTAAGCTGTTAGCCAGCACAGTGCACATTCTTTTGCCAGAAACTTACAACTGCCCTTCTTGAACAAGCGGAAGGGAGAGTCACTGTCCATAGAAAAATTTTCATGAACAATCTCCATGAAAGAATGTTGCGGACCTCAACGGATATCAAACCCACATGCTCTTGACCACCAGTCAGAGGTGCATCCGACTGAGCTACCGAGGCAACTATATGCAGGACCTGATTAGATGCCGCATTCTGGTCTGGACCTGCAGTCACTGGTTGCCAATTACCCGTTTGAGGGTTTCTGGTACAAAATTTGTTAAAGTGTAGTACTGTAGTATAATAGTCTTTTTCGCCTACATATGTAATTACTGAAAGAAACAAATGTTAAGAGACCTAACAAATATCCATAACATTTGTTTCCTGTACTTTTAACTTAAGCATAACGAAATTCGCTATAACGACCACCTAAAATTAAGACAAATTATTCTTTTAAAAGCATATTGAGAAGGTTTAAGATACATTTTCCTTGTGTTTTCTACATCCAGTGTGCTGTAGTGGAAGACCACCTTTGGGACTGTTCAAAAGTGGTCTTAAGACCACTTTTGAACAGTCCCAAAGGTAAGGTGTTCTTAATAAGTTGTTCAGGCCCAGATCAGGCGCCGCAGAAAGTGGCAACTTAAAAGAATTCTTCTCAGGAACCAAATGGCCGATTACCTTGAAATTTGATATATAGCATCGGGGACTCGGGTCCTACCAGTTTACGTCAAGGTCAGATTTGGTTACCTAGACAATTGTATGGAAAAAAGGCAAGACAGTGGATTTTACTGATAGCATGGTGAGCCTGTCGCATCAGAAATATTATTTACAATCAGCTGAATGGAAGTTAATCAATTCTAAAGGTCAAAGTTATTAATGTCTTGGATGGCTCAGATTCTATATTTTTATCTTTTGTTTGTTTGATTTGATGTTAAACGTTCCTGTCGTCTTTTTGGAGACGGTGCTTCCAATTTTGTGGGACTTTATCCGGACATTGAGATGAAATGACATCTCAAGCCCTGTCGCCCAATGGAACCAATAGGGTTTATAAGCATGGACGGTCTGACGCGCAGCGCTTTGCCTGGACATGCTTAGATCCACTAAGCGGTTCACCAGTACTCGTATGCAGGCCAAGTCAGCTCTGCGTGTAAGCACCATGCGGCCCATTTATTTCTTCAAGCTCCAATGGGTGGGGGTGGTAGTATTTTTATCTTCCTCTCCACAAAAAATGCTGTGCTGATTGAAACCAAATTAATGGGTGAGGCAATGAAAAGTAATTCTTGGGATTGTTGTCACATGACCAAGATGGGCACCATGCCTGTATATGGTATAAACCACATGGCCTCTGGTGAGCGTAGTGGCCAGTGAGTGGACCACTTGTTTTGAATAGCTAATTAAGGGGTGAAAGACACTGAAGTTTTCGTTTGTTTGATTTGAGGTTTAACATCCCCTTCAACACTGTATAGGTCATTTTAGAGACTTTTCCAATTTTGTGACATTGAGATGAAATGACATCTCAAGCCCTGTCGCTCAATGAAACCATCAGGGTTTATAAGAATGGAAACTGAAGTTAAACAGAACAGGTAAAATTGACCAGTAACCATTCAAAGTGCTTCATGATTTTGTGAGTTCACCTGCGAGTGTCAAATTTCTCATTATACTGGTTTTTGTTTTGTTGATTCATGCTTTGTGACATTTTGATACTATATAAAGGTAAATCTTGTGAGAATGAGATCATATGACAGTGTTTTGGGTCCATACATGGCAAAAAGAATATTTATAGCAGAGTCATAGCAGGGTCTAACAAATCCATTGCTCAGAGGACAGCTCATTTTCACCATATTTGCATTATTTGCTGGCTCCCAGCTTGCATGCACAGTGTCAATATTGGAAAAACAGGTAACCAGACCCCCCTGACCTTTCAAGGTCAGGGGGGTCTGGTTACCTGTTTTTCCAACACTGATAACCTTCAGACTAGGAACCAGCAGATAATGCAAATAAGCTGGCAAATGAATTTTTAGTTCTCTTATTGATTGCATGTATACAAGCTTAGCTATTGTTATTAGACAGAGATCATCGAGGCAAGTTGTGTTTGGTCAGGGAAGATTAAGGTAAATCCATCACCCCCATCATCTGGTAACCTACATGTACTCAATCTTGTTGGTAGTCGATGGTCACGCATGCATGTATAGTAAAATTCAGCTTTTACCTGTAAGACCACCCCCTTCAAAGACCACTACACTAACGGTTGTATCAGAGCCTGACAAAGTTTCAAAACTTGCCCAGCAGTCCACAGCATCTTGAAAATGACTCCGAATTAGAATATTCCCTATTTATTCTATACATTGTACATTTTCTGGGCAAGTGAAATAAAAAAATCACTTACCCAGCCAAAATTTGGACTTGTCCCGGGCAGCTCAGGGCAATAGATTTGTCAGGCCCTGGTTGTATCATGATCTCTATTTGCCGGTCTCAAATTAGACATTCCATTATAATTTTTATATCCGTCATTAAGACCACCACATTAATGACACTACTTTTAGACAGTCCCAAAGATGAATTTTACAGTGACATGTATTATGAGTAAATTGACCTTTGACTGTCTATATGGATTTTTATTTGATTTGCGGTTTAACGTCCCCGTCAACACTGTAAAGGTCGTTTTGGAGACGTTGCTTCCAATTTTGTGGGACTTTTACCCGACATTGAGATGAAATGACATCTCAAGCCCTTTCGCCCAATGTAACCAATAGGGTTTATAAGCATGGATGGGCCGACTTGTACCGACTCATACTGCTTTGCCTGGGCAGGCTTAGATCCTCTAAGCAGTTTACCAGTACTTGTGTGCGGGTCGGTTTCAGCTCTGCGTGGACGCATCATGCAGCCCATATATTTCTTCAAGCCCCGATGGGCGGGGACCGAACTGTCCATATGGAACCAAGGGACACATTCAAGAGAGGCGTTAAATGGTAAACCTTCATTTCAACTGGAAAGCAGACAAACTGTCTAGTCAAATACAGTGTCCGCCTAATAACAATTCAAAACATTGTAAAAGTGTTTGACTAAAAAATTTGCTGCCTTAACCCATTTAGTACCGGAAACCCCTAAAGGGGTAGTTGGCAAACAGTGCAGGCCCAGATCAGACGCCACAGAACGCAGATCCGTGGCCTAGTGGTTAAGAGCGCTGACTCTTGATCATTAGGTCTCTCACCGCTGTGGTTCGAGCCTCGCTTGGGTCATATGGGAGAAGCCAAGTTCTGCAACGGAAGGTCAGGTGTTTTTTTCTCTGGGTACTCCGGTTTTTGCCCACCTCTGATTAACGATCAGCTCGATATGAGTGAAATAATCTTGAAAGGGCTGTAAAACCAAAACGAAAATAAAAAAAACAAAAACAGAATGTGACATCTGATTGGGGCCTCCACTGTTTGCTAAAATTTCAGTCATTTTCCAAACACAGTCTGACACCCCTAAATTTTGAAATGAACCCCTGCTATATATAAGGAGGAAGATACCATTTTGGTACAAAAAGGGATAAAGACTCCCAATTTGGAGTAGTATAATACATGTACCTAATTTAGGAGGGTTTTTGAGAGATGAACTGCAATACAGTGAAGAGACAGTGACTACAGCTTCATCTGGTTCAATTTGTCCAATGTTCTTCGCAAAAATTACCAGCACACGTGTGTTGCAATAGCAGCAATACCCTGTCATTTTTTGCGAGTAAATTACAAGGGACTCGCAAGTAACTCGAGAGTGTCTTACGTGGGTTTTGCGAGCATAAGACTTGCTAGCAGAATTAATCTCGTCTAGCATTTTGCGTGTGCACGTACACTTGATTCATTCTGTTAAATGAGGATTTGAATGTTGGTTTCATTAATAGAGATGCAGCTGTGCGGTGATCAAGGCCAGGTCAGTAATTCAATAGTGCTCAGATCCTGTTACTCATGAACTGGTTTAACCCTTTTCGTACCAAATGGAATCTTCCGCCTTATATATAGCAGATGTTCATTTCAAAATTTAGGGGTGTCAGGTTTTTTTTTCTTCAAAAACTATTTGGAAATTGGCAAAATTTTTAGTAAATAGTGTAGGCACTGATCAGACGCCACATTCTGTGGCGTCTGATCTGTGCCTGCACTGTTTGCCCTGGTACCCGTTTCGGGGTTTCCGGTACTAAATGGGTTAATAGAGATGCAGGTGTGTGGTGATCAAGGCCGGGGTCAGTAATTCAATAGTGCTCAGATCCTGTTACTCATGGCGTAAATATACGTAAATATACGTATATGCTTCTTACAGAGACAAGCAGGTTTAATTATGTATGAGTGACTGCACATACTGGTCTGAAGTTTTGCTGTGCTCTCATAGAGTCATACTACAATAACTCGAATACCTTTTGGACCAGGATAAGCGTAGTTCGACCTACTGAGGGTTAACCCTTTTTTACCAAATGGAATCTTCCTTCTTATATATGGCAGGAGTCCATTTCGTTGTTTAGGGTTGACATGTTGTGTTATCTTAAAAATTGATTTGGATTTTTGCAAATAGTGTAGGCCCTGATCAGACGCCGCATTCTGCGGCTGCACTGTTTGCCAGGGTATCCGTTTTGGGGTTTCCGGTACAAAATGGTTTAATTATACTGCCAGGCCTAGTGCCTTTGATTGCTGATTCTGTTGTTTTGTTTTGTTTGAATAGAGATTTACATCCCTGTCAACACTATTTAGGTCATTCTGGAGACGTTGCTTTGTGTTTTGTGGGACTTTTACCCTATACTGAGATGAAATGACATCTCAAGCCCTGCAGTCCAAACAAACCAAAAGGGCTTATATTTGTAGCTCACACCACTTTGCTTGGGCAGGCTTAGACCCTCTAAGCGGTTTTCCAGTAGGTACTCATGTACGGTCGGTTTCAGCTCTGATTGGAAGTATCATGCAGCCCAATCTATTTCTAAAACACAAATCAAACAAACAACCAAGCCCCTGTTGTTGTTGTCCAGGTAATCATGGTTGTACTGAAACTGTGTAGTATTACCATGTTCCTGTACAGTGTCCATCTCTATATTGTTGTAACTGTCATGGCCAGACAAACAAATGACAGGCTTGAAAAACATTCATTATACTAGTTACATTCACTTTCTCAGGTTTGCCCTCTTAATAAAGTGAAGGAATATCTGCATGATACATGTGCTCACGTTTTTAGGCAAGCTTGCAAGTAATCTATATAATATCAATCACAACAATTGTTGTCTGTTTTTTTCCCCGTCTGCCAGTTCCTTTAAAAGCCATCATTGGCAAACAGTGTGGACCCAGATGTCGTGTAGGAGCAGTCTGATCTGGGCCTGCACTGTTTGCCAGAATGCAAACAATATTATTAAAAAGTTTACAATATGATTCAGCTGACGACATCATCATCAGATGTAGTTTTTTCTCTGCAGGTAATAAATCATAACTTAAACATGGATGGTTCGTTTACAATGGCTAATTTGAACTTGTTCTAAGAGTCCCCTAAGCCAGCCTCGGTAGCTCAGTCGGATGCACGTCTGACTGGTAATCAGGAGGACGTGGGTTTGATTCCTGCCAGGGTCGACAACATTCTTTCATGGAGATTTATTGTGAAATTTTTTCTACGGTCATTCCCTTCCGCTGATTCAAGAAGGTCAATTGTCAGTTTCTTGCGAAAGAATGTGCCGGAATGATTATTTTTCTATAAAATCTATACATTTTTATCCAACTTTAAACCGTATTAGAGCCAAAACTGTGTTATAGTGAGCTGTGTTATAACAATTTCGGTGCACATGTAAACATATAGAAAAATCTGGTTCTTTGGATCACTATTCAGCATTACTGAGCTTCATGATCAGCCTGTGCACCACACAGTTGGAACAGACACCTAGGTTGCTCTCATCTAGACAAATGAAGGCTCATACCAGAAACAAAAACTCTGATAAGACAATGCACACAGGAGCAACAGATAAGGTAAGTATTTTGTGAAATTTAAAGGATAGTTTTCCTTATTTCTCCTTATATAAACCTATGTTGTGGGTACTCATTAGAACCGCCTCGAAGAGGCGGTTCTAATGAATACCCACAACATATTACATAGGTTTATATGGAGAATTGACAAAAACTATCCTTCAATTTTCACAAAATACTTGCCTTACCTGTTGCTATTAATTTGCATATGTACAGGCTGATCTGAGTCTTTGGAGGAATTGATCTTCTTTGTATTTTTTCTGTGCATTGGTATCATAAAACATCATTCCCTTAGCTTGCTACATGTGCATGTTCTTACAGATCACTTTATCTTTTCAGAAAATGGAAATTACACCGTCATCACAAAGACGTTGTCACAGAAGATCTCCCAGGCATTTCCATATTAAAACCTCTAGTCGGCATAGATCCTAACCTTTATGAGAATTTAGAAACTTTCTTCAATTTGAAATACCCAGAGGTAAGTTTGTAATTAAGTTAATGCATGTGAGTGTGGTCATCATCCATGAATGCTGGATATACATGATGCACAACATACCAAGGCTTTTAACCCATTCTAGTCAGGAAACCCCTAAAAGGGTAGCGTGGCAAACAGCACAGGCCCAGATCAGACACCTGTGGTGTCTGATCAGGGCTTGCACTGTATACTAACAGGATTTTCTGTCAAAAATGCAATCAAAATGAAACAATAGGCCCCACACCACCTTAAATGGCAAATGGACTTGTCCAACAAATAACAATGGAAGAATCCACCAGTACACAGTGGGTTAATCCAAAGCAAAATTGACGCAAAATTAATGTCTTTCTTTTTGTCACACCTGCTACAAGCATGGCACAATATTGGGAGTTCGTTTTTCCGTCCACCCTAGCGTTCACCATGTAAGTCTATTTCTCAAGAACTATAAGTGTTTCATTAATGATACTTGGTACAAACTTGAATCTAGGGATGGTTACTATTCCATATTTGACCTTGACTACAATTCATGATTCACTGACTTTGTGAACTGTTGTGTCAACCAATGTAAGAGTCCATTTCTCAAGAATTATAAGAGCTTCATTAATGATACTGGGTACAAACTTGAATATAAGGATGGCAACTTTATACATGGATTCATATTTGACCTTAACCTACGTAATAGTTCACTGACTTTGTGATGTTATAGTTCACTGACTTTGTGAACTATTACGTCAGCCCTACTGTTACCCTAATTGTCAGGTTCATTGCTCAAGAACTATAAGAGCTTCGTTAGTGATACTTGGTACACACTTGTATCCAGGGATGGCAACTTTTACATTTTATAGCATCCATGATTGACCTTGACCTACATTTCATGTTTTGGGGACTTAGCGCCCTACAGGCGTAACATAGCCTTTGGTGGAATTCAAACGGTTTACTAGCAGATGATTCAAATGAAATGTCAGGCCTTAATTTTCATGTGAAAAATTTTAAGAAATATTTAAAAATAAAAAAATGAACCATTCTATAACACAAGGTTTTGGATATAAAAGAGTCTAATGATGGGTCCCAAAAAATATATAGATTATAGAGAAAAAATGATACTAATGGTGATCTTTCTGTACACAGTGCAACCTTAATGTTACACAGTGCAACTCCAGACTTGAGGTTTAACGTCCCTGTCAACACTGTATAGGTCATTTTGGAGATGTTGCTTCCAATTTTGTGGGACTTTTACCCGACATAGAGATGAAATGACATCTCAAGCCCTGCCACCCAATGAAACCAATAGGGTTTATAATCATGGGCGGTCCAACTCGCACCGCTTTACCTAAGCAGGCTCAGAGCCTCTGAGCGGCTTACCAGTACTCGTGTGCTGTCAGTTTCAGCTCTGCATGGAAGCATCACGCAGCCCATTTATTTCTTAAAGCCCTGATGGGCGGGGGACATAAACTAGACTATAATGGAGGCAGTTCTAATGAGTACCCACAAATCTGTTTTTAAGCCTAAATAAGGAAAAAAATGTACACCCTTGTAACCCCCCCCCCCCCTTTTTCCCTCTTAAAGTTTACAAGGGTATTCGTTAGGACACCCATGCTTTTAACCCATTTTGTACCGGAAACCCCAAAAGGGGTACCCTGGAAAACAGTGCAGGTCGAGATAAGACCCCGCATAATGCAGCGTCTGATCAGAGCCTGCATTGTTTGCAAAAATTTCAGCCAATTTCCAAATAGTTTTTGAAGAAAACACAACCTGACACCCCTAAAGTTTGGAATGGACTCCTGCTATATATACATGTATAAGATAGGAGATTCCATTTGGTACAAAAATTGTTAAAGGGCATCTTAAACTTATCTTTAGAATTAGCATTTTACTGATGAAAATGTTTGATATGTTTTCTTACTTTTAGTCAAAATATAGATTGTTGGTGCTTGTTAGAACTGCCTCACTGAGGCAGTTCCCATGAGTGCCTAGAGTCAATGATAAGGAAAAAAATGAATATAGTGGTAAACCCCACATTTCCAGGGATTTTCCTAGTGCAAATTTGGGTCCGGTAATCGGCCCCTATTTTACCCAATTTAGAGGCAGATATTCCCAAATTTTACAAAAAAAAATCCCAATTTCTGATTTTGTGCTACATTTTGATGAAAATCAAACCAAAATTGACAAAGTTATAGCCGATTTAAATTCCCAACTTTAAATATTAGCGAGCTACTTTTCCCATACCCAGCGGCCCCTGGACCCTGATTATGAAATGTAGGAAAATCCCTGATTTCTCTGTGTGAAGTGGGGTTCAGCGGGGTGTTCATTACATGATGCTACATAATTATAGCAATCAGTGTGGGTACAGGATTGTGTGTGCCATGAGTAAAAGACTGCCTTATGTAAATTGGCATGAAACTCAGTACCAACATGGACTTTCTTTTGCTTGCATATATTGTGATTATTTTATGTACTAGAGAAATTGCGCCGGCCTCGGTAGCTCAGTCGGATGCGCGTCTGACTGACGATCAGGAGGACGCGGGATCGATACCTGCCAGAGTGGGCAACATTCTTTCGTGGATTGATCATGAAATCTTTTCTACGGTCATTCTCTTCCTTCCACTGATTCAAGAAGGGCAGTTGTCAGTTTCTGACAAAAGAATGTGCACTGTACTGGTTTAAACCGCTTAGGTATAAGCCTGCCCAGTAAAGTGTGGATAGCTAAACTGACAGGCTCAAAAATGGCTTAAATAGTGTTAACTGTGCTGTTAAAGTCCATTACAAACAAACAAAGAAAAATAACAATCATGATGTTCGTCACAGTGTGTGTACAGTGATGGCTTTGGTTTATTGTGTGTGCCATGTGTGAAAGACTGCTATATGTAAATATTAGCATGAAATTCAGCACCCATATGGACTTTCTTTTGTTTGCACATTAGGCCAGAGAGAATAAATTATTAGATTTTCATCCCCATCCGCCCCTATAAAATCTGACAAAATAAAAAAAGTTCGGGCGGAAAACTTTTTGACACGGAGGCATACTAGAGTCAAATACTTGTTTTATTCGGCTTTTCATAATTGCAAATCACCTGCTTGACATGAAAAGAGAATAAGACCTGGTTGTCTTCTTTTTCAAAGTGATAGCAAGTGTCAGCTGTCCAGTTTTGCAATGAATTATCTTGACCAGTGATTACCCAGGAATAAAAATTGAACCAGCACATGACAAAACCTACAATTACACCGGTGCGACCAGCAGAGACTCAAATCCACTATGACAAGACCTTTAGCGTATGTCTCTTTCCATAGACCATAGCCTTTAGTTGGTACATGCGGATGCGCAGGCTGATCTGAATCTTCGCTGGTCGCTCAAGCCTTCTTGTAGGTATTGTCATGCGCTGGCTCAAATAAAAAACAAAATCCACCCACCCACCCCATCTTTTTCTTAAATCTGGGTGAGAATCTAATAATTAATTTTCTCTGGCCTTATAGTGAGTATTTTACTCAGAAAATCTTCCGTTTTGCACAGCTACAGCCGAGAGGAAGTAAAAGGGATACTTTCAGGATCATATTTTGTTTTATTTCTGCATAAAAAACTTAAGTCAACTGTGCATGTTTGCACACTTCACAAAAGTGATTTTAACAAGTACCCCTTAACCCTTATCTTGCTGTTCACGACATCCCCTATCTTTGGAAACATTGTAGATCCAGATCAGATGGCTTAGCCATCTGATCAGGATCTACACTGTTTGACATTCAGTTTATGAATTTGCAGGAATAAATTACAACGAGGAATCTGATTGGTTCAAAGTCAGAACTGGGTGTGGCTAAAATGAATATTCAGCAAGAGAAGGGTTAATTCAATAAATATGGTTTTATTGAGAAAAAATGTGCTGAATATTGACTAAAAAATATTTACGTTTACCAATGCTTATTGTCTGGAGGTCTGTAAGAAGCGCTAGACATTCAAGATTTAACCCATTGTATTCTAGTGGACTCTTCCCTTGCTATATATTAGACAAGTCCATTTGTCATATAAGGGGTGTCAAGCCTGTTTTTTCCTTTTATTCTATTTTTTGACAGAAAATTCTGTGAGCAAATCGTGCAGGCCCTGATCAGACGCATTCTGTAGAGTCTGATCTTGGCCTGCACTGTTTGCCAAGGTACCCCATTAGGGGTTTCCCGCATGCAATGGGTTAAATGATCTCCACGGTTCTATTTTCATCAGAAATTGCTGGAATCCTAAGATTTCAAGATCAATATGATGTCTCACAATTACCAGTGATCTATGTGTCAGTTTCCACGTGTTAGCAAAACCGAGAAACATGAACATCTTCATATTCAGTTCACATGATTTCAAACTACAGCATAGTCTATACAATCCAATAAAATGCCAATCACGACTATTGTTGTTTGCTTTGCCGTCTGGCAGTTGATTTAAAAGTAAGTTTGCAAACACAGGAGCAGTCTGATCTGAGACCACACTAATTGCCTGTATGCAGAAATATTTTTAATAAGTTTGCCAAAAAAATTCAGCAGAAGACAAAAGCAGATGACATTTTCAGATGTAGTTTTTCTCGTATTACATGTACAGGCCATCAACGATAGGCCAGCTTCTCCATTGCCTTACCCTGGTGAAAATGACAGTGAAATTTCACTGAAATTTTAGCATTATTTCATGGAAATAATGGTGGAATTTCAGTGAAAGAATCTGGCAAAATAACACTGAAATAACACTGAAATTTTCAGTGAAATTTCACTGTTATTTCAGTCAATTAACACTGACATCTCAGTGAAAGAATCAGGCAAAATATTACCAAATTTCAGCAAAATCTCATAGAAATTTCAGTGAAAATTTGTTAGTATTTCAATAAAATAATACTGATTTTCAGTGAAATTTCACTGTTATTTCAGTCAAATAACGCTGAAATCTCAGTGAAAGAATCGGGCAAAATATTACCAAATTTCAGTAAAATCTCATGGAAATTTCAGTGAAAATTAGTTAGTATTTCAATAAAATAATACTGTTTTTTCGGTGAAATTTCACTGTTATTTCAGTCAAATAACACTGAAATCTCAGTGAAAGAATGTTGCAAAATATGACCAAATTTCAGCAAAATCTCTTAGAAATTTCAGTGAAAATTTGTTAGTATTTCAATAAAATAATGCAGAAATCTCACTTAAAGAAATGGGCAAAATACCTCTAAATTTTGTTGAAATCTCAGAGAAATTTTCCTGAAAGTGTGTTAGTATTTCACAGAAATTTTAATGAAATTTTAGGGAATATTCAATAGCATTTCACAGATATATCAATGAGATTTCAAAATTGTTTCCCCTTCGATGTTACTTGATTTATGTTTTGATACATATAGATTTAATTACTATAAGTATGCATGAGAAGTATATAGAATGAACAACTTCATTCATCCCCCAAGTACTTTTTTCTCTAAATGGTTATACATAATGATATCAATTACAACAGCCAAGAGTCTCTGTTTACATGCCACACTGTACCCCACCCATTTCAAATGAACATATTAATTTTTGGACAAGAAGAAAAAAAAGCAATTTATTAAATATAATTATGCCTGAATTATCTTTTTCAGTCAAACTTGTGTTTTCTAAGGCATTTCAGCATGTTTGTTTATCTAACACAGACATTGAATGACCAGAAACTTTTGACCTTCAAAATCAGCAGGCTGACCTGCTAACCTGTGTCTGCCAAGATTTCTGCCCAGTTCAAACAGCACCTTTCAAACTGTGGTCTGAAGTGTACTTACTATATCAGCTAATGTTCTGTGATGTTTGTCATCCTGATATTACCAGACAATTAGTTTTCTGGCACTGCTTTGAAAATCCCTCCATTACTAAGGCAGCCATGTTTTTCCCATCATTCAATTGAAAGGATGTCATCATCAATGACGTCATCACCAAAATTTCAGTGAAATTTGGTGAGATTTCATTTTAAAACTCATAATTTTGAGTGCCACTTATTATCAAAACAATATTGCATGTTAAACATCAAGTTATTGTTGTTGAACTTGTTGTATAAATCCTTGTAGGAAAGAAAGGGGCTGATTTACTTGCCTGTTTGTCCCTTAGTTTATGGTACTTTCTTATAATTGGGTTGGCATCAAATTTTGATTGTGGCACTTCCTGAACTATTCATTCTTATACTTTGTCATAGAATGAAGTTACTTTCTAGTTGAAAAGACATTCTATGAAAACTGGATTTCACTCAAGAAATAACAAATTACATGCAAAGACTGAAATTTTCTAAAACTGTACTAAAATTTAAATGAAATACTAAATTTGATTAAAATTCTTGAAATTTTACTGATGCTAGAAAATTGCTGAAATTTCACTGAAATTTCATTTAAATTTTTGTGAATTTTCATTGAAATTGAATTCTATTGAAAGGCGTTCTTTCAGGGTACAGGAAATTTACATTGGTTTCTGCCCTCGCTTGGAATTTGATGATACATGTATTATGCACAACAATTGCCTTGAATTATGATGCATTCACTTTTAAATGTAATTCCTTTGTAAATTTATCACAATTTTAGGAAGTCACTACCAAAACAGAGGGTTTTGTTTGTTTGTAATGGAGTTTAACTGTCCAGTCAACACTATTTAGGTTATTTATGAGCCGGTCAGTTTACCTGTCCACACTTTTCCTGGGCAGGCTTATACATCAGCGGTTAACCAGTACAGTGCACATTCTTTCGCCAGAAACTGACAACTGCTCTTCTTGAATCAGCGGAAGGGAGAGAATGACCATAGAAAAGATTTCACGATCAATCTCCACGAAAGAATGTTGCCAACCCCGGCAGATATCAAACCCGCGTCCTCGTGATCAACAGTCAGACGCGAGTCCGACTGAGCTACCGAGCCCGGACCCAAAACAGAGGGTACTCTGATATAAACCTGTATACAGTAATCTTAGCCGACACTGCAGACTCAGAACAGCCTTTTTCGGATCAGGGTCTTCACTTTTTGCCGTTCCAACTGCAGTTTTAATATGTCCACATTTTTATGTACTCATGCACGCGCGCAAGAGCGGGGACATATTGTTTTTGCCCTGTCTGTTGGCTTGTCTGTTTGCTGGATAACTTTAAGGCCGAAACAAGCTAGTCTTGCCCAGACATCTGGATTCCCTACTTGAAAGGAAAAACATTGGTCATAACTTTTGAACCATTTATATTTGGCATGTAGATTCCTTGTGACAAGAAAAAACATTGGTCGTAACTTTTGAACCATTTCAGATAGAGCCTTCATATTTGGCATGTAGGTTCCTTGTAACCGTTTGAGATAGAACCATCATATTTGACATGTAGGTTCCTTGTGACAAGGGCTCAGGATAAGAAAAAATTGACCTTGGTCTGGGGACATGTTTGTGTTTCAGAAACACATCTTGTTTAAATTTAAGTCTGTGACAGCAGTCTATATGTATGTCCAAACTTCTGAGGCTTTTAAGATGATATGCTTATAATTTTATGTACTCCACTACCTCTTATAGCATGGTTTTAGGGGTCCAAAGCATGAAATATGTTAGTAAATGGGCGGCAGTGTTGTGTCCAATTACAATGTATAGATTATACAGAAAAGAAATGGTCATTTTTCTGTATGATCTGTACATTTTTAGGATCCATCTGTTAAACATATTTTATCCAAAACTGTTATAAGGAGGAAAAATTGTGGTGTATGTTTTTGTATGTTTTCTTGCTTCAGTCTTACATAGTTTCTTAGCATTAGTCTTATCTAATATTTTCCTTAGAGGCTTTCTTTATTTTAATAAACATTAAAACTTTTGTATCTGAAGAAAATGCATTGGTCATTTGATTGAAAAATCACTGAAATTTCACTGAAATTTCATTGAAATTTCACTATCACTGAAATGTTGTAGACTATCAAAATTTATACAAGAATACTGCTGAAATTTTAGTGAAATTTCATTGAAATTAAGTTTCATTGAAATTTCGAATATGTCATTGAAATTTATTGAAACTTCACTGAAATTTCATTGAAATTTCATCAAATTTTGGTCAAATGGGTGAAATCCACCAAAATATGAGGATTTCAGTGAAATTTCAATGAAATTTACTGAAATTTCAATTAAATTTTCTCTGGGGTAAGTGGCTCATCATTTGCCTGTTACACAGTGGTTTCTAGTCTTGCTGTGGTCACAAGTGAAATGCTCTGGTTTTGGCCTATCTCTGATAAATGAAATAAACTTGAAAGGGCTGTAAACAAAAACAAAAACCACATAGGCTTGGCCTACATATACATCTTGTCCTTTGATGCACATGTACAATGTACATACATGTATATGTTTGTTTGTATTGGGATTTGACGGCCCAGTCAACACTGTTTGAAGTCATTTTTGAGCCGGTCAGTTTACTTATCCACACTATTCCTGGGCAGGGTTATACATAAGCGCTTAACCAGTACAGTGTACATTCTTTTGCCAGAAACTGACAACTGCCCTTCCTGAATCAGAGGGAGAGAGGTGAGTGAGTGTTTGAGTTTTACATCCCATCAACAACCAACTGCTAAGGTCATACGGAGAACGGACCTCGGTTTAAAGACTCATCCGAAAGTCTGGAGAAGCCCGGGATCGATCCTGCGACCCCTGGTTTACAAGGCGAGGAGCTTAACCACTGCACCACGGAGGCTTCTGAATGGGAGAGAGAGAATGACTGTAGAAAATATTTCATGATCAATCTCAACAAAAGAATGTTGCCGACCCACATCCTGATCACCAGTCAGACGCACATCCGACTGAGCTACAGAGGCAGGCTAACACAACATTGGTTTCTGAAGAGGATCGATTTTGTTTGTTTTGTTTGATTTAAGGTTTAACGTCCCCGTCAACACTGTTAAGGTCATTTTGGAGACGTTGCTGCCTATTTTGTGGGACTTTTACCCGACATTGAGATGAAATGACATCTCAAGCCCTGCCGCCCAATGAAACCAATAGGGTTTATAAGCCTGGATGGGCCGACTCGCACCGCTTTGCCTGGGTAGGC
Source organism: Lucinisca nassula (assembly GCA_963580285.1). Lineage (NCBI taxonomy): Eukaryota > Metazoa > Mollusca > Bivalvia > Lucinida > Lucinidae > Lucinisca > Lucinisca nassula. The sequence continues at coordinate 108,704,578 of OY757014.1, read as the reverse complement.
TTAGATCCTCTAAGCAGTTTACCAGTAATCGTGTGCTGGTCGGTTTCAGCTCTGCGTTGAAGCATCATGCAGCCCATCTATTTCTACGAGCCCCGATGGGCAGAGGCTGTAGTTGAAGAGGATTGAAGAATTAAGTATCCCTGAATTGTCATTTATTTTTCCAAAAGCCAGACATACACACAGTGAAGACTTCAGGTAAATCGTAACATGTTTATTGTGAAAATGCACAGCCTGATCCTTGTCTTTGCAAATAATTAAGTGTCACCACATACAATTTTGCCTGACAGTCCTGTTTTCCATTGGCTCTGCCTTATTTGTTTGTTTGATAGGAATGCGAGATTTTGGTATTGATATCGCAGCTTTGTCTCGGAATTCTGTAACAAAGCTAGCATTAAGAATTGAAAGAACAGAGTGATTTCAGGTCTGCAAGACCGATTACCCCAATAAAAGCATTGATTTTTGCTGTAATTATAAGACTCCTAAACTGATTGTCTGGTGATCCTGATCTTGATACAATGTAGGGAGTATTTACCCTAAACATTCTTACTTACTGACATTAGCCCATTTTGTACCAGAAACCCCAAATCAAGTAATTGGCAAACAGTGCAGGCCCAGATCAGACGCCGCAGAATGCGGCGTCTGATCAGGGCCTACACTTAAGTTTGCGAAAAATTAAGCCATTTTCGAAGTAAATTTTGAAGAAAATACAACCTGACCAGGGATACAGACTAACAGGCACCCAGTTGCCCAAGGTGCCTAAATTTTGACCAGGGCGCCCAAAGTTTTGAATAAAAATGCCTATTATAACTTAACTGTAAAATTTGGATTTTTGGCAGTCTCAGGGCGCCTCAAACAAAATGCTTTGTCTGTGTCCCTGCTGAAACCCCTTAAGTTTGGAATGGACTCCTGTGTAAGGAGGAAGATCCGATTTGGTACAAAAAGGGTTAGTAGAGGGGGGGAAAAAAGTACTGACAGCACTGGTGGGCAACTGTCTCAGAGTGTCCGTGGGTAAAATGGTCCAGAACCGGGACTTAGATTGTTTCGTTTATACCTTTAAATTCCTGTACTTTAGGCAAACAATGTAGACTCTCGTCAGATGCTGCATTCTGCAGCTTCTGATCAGGGTCTACAGTTTTTGCCAAACCTAAGCTAACCAATTCAGAATTGGAACTTTTAATCAAGTGTGCTGAGACCGTTTATTTTTAACAAACACATATACTTTTACTTTATTTGTCAGTGGTGACCCGTATAATCACGTGGATAACAGCAGTATAGGCCTGACAGCTTACTTCGTTACCTTTCGGTTGATTGACAAAAAATCGACCTAAACATTACATGTTGACACTTCAACCTCTTTATAACACATCTACATTGTGTTATATCCAAACAAAAATGTATAAATTATAGAGAAAATTAACCATTTATGGTCATTTTTAATACAATCTATACATTTTTAGATCCATCTGGATAATTAGATTATATCGAAAATCAAGTTTTAATGAAGTGTTATAAAAACTTAAAGGTTGTGTACATGTCTGTTTGTAGGTTTCTCAGTAATATTAAGGCAAATGGGAACACCTGGCACATTTTTCCACCATTTTTCAAAGGGAGATGATTTTCGGAACTTCCTGTTCACCTTTCTATAAGCTCTGTCTAACATTACGATAAAACACCCGTGCGACATAGTGCATTTTTTCACATCCCCAAAATGGCCATTTTCCTGATGAAAATCCATGATATTTTTCATATAAATACTGCAAACACAGGTGGTGGGTGCTCGTTAGAACCGCCTCATTGAGGCGGTTCTAACGAGTACCCACAACCTATGTCTTGGAGCAAAAATAAGAAAAATAATGTTTATCCCCGTAAACCCCAGTTTTCTCTATATATAGTGGGGTATGGGGGGGTCTTCATTTCACGGACTTGTTCACGTGATGAACGGAAAAAGGGGTCAGCTCTTAAAGGAAGAAATTTGCTCCTCAGGAGCAGGGGTCAACTCTTAAAGGAAATAATTTGCTCCTGGAGCAAATTCTTTCCTCTATTGACATGGGAGACAAAAATATTTTTGCAGGAGTTGCCTCCCCTGGAGTTGTTCCCATTCCCTTATCATCATCACTCACAAGCTGGTCTACAGTAAGAGGCTGGCTACCTGGGAAACTGATGAAAGGTTCTAGATATCTTCACAGCTTCTGATGATATCTGCACACCAGGTGCTCAGTTCTGGCTATTTCTTTCTAGAGATGGCTCACCTTGCTGGCTTCAAGCTTCTATTTATAGTACACCAGAACCTCTTTATAACATTAAAATTTAATTGTTGTCGTCCAGAGCAGAAACTGTGGAGCACTTTGGTGTGGTGTTGTGGTTTTTGTTTGTTTGTTTGATTTGAGGTTTAACGTCCCCATCAACACTGTATAGGCAGGCCTCATATTTTTCAGGCATTTGCAGGATTTCAGGCTTTTAGAGTTTGATTTTTATACCCGCTTTTTCGAAGAAAAATCGGGTATATTGTTTTCGTACCACAGTTCGATCCGGCGCCAGTCCGTCCTTCCGTCCGTCCGAGCGACCGTCCGTCTGTCCGTCCGTTCTTACAAAATGGGTTTATGTGGCTTCTTTTAGGTACAGAAGGGTTTTGTGTGGCAAAATGGGTTTGTGTGGCTAGCCTCACAAACCCATTTTTCTGTTAGTACAGAGGGGTTCAGGGGGACTAGAAAAATCAAATAAAAAAAAGACACATAAATTTATGTCCATCACCTTGGACATCCTTGGACATGGATGTCCAGGATTATGAGGCTAAACTTTGAGATTATGGGGCTGAGCCACATAAATTTAACTGGCTGTCCTGGGGCTGAATGCTGCAGTAGGAAAAAGTCCCTCTATGTGAGGAGCTAGACCCATAAGATGTATCAGTGCACTATAAAGAAAGTTCTGTTCTACCTTTAGAGGGCTAGATATCACAACCTCTGGTAGCCACATAAGTTTAGACAAAGACGGTTTCGTACAGACAGCCTTTATGTGGCTGATGTCCAAAGTTTGTGTGGCTAGCCACATTAGATGTACAGATTTGTGTGTCTTATAGCCACATAAACCGTTAGCCACATAAAAATTTTAGCCCCATAAAATATGGACAGGTGCAGCCACACAAACCCAAAATGTGGGTCCGTCCGTCACGTTTCTTGTGATTGGATCTCCTCTGCAAACACTGAAGTTACACTTTTGAAACTTTGCATGTGGATAGTACATGGAATGTAGATGGCAGTGAGCAACTTTTTTGTGACCTTGACCTCAACATGACCCCAAGGTCAAAGGTCAAAAAATATGATTTGCCATATCTCCTAAACTATTGGAGTTACACTTCTGAAATTTTGCTTATTGGATGGTCCTTGGAATATAGAATATGTCAGGTTACTTTTGGTGTGACCTTGACCCCAAGGTCAAAGGTCAAAAAGTATGATTTTGCCATATCTTCTAAACTATTAGAGTTACACTTCTGAAACTTTGGTTATTGGATGGCCCTTGGAATATAGAATAAATTTTGATACTTTTGGTGTGACCTTGACCTCAACATGACCCCAAGGTCAAAGGTCAAAAATTATGATTTGCCATATCTCCTAAACTATTGGAGTTACACTTCTGAAACTTTGTTTATTGGATGACCCTTGGAATATAGAATATGTTGGGCTACTTTTGGTGTGACCTCAACCCCAAGGTCAAAGGTCAAAAAGTATGACTTTGCCATATCTTCTAAACTATTGGAGTTACACTTCTGAAACTTGGTTATTGGATGGCTTATAATTGGGATACTTTAGGTGCATTCAACATAACCCCAAGGTCAAAGGTCAAAAAGTATGACTTTGCCATATCTTCTAAACTATAAATGTTACACTTCTGAAACTTGCTTATCAGTGAGAATGTTCTTTGCAACTTTTTTTAACTTACATGTAGTTTTGGCTAGCTAATACATAGCCATTAGTGTTATTAATAGAAAAAGCGGGTATTTGCGATGGTTTACCATCGACTGCAGATCTAGATTTTTTTTATTTCAGGCTTTTAGATTCTGATTTTTGTAGTCTGTTTAAAAAACTATTTAACCATTATTTCTGACTATAAGTCAACCAAATTATTTTATATTTTCACAAACCCCATTACAAACAGTGTGGATCTTGAGGTTTAACGTCCCTGTCAGCACTGTAAAGGTAATTTTGGAGACGTTGCTTCCAATTTTGTGGGACTTTTACCCGACATTGAGATGAAATGACATCTCAAATCACTGTTTGCAAAGGTAATATAGTTGTGTCTTGTTCAGCAGGATAAGGGTTGAAGCTGCAAAATCGGGCCTTTCAGGCATGGAAAAGCATGGTCAGTATGAGGCCTGTATAGGTCTTTTTGGAGACCTTGCTTACCATTCTGTGGGACTTTTGCCCGGCATTGACATCTCAATCCCTGCCGCCCAATGAAACCAATAGGGTTTATAAGCATGGAAGGTCCAACTCACACCGCTTTGCCTGGGCAGGCTTAGAACCTCAAAGCGGTTTACCAGTACTCGTGTGCGGTCGGTTTCAGCTCTGCTTGGAAGCATCATGCAGCACATCTGATTGTTCAAGCTCCGATGAGCGGGGGCCATTTGGTGTTGTGGTTAAGCATCAGAACAGATAGAGAGATAACTGGTTCGATCCCCGCAAGGCTGCAAAAGCTTAAAATGTTGTGTCTTTGGGCAGGGCACTTTTTCAACATTGCTGAGTACTGCCTAGAAATTGTCCACAAGGGTGTAATTGGCAAAAAAAAAAAAAATTCCAGGCTCCACTTGGAGATAGAAGCTGCCGTGGTGTAGTGGTCACGCTACTCGCTTTGTAAACCAGGGGTCGCAGGATCGATCCCGGGCTTCTCGAGACATTCAGTTGAGTCTTTAAACCGAGGTCCCATCTCCGCATGACCTTAGCTGTTGGTGGGACATAAAACTCAAACACTCATTCACTCCACTCAGAGACAATCAGCCCACCAGTACTGTCAATGCTTGGATTTTTTGAGGACTTAACCCTTGTCCTGCTGAACCAGGATATGCCTTTTCTTTGAAACAATGTAGATCCAGATCAGATGGCTTCTAAAGAAGCCATCTGATCAGGATCTACATTGTTTGTCATTCAGGTTGTGAATTTGTTGTAATCATTTACATCAAGTAATCTGATTGGTTGATAATCCGTTGTGGGTGTGGCATATATGAATATTCAGCAGGACAAGGGTTAAAATCAGTGAGGTCAAAGCAACCTCACCTGAGAATGAATTTGATATGTATAGAGAGGCAAGGAGTGAGAAAGTTATGAAAAACATCTGTTCTTAGGTATTTACATTACCTGTCTAAAGTCTGCTGTAATTCACCTAAAATTTGTCAGGATAGAAAGCATAAAACTATTAAGCAACAGCAGCCTGAAACAGCTGACCTTGAAATTCCCAATGTACCATCAGTTGTAACAAAATTGAGTCGCTAATAGCCTAATAGAGGTGGCCACTATGACAGGTTTTACTGAACCTAAGGTAAAGGGCACAGGTAACAGTTAAACTTGTCATATTGGCCACCTCTTTTAAGCAAGCATGTATTTGGTTTCCAAAAAAGGCAAATGCATTAAAATTCACCTGTATTAAACAAGCACCTGTCTTAAGCAAGAACATTTTGGTTATCCCTTAGGCATTTGCTTAATACAGGTTGGACTGTACCTGTTCAACGCTTCATTAGTTTAACCAGCTCTTAAAAATTTAGATTTCAAAATGTTTTCTCTTATATATAGCAAGAACATTATCTAATGTAGTGGTATTTTTGCTGAAAAAAAAGTGAAGTGTGATTAGTTTGCAAATGCTGAAGCTTCCACTGTCTGTCAGTACTCAAAATTTTTCAACAAGAATGAGTAATTGCCCTTGCCAGAGAAGTTAACCACTAACGAGCCCGTTAACCTATTGTAAATTGGTGGACTCATCCATTGCTTTATGTTGGACAAGTCGATTTGTAATTTAAGGGGTGTCAGGCTTTTTTTTTTTCATTTTTGTTCCATGATTGACAGAAAAACCTGTTACCCTGATCATAAGCAGCGTTCTGCTATGTCTGATCTCGGCCTGCACTGTGTGCCAGGCTACCCTTTTAGGGGTTTCCCTACCTACCTTGACAACTGCTTAATTTTAGAACTGTCAAACTGTCACGTCAAATTTAAAATTTTGTATAACTTCACCTGCCACCGAACAATGAAAAATCAAGCAAGAATTTTTGAAAAAGTCATTCCTCTGGCCTCAGGTCAGATAGATGCCTTACTGGCTGTCATTGGATCTAATTTATCATCATCTGTACATGTATGTACTTGGTAACTGTAATGCTATGACAGCAGTACTAGTATGTTTAGTGATTGATAGATCAAAAAATTATAGAGTTGACTACTTTACATAGTAAACATGGTGAGCCTTAGATTAGACAATTTTATAGGGCGAGCTTTAGCTAGCCCCTATAAAATTGTCGCGGTGAAACGATTGTTGTCGTACCTACCTGTAGCAGGGTGCGACATAGTCGTCCACTTTGAAAACAAATAACCAGATATCGCTAGAAATAAAACCATGATCAAATGAGTACAATGAAATTCCGCTAAGACTAATTCTGATCTGAAATGTTCATTTAGAAGGGTGCAGTTATTCTTTCTTCATGTTTTCTGCATACCATGTCCTCTGATCAGGGACCACCTTTGGGACTGTTCCAAAGGTGGTCTTATTATAGGAATTTGCTGTAATACATTTAATTGTAAAAGTAGATGTAGGTGCTCATCTCGGGGATAAAACATTGTTATACTTGGAATTTTTAGAGGTTTTACAGTAACAAAGAGCTTTTTCATTGATGAAACCAACTAGCAGACAAAAAAAAATGCTAGTAATATTTCTGCTTCAGACACTATTTCATGTTGGTTTCTGCCATGTGGAAAAGTCATATATATAAAAGAGCAACAGCATACATAAAGGTCCTTATTGCCTTGTTGAAGTCTCAAATTAACCCATATCCTGGTGATCATAACAACCCCTACGTTTGCAGGCAGTGTAGATCCAGATCAGATGGCTTCAGAAGAAGCCATCTGATCAGGATCTACACTGTTTGTCATTCTGTTTGCGAATTTGAATGATAATAAATGACATCAAGTAATTTGATTGGTTGAAAAGTTAATGGGTGTAGCTAAATTAGTTTATGCAGTGGGATAACGGCCCCCGCTCATCGGGGCTTGAAGAAATATATAAGCTGCATGATGCTTCCACGCAGAGCTGAAACTGACCCGCACACGAGTACTGGTAAACCGATTAGAGGATCTAAGCCTGCCCAGGCAAAGTGGTGCGTGTCCATGCTTATAAACCCTATTGGTTTCATTGGGCGACAGAGCTTGAAATGTCATTTCATCTTGATGTTGGGTCTTCTTGTGTTACATCTGTGTGGGATAATAAAGCTACAATCATGTTTCAGATGAAAATTTGCAAAAATGAATTCCCTGTAATACTTGCACATTATATGCTTCAATTCTAACTAAACCCAAAGGTTCCCAGTCTATCCAGGCCATGAGAAATTCTTGTTTAACTGTTATCCTGCTGTTCACGGCAACCCCTACCTTTGCAAACAGTATAGATACAGATCAGATGGCTTCTGAAGAAGACATCTGATCAGGATCTACACTGTTTGTCATTTATTTTGCGAATTTGAATGAATGATAAATACTCATATAGTCATGATGTTTCAGAGCAGAAATAAGAAAATATGTGATTGACACTTTTGAACATGGGTCCTGACTCTTTTAGGAGCACTGTTTGTACTTAAGGAGACAATATTTTTGAAAGGGCTGTCTCCCTTGCAAGCTTATGTCCATTTCCCTTGACCCATTTCATACTGGAAACTCCAAAAACAGGTATTAAACCTTGCCCTGCTGAGCCCGGATATGTCTTATCTTTCAAACAATGTAGATCCAGATCAGATGGCTTCTGAAGAAGCCATCTGATCTGGAGCTTCATTGTTTGTCATTCAGTTTATGAATTTGTTGCAATAATTTGCATCAATTAATCTGATTGGTTGATATTCAGTAGTGGGTGCAGCATATTTAAATATTTAGCAGGACAAGGGTTAAATGGCAAACTGTGCCGGCCCTGATCAGATGCGGCAGAACGTGGCATGTGACCATGGGGCCTACATATACAACCTAACTTCCCTAAATTTTAAATAGACTCCTGCAACATATATTAAAGCTGGAAGATTCCATTCAGTACAAAAAGGGTTAAACTTGAGAAATGGATAGAAGATGAGTGGATCAATACATTGTCTTTGTATCCTGCAGAGCTTGTCAACTAGCTGATGTGAACTTGGGAAATGATATGATTAAATTTATCATACCGTATTCGCCCTAATTACCGCACATGCTCCTATAAGCGCACACCAAAGCTATTTTTGAAAAGGAAATGCATAAGCACACACTTTACAGTAACCTCCCCTTGAAGCTCTCACAGTAAATCTATAAAAACTTACCGTTATTTCTTCAACAGTGAAGGCAGTGCTTAAGTATCCTTTTCCATCCCATTAAATATCAGTATGCATCATCTCGGAAGCTATTGTTTTCATATCAAGTGTGCGCTAATTAGACAGATTTTTCACCATGACTTTTTGACACGATTTTGAAAAATCTAAGGGCACGGTGCGGTAATTAGAGCGAATACAGTATCTACTCTGAAAAGATTTTAGAAAGGCAGCATTTAGAAAGAAAATAAAAAAGGTGGTTCTAGTGAGTACCCACAATCTGTTTTCGAGGCATTAAGTAAGAAAATATTCCTAACATTAGAAAATTTACACATCAAATCTCATTGGAGTCTTTCTCACTTAACGATAACTCAACTGTATGACATAGTGGATTTTTCACATCTCCAAAATGGCTACTTTTCTGATTAAAATCCTTGATATTTTTCTTATAAATGCTCACAACATAGGTTGTGTGGGCTCGTTAGAACTGCCTCATTGAGGCGGTTCTAACGAGTACCCACAACCAATGTCTTGGAGCAGAAATAAGAAGAATAATGAATACCCCTGTAAACCCGTTTTCTCTATATAAAGTGGGGTTTAGGGGGGTCTTCATTTCATGGACTTGTTCACGTGATGGGACCTCATATGTCAATTATCATAGAAATTTTCACGGATATGTATGGTATTTGTGGTAATAAAAATATGATGAAACTTGTGTTGTATCTCTGTTTTATTGATTTTGGCTCTTTTTCTCCGAATATTATCATAACAACAGCAGGAATCCTTACACCTTGGTTATATCAAAGTTGGAAATTTGCTGATCTGACTTTAATAATCCACAAAAGACAGTTTCAGAGTTCCTGACAAATCAGTTATATTGAGCCAGTGCACGACAAAACCTACAATAAGACATGTGCCCCCCCCCCCAAAGACTCAGATCAGTCTGCGCATCCTTATAGTCTAACCAGAGACCTCTCTTGCTGCATGAAGGAGCAATGAGTCATTAGCTATCCTTAGAGCACACAACAAAGACTCTGAGTCTTCGTTGGGCGCACATGTCTTATTGTAGGTTTTGTCATACGCTGGCTCATATGTCATGCATCTTGTCTGGGATTGCTGAAAATGTTGAAAAAGACAAATTGTCAGTCTTCTGTCTGACTGTCTGTTTGTTGTGAAAAGTTTCACCCTCTGTCTCCAGACTGAAATTCAGATATAGCCCCAGATAAGACTCTTTTTTTCATCCGAAAAGTACAGATATTCTTCTTATTTTTTGCACAAAAACATATGTTGTGGGTACTCATAAGCGCTTCTAATGAGCACTCACAACACATGTTTTCATGCAATAATAAGAAAAATAATACATGGATACCCCGTCTTATCTGGGGCTATAAATTACGATGCCATTCTGTATAGATCTGAAGTTCTAGAACATCTAATGTATTTCCAGTGTAGGTCTCTGCTAGAAATTAAATGGAAAACTGTCTGTTTTTGTTTTGCACGTGATGAATTGGATTGCTAGTGTGAACCAGCAGTTGATGTACACAAACTTAATGCATTCACAGGGGTTTAGCTGTTTTTTGCATTTTTGGCCCAAAATCGACTTTTTGGGGGTGGGGGGGGGGGGGGGGGGAGTGCTGTGACCTTGCAAAAAAAGGTCAAGGTCACCAAAATTTAATCAAATCTGCGGTATGTTGTAATGATATATTGTACCAAGTTTTACAAAAATTGGTCAATTCCTGAATGAGATAGAGTGCAGACAAGCCATTTTTGGCCCAAAAATGACTGTATTTGGGGTGCTGTGACCTTGAAAATGGGATCAAGGTCATCATGATCTAATGACTGTTTTTCCCCATCCTGTTGATGTAACTGAAATTCAGGAGATATAGTGCTTCAAACAATAATATTGTCGGGGGCATAAACAATCAGTATGTCAAATGGACTTGTCCAACATATAGCAATGGAAGAATCCACTAGTATACAGTGGGTTAATTTCTGAATGTTTATATTTCAGTATGAGCTACTGTTCTGCCTACAAGATGAACATGATGCGGCAAGAATGATTGTACAAAGCCTAATCGACAAATACCCCAAAGTTGATGCCAAAATATTCCTTGGTAAGTTTTGTTTGTTTGTTTGATTTGAGGTTTAATGTCCCCGTCAACACTGTAAAGGTCATTTCGGAGACATTGCTTCCAATTTTGTGGGACTTTTACCCAACCTTGAGATGAAATGACATCTCAAGCCCTGTCGCCCAATGAAATCAATAGGGTTTATAAGCATGGACGGGCCGACACACCGCTTTGCCTGGGCTGTGCTATAGCTAAAAGAATTTGAATGCTCAGTAACTTAATTGTATCTCAGTGAAAAAAGTATTTTAGGAGAATTGAACCACTTTTATGAGGTAGCTCATGCAAAAATAATTTTGTCCATTTCAGTAGGCCCTACTCTTAAAGGAAAAAATTTGCTCCACAGGAGCAAATTCTTTCCTTAAGAGTAGACCCATTTTTCAGAGGGACTCAGAGCTTGCAGAAAAGCAACCATTAATTCCCACTTGTAACAATAATTCCGCCGAAGGCTATGTCAGGCACAAAGTCACCAAACCTTGAAATGTAGGTTGTAAATTTTCACAAAGTCATTGAGCCATGAAATAAAGGTCAAGTCAAATATGGATGGTTTACATTAAAGTTGCCAACCCCTAGATACAAGTTTGTACCAAGTAACATTAATTAAGGTCTTATAGTTCTTGAGAAATAAACTTGACCATTTGGTGACCACTACGGCAGTTGTAAATTTTCACGTAGTCAGTGAACCATGGTGTGAAGGTTAAGGTCCAATATGGATGCTTGCATTGAAGTTGCCATCCCTAGATACAAGTTCGTACCAAGTAACATTAATTAATCTCATATAGTTCTTGAGAAATAAACTTGACCATTTGGGTAATCGCTAGGGTGGTCACTAATTTTCACAAAGTCAGTGAACCATAAAATGTAAGTCAAGGTCAAATATGGATGCTTGCATTAAAGTTGCCATCCCTAGATACAAGTTTGTATCAAGAAACATTAAGTAAGCTCCAATAGTTCTTGAGAAAAAGGCTTGACCATTTAGGTGAACACTAGGGTTGTTGTAAGTTATCACAAATTTGGTGAACCATGAAGTGAAGGTCAAGGTAAAATAAGGATGATTGCATTAAAGTTGCCTTCCCTAGATAAAAGTTTTTACCGAGTAACATTTATTAAGCTCTTATAGTTCTTGAGAAATAACTTGACCATTTGGGTGAAGGCTAGGGTGGTCGCAAATTTTCACAGTCAGTGAACCATAAAATGTAGGTCAAGGCCAAATATGGATGCTTGCATGAAAATTGCCATCCCTTGATACAAGTCTGTACCAAATATCTTTCATGAAGCTCTTATAGTTCTTGACTTTTGAGAAATAAACTTGACCATTTGGGTGAAAGCCAAGGTGGTCGCAAATTTTCACAAAGTCAGTGAACCATAAAATGTAGGTCAAGGCCAAATATGGATGCTTGCATTAAAGTTGCCATTATTCCCTTGATGCAAGTCTGTACCAAGTATCTTTCATGAAGCTCTTATAGTTCTTGAGAAATAAACTTGACCATTTGGGTGAACGCCAGGGTGGTCGCAAATGTTGACGGATTGACGAACAGACAGACAGATGGATATACGAACAGACAGAAATTCAGACTCCTATATCGCAGGTGCGACAATAATGGCAGAAAACATGTTCACCTTAAAGAACACAACTTACTGCAGAGGCAATAACTGAATATAACTGTTTTCATGGAACTTTGAATTGAGTTTGTACAATAATTGAATTGAGTTTGGACCCAGTCAACAATATTTTGGTCATTTTGGAGATGTTGCTTCAGTTTTGTAGGACTTTAACCTGACACTGAGATGAAGCCTGCAGTCCAAACAAACCAAAAGGATTTACATGAGTTTTTTTTTTTTGTATATGTAGGGAGGGTCCGACTCACATCACTTTAGAACCACTAGGATATTTACCATCACTCAACTAGGTGCAGATGGTTTCAGCTTTGCGTGCAGGCATCATGCAGCCCTATATATTTCTCCTAGTCTGATGGGTGGGGGCCTGGTGGGTTTGATTCCCAGTATCCATTACTTCCAGAAACATATTTCATCATTAACCCATGGCATTAACATGAGACCTTAATAGTGTTGACAGGGACAACCAAAGATCTAAAACAAATTTGGTGACAGTTAACCCTTGTCCTGCTGAATATTTTAATCTGCCACACACACCACCGATTATCAACCAATCAGATTACTTGACGCAAATTATTGCAACTAACTCACAATCTCAATGGCAAACAATGTAGATCCTGATCCGATGGCTTCGTCAGAAGCCATCTGATCTGGATCTTCATTGTTTGGAAAATAAGGTATATCCCGGCTCCGCAGGACAAGGGTTAATGACGTTAAAACTTGGCAACTCAATAATTTCTGGATTTCCAATCTCATTTTTTATCCATTAACCCATTTAGTACCAAACGGAATCTTCCTCCTTATATATTTGTAGCAGGAGTCCATTTCACAATTATGGGGTGTCAGATTGTGTTTTCTTCAAAATTTATTATCCCCCGCCGAAGGCGGAGGGATATAGTTTTGGCGTTGTCCGTCCGTCCGTGCGTCCTTCCGTCCGTCCGTCACACTTTGTCCGGAACCGTTTCTCAGCAACTATTGCATGGAATTAAATGAAACTTTGGTGACAGTTAACCCTTGTCCTGCTGAATATTTTAATCTGCCACACACACCACCGATTATCAACCAATCAGATTACTTGACGCAAATAAATATGTATTGTTATGCTGTGGTGATGCACGCGCAATTTTTTTTCAGATTAACTTTTTACATCCAGAGTTATGGCCCCTTGAATGATTGAAATTCTGGATTTTTCGTCGTCTCACTTTGTCCGGAACCGTTTCTCAGCAACTATTGCATGGAATTAAATGAAAATTGAAATAAATATGTATTATTATGCTGCAGTGATGCACGCGCAATTTTTTTTCGGATTGACTTTTTACATCCAGAGTTATGGCCCCTTAAATGATAGAAATTCTGGATTTTTTCGTCATCTCACTTTGTCCGGAACTGTTTCTCAGCAACTATTGCATGGAATTAAATGAAACGTGAAATAAATATGTATTATTATGCTGCGGTGATGCACGCGCAATTTTTTTCTGGATTGACTTTTTACATCCAGAGTTCACTTTGTCCGGAACCGTTTCTCAGCAACTATTGCATGGAATTAAATGAAACTTGAAATAAATATGTATTATTATGCTGTGGTGATGCACGCGCATTTTTTTTCCGGATTTACTTTTTACATCCAGAGTTATGGCCCCTTAAATGATTGAAATTCTGGATTTTTCGTCGTCTCACTTTTTTGTCGGGAACTGTTTCTCAGCAACTATTGCATGGAATTAAATGAAACTTGAAATAAATATGTATTATTGTGCTGTGGTGATGCACGCACAAATTTTTTTCGGATTGACTTTTTACACCCAGAGTTATGGCCCCTTAAATGATTAAAATTCTGGATTTTTCGTCGTCTCACTTTGTCTGGAACCGCTTCTCAGCAACTATTGCATGGAATAAAATGAAACTTGAAATAAATATGTATTATTATGCTGCCGTGATGCACGCGCAATTTTTTTTTCTCAATTTTGGCCAGATATATTTTCTTGCCATTCTACACGAAAAACCCATTCGGCGGGGGATATCAATTCAACGAATTTGCTTGTTAGGAAAATGGCTGACCTTTTGCAAACAGTGAAGGCCCTGATCAGATGCCGCATTCTGTTTGCCCTTTAGGGGTTTCCGGTCTGAAATGGGTTAAAATATAGGCAAACTTCAATGGTTTGAACACCTCATCCAGCTATTTTTAGACACAACATCGGGTAGTAAATTGTATTCTTTCAAATTTTAAAACAAGTATGGTAAGGAGTTGAGGTGTCTGAATATTTTGGGTAAATACGGTACTTGATTTTATCCTTATTAACCCTTTTAATGGAATCTTCCTCCTTACAGATAGCATGAGTCCATTCCAAAATTTAGGGTTGTCAGGTTGTGTTTTCATGAAAATTTATATGGAAAATGACTGAACTTTTAACGCCCCCCGCCCATCGGGGCTTGAAGAAATAAATGGGCTGCATGATGCTTTCACACAGAGCTGAAACCAACCTGCACACGAGTACTGGTAAACTGCTTAGAGGATCTAAGCCTGCCCAGGCAAAGCGGTGCGAGTCGGCCCGTCCATGCTTATAACCCTATTGGTTTCATTGGGAGGCAGGGCTTGAGATGTCATTTCATCTCAATGTCGGGTAAAAGTCCCACAAAATTGGAAGCAAAGTCTCCAATTTGACCTATACAGTGTTGACGGGGACGTTAAACCTAAAATCAAACAAAGACTGAACTTTTAGCAAACAGTGGAGGCCCTGATCAGACGCCGCATTCTGCGGCGTCTGATCTGGGCCTGCACTGTTTGCCAAGGCACCCCTTTAGGTGTTTATGGTACTAAATGGGTTAAGATGTTTGTCTTTTTGACTATATCAGAGTTCAAAAACGTGCATTCTCATTACACCTGCATGTATAGAAATGTTAGAGTATGAAAAGAACAGATCTGTTCCTGTGTCTTTTCATCTGTAAAGCATTTGCATTATGGTCTAGAGTGTCATCTCTTTGGCAAATAATAATTATCCGAAATATAATATTCTCTCCCCAATAATATGTCATTCTCGTATTGATTTACCCATTTAGTACCAGAAACCCCTAAACAGGTAGTTGGCAAAGAGTGCAGGCCCAGATCAGACGCCGCAGAACGCGGCGTCTGATCAGGGCCTACACTCTTTGCGAACAGTTCAGCTATTTTCCAAATAAATTTTGAAGAAAACACAACCTGACACCCCTAAATTTTGAAATGGACTCCTGGTAAATATATGGAGGAAGATTCCATTTTGGTACAAAAAGGGTTAAGCTTGCAAAATTAACTTTATATGCTGGAATGCATGCTTTGTTGGAAAAAACAAAACAATGGTTGCTTATTACAAGTTAATACCAGTGTAAACATACAATGGGAATGAGCAGCTGATTTGTATCATTATTTGAGTTGATTGTTTATGGTTAAAATCCTTGAGGACATACTGTAATTCTCCTAAAATTTTATCAAATTTGTTTCACGATCCAGCAAGGCAATAATAAAACTAACAAAGTAACCACAACATAATTATGTTTAGATGAAGAAATAAGAAAAAATTGACACTTAACCCATGGTCAATGTACTTGACAAACAGTGCAGGCCCAGATCAGACGCCGCATTCTGCGGCGTCTGATCAGGGCCTACACTGTTTGCAAAAGTTAAGCCATTTTCGAAATAAAGTTTGAAAAAAACACAACTTGACAACCCTAAATTTCAAAATGGACTCCTGTCGTATATAAGGTGGAAGATTCCATTTGGTACAAAGAAGCCCCCTTGGTGCAGTGGTTACTATACTCGCCTTGTAAACCAGAGGTCGCAGGATCGATCCCGGGCTTCTCCAGACTTTCGGATGAGTCTTTAAACTGAGGTCCCGTCTCCGTATGACCTTTGCTGTTGGTGGGACGTAAAACTCAAACACTCACTCACTCCATTTGGTACAAAAAGGGTTAATACGTAATTCACATCACTGGCCCATCCTGTATACATTCCCACATTTTTGGCTCACCTGAAGCTGTTCCAGGTCAGCTTATGCCGTGGCCATTATCCATCCGTCAGCCATTAACTTGTTGTCCGGGCTACTTTACTGTGTTACCCTCTATAAATAAGTTGATTATTACTAGGCTGCGTCTCCTGACAACCGGTTGTCAGGAGCATTTTTGCCATGTAAAATGCTCCTGACAACCGGTTGTCAGGAGCATTTTGCTATCCAAAATGCTCCTGACAACCAGCAATATTTTTAGCTCACCTGACCGAAGGTCATGGTGAGCTTTTGTGACCGTAAGATGTCCGGCGTCGTCGTGCGTCGTCCGTCGTCCGTCGTGCGTAAACTTTTTCTTGTGAACAAACTAGAGGCCACAGTTTTGGTCCAATCATCATCAAACTTGCTCAGAATGATCATCATGACAATATCTCGGTCAAGTTCGAATATGGGTCATGTCGGGTGAAAAAGTAGGTCAGTAGGTCAAATCATAGAAAAACCTTGTGAACACTCTAGAGGGCACAGTTTTGGTCCAATCATCATCAAACTTGCTCAGAATAATTATCATGACAATATCTCGGTCAGGTTCGAATATGGATCATGTAGGGTCAAAAAGTAGGTCAGTAGGTCAAACCATAGATAGTCCTTGTGAACACTCTAGAGGGCACAGTTATGGTTCAATTATCATCAAACTTGCTCAGAATGATCATTGTGACAATATCTCGGTCAAGTTTGAATATGGGTCATGTCGGGTCAAAAAGTAGGTCAGTAGGTCAATTCATAGAAAAACCTTGTGAACACTCTAGAGGGCACAGTTATGGTCCAATCATCATCAAACTTGCTCAGAATAATCATCCTGACAATATCTCAGTCAAGTTTGAATATGGGTCATGTTGGGTCAAAAAGTAGGTCAGTAGGTCAAATCATAGAAAAACCTTGTGAACACACTAGAGGGCACAGTTATGGTCCAATCATCATTAAACTTGCTCAGAATGATTGTCATGACAATATCTCGGTCAAATTTGAATATTGGTCATGTCGGGTCAAATGTAGGTCAGTAGGTCAAATCATGGACGAGGTGAGCTTTTGGGATCACTTTTCGTCCGTCGTCCGTCGTCAGTCCGTGCGTCCGTAAACAATTTCTTCAAACGACATCTCCTCCTAAACCACTGATCGGATTTTGACCAAACTTCACAGGAATGATCCTTAGGTGGTCCCCTTTCAAAGTTGTTCAAATGGTTCCGGTCCGTTGCACATCTAGGTCATAGGAGCCAAAAATAGATTTTTTTTTCACCAAAAACTTAAAAAATCTTCTTCTCTGAAACCACAAGGCCCAGGTCTTTGATATTTGGTATGAAGCTTCATCTAGTGGACCCCTACCAAGATTGTTCAAATTATAGTGCTGGGACCAAAAATGCCCCCGCTCCGGGCCCTTTGGTTTTACATGGGCTTATATAGGGAAAATCTTTAAAAATCTTCTTCTCTGAAACCGTAAGGCCCAGGTCTTTGATATTTGGTATGGAGCTTCATCTAGTGGAACTCTACCAAGATTGTCCAAATTATAGTGCTGGGGCCAAAAATGCCCCCGCTCTGGGGCCCTTTGGTTTTACATGGGCTTATATAGGGAAAATCTGTAAAATCTTCTTCTCTGAAACCGCAAAGCCCAGTTCTTTGATATTTGGTATGAAGCTTCATCTAGTGGACCCCGACCAAGATTGTTCAAATTATAGTGCTGGGGCCAAAAATGCCCCTGCTCCAGGGCCCTTTGGTTTTACATGGGCTTGTATAGGGAAGAGCTTTAAAAATCTTCTTCTCTGAAACCGTAAGGCCCAGGTCTTTGATATTTGGTATGAAGCCTCATCTAGGGGACCCTTACCAAGATTGTTCAAATTATAGTGCTGGGGCCAAAAAAGCCCCCGCCCCGGGGCCCTTTGGTTTTACATGGGCTTAAATAGGAAAAATCTTTAAAAATCTTCTTCTCTGAAACCGCAAGGCCTAGGTCTTTGATATTTGGTATGAAGCTTCACCTAGTGGACCCCTACCAAGATTGTTCATATTATAGCCCTGGGGCCAAAAATGCCCCTGCTCGGGGGCCCTTTGGTTTTACATGGGCTTATATATGGAAAATCTTGAAAAATCTTCTTCTCTGAAACCGCAAGGCCCAGGTATTTGATATTTGGTATGAGGCTTCATCTTGTGGACCCCTACGAAGATTGTTCAAATTATAGTGCTGAGGCCAAAAATGCCCCCGCCACGGGGCTCTTTGATTTTTCATAGGCTTATATAGGCAAAATCTTTAAAAATTTTCTTCTCTGAAACCGTAAGGGCCATGTTTTTGATATTTGGTATGAAGCTTCATCTAGTGGACCCCTACCAAGATTGTTCAAATTATATTGCTGGGGCCAAAAATGCCCCCGCCCCGGGGCCTTTTGGTTTTACATGGGCATATATAGGGAAAATCTTTAAAAATCTTCTCTGAAACCGCAAGGCCCAGGTCTTTGATATTTGGTATGAAGCTATACCTAGTGGACCCCTACCAAGATTGTTCAAATTATAGTTCTGGGGCCAAAAATGCACACGCCCGAGACCCTTTGGTTTTACATAGGCTTATATAGGGAAATCTTAAAAAATATTCTTCTCTGAAACAACATGTCCCAGGTCTTTGATATTTGGTATGAAGCTTCACCTAGTGGACCCCTATCAAGATTGTTCAAATTATAGCCCACGGGCCAAAAATGCTCCCGCTCCAGGGCCATTTGGTTTTACATAGACTTATATGGGGAAAATCTTGAAAAATTTTTGTCTCTGAATTCACAAGGCCTAGGTCTTTGATATTTGGTATGAAGCTTCATCTAGTGGACCTCTACCAAAATTGTTCAATTATAGCCCTGAGACCAAAAATGCCCCAGCCTTGGGGCCCTTTGGTTTTACATAGACTTATATAGGGAAAATCTTTAAAAATCTTCTTCTCTGAAACCACAAGGCCTAGGTCTTTGACATTTGGTATGAAGCTTAATCTTGTGGACCTCTACCAAGATTGTTCAAATTATAGCCCTGGGGCCAAAAATGCCCCCGCTCCAGGGCCCTTTGTTATTACATAGACTTATATATAGGGAAAATCTTGAAAAAGCTTCTTCTCTGAAACCAGATAGCCCTGGTCTTTGATATTTGGTATGAAGCTTCATCTAGTGGACCTCTACCAATATTGTTCAAATTATAGCCCTGAGACCAAAATCGCCCCTGTCTCGGGGGCCCTTTGGTTTTACATAGACTTATATAGGGAAAATCTTTAAAAATCTTCTTCTGTGAAACCACAAGGCCTAGGTCTTTGATATTTGGTGTGAAATTTCATCTAGTGGACCTCTATCAAGATTATTCAATTTATAGTCCTGGGGCCAAAAATGCCCCCGCCCCAAGACCCTTTGGTTTTGCATAGACTTATATAGGTAAATCTTTAAAAATCTTCTTCTCTGAAACCACAAGGCCCATGTCTTTGATATTTGGTATGGAGCTTCATCTAGTGGACCTCTACCAAGATTGTTCAAATTATAGCCCCTGCCCTGGGGCCCTTTGGTTTTACATAGACTTATATATAGAGATAATCTTTGGAAATCTTCTTCTCTGAAACAGCAAGACCTAGGTCTTTGATATTTGGTGTGAAGCTTCATCTAGTGGACCTCTATCAAGATTGTTTAAATTATAGCTCTGAGGCCAAAAATGTCCCCGCCCCGGGGCCATTTGGTTTTACATAGGCTATGTAGGGAATATCTTTAAAAAATGGTCTCTGAAACCCCAAGGCCCAGGTCTTTGATATTTGTTGTGTAGCTTCATCTAGTGGACCTTTGCCAAGATTGTTCAAATTATAGGCTTTGTTGATATTTGGTATGAAGCTTCACCTTTTTAGACCTCCCTCAACATTATGCACATTGTAGCCCTGGGGTCAATAATGGCCCTCCCAGAGGCCCACTTGTAACTCTATCATATGGGTCAGGTGAGCGATCCAGGGCCATCATGGCCCTCTTGTTCCAATAAAAACCTGCTTTCTTAGCATTATTTTGGTTACTTAACACAGTATTTTTAGTTTCTTGATACGTGTTTAATATTTTTGTCTTCTCTGGTATTTTAACATAACTACTGGATTGAAAATTAATGAGAAAAAACATATAGTACTTGCAGAATGTAATGTTTTATTTAATACTGAAAATAAATACCAACTAAATAATGGGTCAGTTTCACTTGAGTGCTATGGAAAAAAACATATCATCAATTCCCTTTTAGAGAATATATATGGTTAAGGGGATCTAAACAGTTTCTGAGATATATTGCTTTTAATGAAGTTAATGGGTGGGGCATGGCCCCTGGCACCCCAGGGCTGATGTCACTGATTGGGTCTTATAATTAAGAACAAGAATATATATGGTTTAGGGTCGGGGCTCTAAACAGTTTCTCAGGTATAGGGTCTTTGGTGAAGTTGAGGGGTGCAGCATGGCCCGGGCACGCCCTGGGTGACCCCTAGGTTGGTGTTACTGAATGTGTCTTATCATAAAGAACAAGAATAAATATGGTTTGGGGGTGGGGATCTGTAAGGTTTCTAGATTGTTAGATTTGAGGTTTAACGTCCCCGTCAACACTGTAAATGTCATTTTGGAAACGTAGCTTCCAATTTTGTGGGACTTTTTTTACCCGACACTGAGATGAAATGACATCTCAAGCCC
This sequence comes from Lucinisca nassula, assembly GCA_963580285.1. Taxonomy (NCBI): domain Eukaryota; kingdom Metazoa; phylum Mollusca; class Bivalvia; order Lucinida; family Lucinidae; genus Lucinisca; species Lucinisca nassula. The sequence goes on along the minus strand of OY757014.1, from coordinate 108,683,637 downwards.
TGTCACCCAATGAAACCAATAGGGTTTATTAGCCTGGACTGTCCGCCCCGCACCGTGGTTCCTGGACAGGCTTAGATCCTCTAAGGGGTTTACCAGTACTAGTGTGCGGGCCGGATTCAGCTCTGCGGAGAATCATCATATAGCCAATACATTTCTTCAAGCCCCTATGGGTGGGGGCCGGTAAGGTTTCTGGAATATTCGGCCTTTTATGAAGTGGAGGGGAGTGGGCTTGGCCCGAGCACATCCTGGGGGATCCCCAGGTTGGTGTTACTGAATGCCACTTATCATAAGGGACAAGAATATATATATATATGTTTAGGGGTGGGGATCTGTAAGGTTTCTGGGATATTTGGCCTTTTATGAAGTGGATGGGGGTGTGGCATGGCCCTGGCACATCCCGGGGGACCCCCAGGTTGGTGTCACTGAGTGCTTCTTCTTATCAATATATATGGTTAAGGGGTGGGGATCTGAATGGTTTCTGAGATAAATGGAATTTTATGAAGTGGAGGGGGTGAGACATGGCCCAGGCACAACCTCGGGGACGCCCAAGTTGACATAAAAGCATATGCCAGAGAGGGTGAATATTTTCATAAAGTCTCTGTCTCCTAGAGCTTATGGTTTTTGAGGAGATGATTTTTTAAGTATTTTTTTTTCTATTTTTTTTTTCATCAACCAATAAAAATGAGCAGTAGGCCTAAAATCATTGTCATACCCTGTTTATAGGGTAGTAGATAGATAAGATAGTACATTGCCTAAGGGACATTTTAATGAACGTATTGTCCAAATATCTGCAGAGGCTTGGCAGTAAATGCCATTTTCAATTTTTCCCATTATAAGTCTATGGAATCTATAAATTGCCATAGCAACCAAACTAATGAGCCGATTTTCATAAACAAGAGAGCCATGATGGCCCTGGATCGCTTACCTTATACATAGAGTAACAAGTGGGTCCCGGGGAGGTCCGTTGTTGACCCCATGGCTATAATGTGCATAATGTTGAGGGAAGTCTAAAAAGGTGAATCTTCATACCAAATATCAACAAAGGCTACAATTTGAACAATCTTGGTAAAGGTCCACTAGATGAAGCGCTTCATACCAAATATCAACAAAGGCTATAATTTTAACAATCTTGGTAAAGGTCTACTAGATGAAGCTACACACCAAATATCATTTCAGAGAAGAAGATTTTTTTTTAAAGATATTCCCTACATAAGCCTATGTAAAACCAAATGGCCCTGAGGCGGGGGCATTTTTGACCTCAGGGTTATAATTTAAACAATCTTGATAGAGGTCCACTAGATGAAGCTTCACACCAAATATCAAAGATGTGGTTTCAGAGAAGAAGATTTTCAAAGATTATCTCTACATGTATTACTATATAAGTCTATGTAAAACCAAAAGGTCCCGGGGCGGGGGCATTTGTGGGGCCACAAGGCTATACTTTGATCAATCTTGAGAGAGGTCCACTAGATGGAGCTCCATATATCAAAGACATGGGCCTTGCAATTTCAGGGAAGAAGATTTTTAAAGATGTCCCTATATAACTCAATATAAAACCAAAGGGTCTCGGGGCGGGGGCATTTTTGACCTCAGGGCTATAATTTGAAAATCTTGATATAGGTCCAGTTGATGAAATTTCACACCAAATATCAAAGACCTAGGCCTTGTGGTTTCAGAAAAGATTTTTCAAGATTTTTCCTATATATATACAAGTCTGTGTAAAACCAAAGGGCCCCGGAGCGGGGGCATTTTTGGCCCCAGGGCTATAATTTGAACAACCTTGGTAGAGGTCCACAAGATGAAGTTTCATACCAAATATCAAAGACCTGGGCCTTAAGGTTTCAGAGAAGAAGATGTTTAAAGATTTTCCTATATAAGCCCATTTAAAAGGGCCCCAGGGCAGGGGCATTTTTGGCCCCAGCACTATAATTTGAACATTCTTGGGTCCACTAGTTGACGCTTCATCCCAAATATCAAAGACCTGGGCCTTGTGGTTTCAGAGAAGAATATATTTTTTTTATTTAAGTTTTTGGAGAAAAAAATCTATTCTTGGTTCTTGTGACATACATGTGCAACGGACCGGAACCATTTGAACAACTTTGAAAGGGCACCACCTGAGGATCATTACTGTGAAGTTTGGTCAAAATCCGATCAGGGGTTTAGGAGGAGATGTGTTTACGCACGGATGGATGCACGGACAACGGACAAAAGGTGATCCTAAAAGCTCACTTGTCTCTATGTGACGGTGAGCTTAAAACATTAACTTTCAATCCCCCAGCCCAAGGATGCTACAGATAAAATTTGGGTCTAATCGGCTTAGTGGCTTCAGAGGAGATGTCATTTGAAAGTGTTGACGCCAGTTGACGACATATTTCAGACGACGATGGACAACTGCCTATCCTATAAGCTCCAAATGGAATCTTTGGCTCTGGTGACCTAAAAAATCTGACTAAAAATTACATGAATTGACTTCAATTAAGTTCCTTTAAATATTAAAAAAATGACAAAACGGCATTAAACATGTATCAAGAACCATGAAATACTAAAAAGGTAACTAAAATAATACTGATATTATGGGTTTATATTGGAAAAATAATGCTGGTTGTCAGGAGCATTTTTGATAGCAAAAATGCTCCTGACAACCGGTTGTCAGGAGCATTTTATATAGCAAAAATGCTCCTGACAACCGGTTGTCAGGAGACACTTCCTTATTACTATTATTATTATTATTATTGAGAGAAAGTTAGAGAGAGAGAGTGATTTAACTGAAATGTATTGTGTTTATTTATCATTTTCCAGGGCCTATATTTACAAATTGCATGCGGAAAAACCCCTAAAGAGGTACCTTGGCAAACAGTGCAGGCCCAGATTAGGGCCTGCACTATTTGCTAACAGAATTTTCCATCAAAAATAGAATAAAAATGAAAAAAAAAATAGGCCTGACACCCCTTATTATGACAGATGGATAACATATAGCAATGGAAGTGGCCCCGCCCATCGGGGCTTGAAGAAATATATGGGCTGCATGATGCTTCCACGCAGAGCTGAATCCGACCCCCACACGAGTACTGGTAAACCGCTTAGAGGATCTAAGCCTGTCCAGGCAAAGCGGTGTGCACGAGTCGGACCATCCATGCTTATAAACCCTATTGGTTTCATTGGGCGACAGGGTTTGAGATGTCATTTTATCTCGATGTCAGGTGAAAGTCCCAGAGAATTGGAAGCAACATCTCCAAAATGACCTTTACAGTGTTGACGGGGATGTTAAACCTCAAATCAAACAAATAGCAATGGAAGGGTCCACTAGTATATAATGGGTTTTTGCTTGTTTGTTTGCATTGAGGTTTAACGTCGTCAACACTGTATAGGTCATTTTGGAGACGTTGCTTTCAATTTTGTGCGACTTTTATCTGACACTGAGATTAAATGACATCTCAAGCCCTGTCGCCCAATGAATCGGGTATATGTACATGGACGGTCCAGCTCGCACCACTTTTCCTGGGCATCTTAGAGACCAGTACTCATGTGCACAGTGCTGTGCAGTCAGTTTCAGCCCTGCGTGGAAACATCATGCAGCCCAATCTATTTCTTAAAGCCCCGGTTGGCGGGGGCCGATTTAATAGGTTAAGTGACTATTTAAATAAACTGGATATTTTTCTCTTTAATTGTAAGTAAATTAGTATTTTATTAACATGTCAGTGTCATATAACAGTAAAATATATCATTATAGGTTTATATACTTTATGACTGCTGGTATCAGGTATCTGAAAGATCTATCAAAACAAAGTTTCACTTCTGATGAAATCTGCTGTGGGTTTCTAAAGTACATAAGGAAAATTAGGGTTTACAGGGGTAAACATTATTGATGTTTGAATTTTGTTAAAATTGAGGTTTTACATCCCTGCCAACAGTGTTCAGGTCATTTTGGAGACGTTGCTTCCAATTTTGTGGGACTTTTACCGGACTTTGAGATGAAATGACATCTCAAGCCTGCTGCCCAAGCAAACCAAAAGGCTTTGTATGTAAGGATGGTCTGACTTACACTACTTTGCCTGGGCAGGCTTACACCTTCTAAGCAGTTTACTGTACTCATGTACAGTAGGTTTCAGTACTGCGTGAAAGCATCATGCAGCCCAATCTATTTCTCCAAGCCCCTATCGGGGTGGTGGGGGGGGGGGGGTGCAGTGATATACATTAATTGTACATAGAATGTAATTAAGTACTCGTCAGAAGCACTCCGTCATGGTGGTTCTAATGAATAATACCCACCAACTACAGTCGAGCTTCAATGGCTCAAAACACCTATGGGACCTCGAAAATCTGTTCAAGACAGGGGTAGTTCGAGCCACTGAGGATTACTGTCAGGAGGCATGAGATACTTAGGCATTGTTTCCGTGTAGGGTTTGAGGTATCATTTCATCTCAATGTTGGGTAAAAGTCCAAAAAGACTTCTGCTCCTATATATAGCTAGACTGAAATAATTTCACAGAAATATGCCTTGAGTCATTGTCATCCAAAATTGCTCAAACCCTCCACTCCACCTTATATTACCTATCCTTTCATCAGGTGAGCGATCCGGGGCCATTATGGGCTTCTTGTTTCTTTTCATTATTCAATACAAACTAAATTTAGCTCACTGGTGGTTTCAATTTAACTGTAGGCAGTGTCTACCAGAGATGTTTATGATGTAACTGCTTTAAAGATTTTGTGAGAAAGTTTTGGCATGATCAGTTGCTTAGCAAGTAGAAAAAGTAACTGCACACAGAGCTAGACTAATTCTTGAAAAACGTTCCATGCCATCACTTCCAACCTGGTGTGGCTGACTTAAAGGAAAGAATTTGTCCCCAAACTGTGTAATTGTAGATTGCCAGTCACTTCTGTCAGTGCCTATTAACCCATTTTGTGTGTCGCCCCCGCCCATAGGGGCTTGAAGAAATATATGGGCTGCATGATGCTTCCACGCAGAGCTGAATCCGGCCCGCACACTAGTACTGGTAAACCGCTTAGAGGATCTAAGCCTGTCCAGGAACCGCGGTGCTAGGCGGACCGTCCATGCTAATAAACCCTATTGGTTTCATTGGGCGACAGGGCTTGAGATGTCATTTCATCTCAGTGTCGGGTAAAAGTCCCACAAAATTGGAAGCAAAGTCTCCAAAATGACCTTTACAGTGTTGACGGGGACGTTAAACCTCAAATCAAACAAACAAATAACCCATTTTGTACTGGAAACTACAAAACGGGTACCTGGGCAAGCAGTGCAGGCCCAGATCAGACGCCGCAGAACGCGGCGTCTGATCAGGGCCTCCACTGTTTGCTAAAAGTTCAGTCATTTTCCATATAAATTTTGAAGAAAACATAACCGGACACCCCTAAATTTTGAAATGGACTCCTGCTATATATAAGGAGGAAAGTTCCATTTAGTACAAAAAGGGTTAATCTATACTTAATTGAAAATAATGAATGGGACATTGACCTCTCCAAAGCTATGAGTGGACAGTATTGATACTACAGGGTTAAACAGTATATACAAAACTTGGAGCCTAATTTTTGGATTGATTGTCAGGTGACCCAAAGTTACTATGGACAGTAGCTTTTAATTGTTGGTGTCCATAATGACTATCATTTGTAATGGTTATTTGTAGGAAAAAGCTAAACTATTCTTTCCACTTTGATGTCAGTGTTTCCATAGAATCTGGTCGGGAATCCTGTATTGGCATCACACGAACATTAGTGAAATGAACACCCCCCTAAACCCCAAAAAGGGGTTTACAGGGCCTCCCTAATCCCCCAAAAGGGGTTTATGGGGGTATACACTTTATTTTTCTTTTTTCTGCTCCAAGACATGCGTGTAGTTTCTAATGAGCACCAACAACCTATGTTTGCGTTATAAATAGGAAAAGTATCTCATGCCTCCTGACAGTAATCCTCAGTGGCTTGAAATACCCCTGTCTCTAACAGATTTTCATGGTCCCAAAGGTGTTCGAGCCATTGAAGTTCGACTGTAGTTGGTGGGTATTCGTTAGAACCACCATGACAGAGCGCTTCTGGTGGTTCTGGGTCTACACTGTTTGCTTAAAATATAAGAATTTAAGAATTAAGTTCCTGTTCAGAACTATTTTCCCAGCCTACTCTCGGAGACGGTCAGCCCACCAGTGCTGTTAGTGCTTTGATTATTTAAGCCGGCGCATGACAAACCTACAATAAGACTAGGGCTGGCTAATCGGAGCTGAAAAGATAATCGATTATCCTTCCTGTCATTGTGATCGATAATCGATTAGTAATCGCTAAGGTTTTTGTCATTGTTTTACCTGTCTGACTTTCTGTCTGAGCATGATTCTTACCATATGTTGCACTTTACCATATGTATATTTGAACAGACAGGCCTGAGCAAACAGTGTAGACCCAGATGAGACGCCGCATAATGCGGCGTCTCATCAGGGTCTGCACTGTTTGCCACACATTCAGCTATTTTAGGCATGACTTTGGGTAGTAAATTGTACCTATCAAGTAACCGATTGAAAGCAAATCAGAAATGATAATCGTTTTTGTGGAATTCATCGATCGATTAATCGATTATATGATTAATCGTGTCAGCCTTAAATAAGACCCGTGCTATGGTCGAAAACACAGTTCTGCCGGCCCGTCAGGTCAGCCTGGTCGAAGCATTCTCTTGTTGCCAAAGAATAGCCTAGAGGTTATAGAAGACTCTGATCAGACTGCACGGATGTGCAGGCTGATCTGAGTCTTAGCTGTTCGCACAGGTCTTATTGTAGATGTTGTCATGCCCCAGCTCATTTGTCAGTAATAATCTTCAGGACCCGGTTGTTCAAAGGATTGTTAGCTTAACGAGCTCGTTAGTGGTCAAATTGTTAACTGTTCTAGCATGTACAATATCTAATACTCTCGTATTTTTGCTGAAAAAATGTGAGCACTTTTGCATTTTGCAGGTCCACTGTTGCACTTCATGAAGAATTTTAACAACCACATCTGTCTTAATCATGTCATGAAGGTTAAAAAATTAAATTTCGATTCTTTATTGACTGTTGTCAGCTCTGCATTTTAGCTAAAGCCTCATTCGCATTCAGATCCATTACGAAAACTCGCCTATACAAATACTATACAAATACATTCAACTTTACCGCCGAAAAAAGGAAAATTTGATGATGAAAAAAATGAGATTTTTCTTACTTCTGCCCAAAATATAGATTGTGGGTACTCATTAGAACCGCCTCATTGAGGCGGTTCTAACGAATACCCACAATCCATATTTTAGAACAGAAATAAGAAAAGTAAGGTTTACCCCTGTAAACCCAGCTGTAATATATAAAAGTGGGGTTCAGGGGGGTCAAAATTACGTATATAGACATGTCAAAATACATGTAGGGAAAACATAGTGGAACTCTTGTCTAGATATCGGCTTAAAATGCTGGGTTCCAGTGAGTCAAATATTTGAAAGTAATTTGATTTTGATGATTTATCAAGCAAGTCACATTTAATGCCATTCAGTTCATTCACTTGCTCATTCAGTTGCAAATTGGCTTGTAAACCCATGGAGATTGTTGAGAAGATACAGAATGTATTAAATAATTTGTGCCCTGGAACAACAAACGTTGAGTCATCATGAGTTTCTCTTGTTGTTCCCGTTGAAAAGTAGAGAACCAGATCAAACTGCAAGTTCTTGCAGTTTGATCAGGTTCTGTGCTTTTTGATGGCATTGCATGATTGTACATGTACTTGTCATCCGGAACTTAGGTTGTTCAGGCTGCTGGTTGATATCGAGGCTGATCCGAGTTTTCTCGCTGCAAATAATGGTATTATTTTTGATGGCTTCATTCAACTGGTTTAATAAACTGGTTTGTCATCTTGTGAGGAAGTTTTGAAATATGAGGCAAAATTTCATTTTTCTGGCTTTACGAAATTAAGGTGAATGGGGAAATGGTCAAGACTGGTTACCAGCCTGGAGCCAGTAATTTTGGTTGATTGTTTGTCAGTAAACTAGAAGCCTCTGTGGTGTAGGGGTTATGCCACTTGTCTTGTAAACCAGGGGTCGCAGGATCGATCCCGGGCTTCTCCAAACTTTCGGATGAGTCTTTAAACCGAGGTCCCATCCCTGTATGACCTTAGATGTTCGTGAGACGTAAAACTCACTCATTCCTGTCAGTTAACTGTTACTAGTGAATCGAGTTGTATTGCTTATATCAATGTGACTATCAACAACTATTTAACCCATTTTGTACCAGAAACCCAAAAAGGGTATTTAGCAAACAGTGCTGGCCCAGAACACGGCGTCTGATTAGGGCCTACACTGTTTGCAAAACGTTGAGCCATTTCCCGAAATAAATTTTGAAGAAAACACAATCTGTCACCCATAAATTTTGAAATGGACTCCTGCTATGTATAAGCAGGTACAAAAATGCGGAAATAGCATTTGTAACAAATCCTTCAGGAGCAGTCTGATCTGGCTCTGCACTGTTTGATCAGGCCTATCTGTCACATTACTTAGGATCATTACAGTATCTCTGCACTACACAATTAATCACATTTGATGCAGTAAGCTTCATTTACAGTTACAGTCCAGGGATAAAGATATCTTGACAATCAATGAACATCAGATAATATAGATTTGGGTAGTTGGCAAACAGTGCAGGCCCAGATCGGACGCCGCAGAACGCGGAGTCTGATCAGGGCCTACTCTGTTTGCAAAAAGTTCAGCCATATTCCAAATAAATATTGAAGAAAACACAACCTGTCATCCCTAAATTTTGAAGTGGACTCCTGCTACATGTATATATATAAGAAGGAAAATTCCATTCGATACAATCCATGTGAAATATAAGGTGGGCTTAATACATGTTATACCTTCTTGGTCTGTTTTCAGGTGCTAAAACTATAGGTGTGAACCCGAAGATCAACAACATGATAACGGGCTATGAAGCTGCGAAACATGACCTCATTGTGATCTCGGATAGTGGATTGAAAAGTAGGTCACATTGATCAGTTTTTGTCTGTTTCAACAGATTTTTACTGCCCACGTACATGTTTTTCTCAGTTACTATTATACAGTGTTACATTTACCAAATACAGCCTCAGATGTCTATATTTAACCTACATTAGGTTTGAAGTCCTGTCTTTTTCAGAATTTATAGACAGGACATTTGCATTCAAATAATGTCCGCTGTTGCTAAGCTGGTCTTGCATTGCATGTATTATTTATGTTGCATAGGTGCTAAAAGTAATCTCTTCAACGTCTGAATGACCTGAAAACGTGTGTGACGTAATTTCTGACACGCATTAATGACCTTTAGCTAATTTACTTGTAACAAACAGAGAATATGTTATTTTTCGATGATACATCAAATTCACAGCCAGTGAAAAAAAAACAGCGTATTTTCACTGTTTGAAACAGTGACAATATCAGTTCGATTTCACTGAGAAATCTATATTTTTCATTGAAAAGCATGTAAGAAAATTCAAATATTGTAAACAATCATTTGAAGATATTTATTCTGAGAGCTGGCCTCCATAGCTCAGTCGGATTACAGGGTTCGGTCTAGTGGTTCATTTATAGGATTTTGTTAGTCATACACTTACAGGATTTACAGGATTTTGTTAATTGTAAATTTACAGGATACATTACGATAACACACCCGTGCAACATAGTGCATTTTTCACATCTCTTAAAATAGCTACTTTCCTGATGAAAACCCTTGATATTTTTCTTATAACTGCTCAAAACATAGGTTGAGGGTGCTCGTTAGAACTGCCTCAATGAGGCGGTTCTAACGAATACCCACAACTAATGTCTTGGAGCAGAAGTAAGAAAAATAATATATACCCCCGTAAACCCAGTTTTCTCTATATAAACTGTGGTTTAGGGGGTCTTCATTTCACGGACATGTTCACATGATAAAATTAGTGGTACATTTACAGAATATAGTTAGTGGTACATTTACAGAATACAGTCAGTGATACTTTTACAGGATTTTGTTAGTTGTACATTTGCAAGATTTTGTTAATAGTACATTTACAGGATTTTGTTTGTCTTATTTTTACAGTGTCTGAAGACACCTTGCTAGACATGCAGCTGACACTTACAGAGAAAGTGGGCCTTGTTCATCAAATGCCATATGCATGCACCAGAAAAGGCTTTGCCTCCAATGCAGAAAAGGTAAAGTCCGTACATTGAGGACCTAATCTTTGGGGCCCACTGGTTAGATGAAGTGAAGATTGTGTACCCACAATCTATGTTTTTGTGCGGAAATAAGAAAAATAATGTAAACCCCTGTCAACCCCAGCTTTACAAATTAAAAGTAGGGTTAAGCGGGTCAAAATTATATAGGCATGTTTTTGTGATAGAAAATTTCACAGAATTGAAGGGTATCTACTATCTACTGTACTACAGAAAAATTCCGCTATTAACCCTTGTCCTGCTGAGCCAGGATATGCCTTATTTTCCAAACAATGAAGATCCAGATCAGATGGCTTCTGACGAAGCCATCTGATCAGGATCTACATTGTTTGCCATTCAGATTGTGAATTTGTTGCAATAATTTGCATCAAATAATCTGATTGGTTGAAAATCGGTAGTGGGTGTGGTATATATGAATATTCAGCAGGACAAGGGTTAAGACCACCTAAAATTAAGACTAATTCTGCTTTAAAAGTTAAATTAACAGACTGTAGTTATTCTTTCTTTGCAATTTCTGCATACAGTGTCCTCTGGTCGGAGACCACCTTTGGGACTGTTCATTTTTGAACAGTCCCAAAGGTGGTCTTAATATAGGAATTTTACTGTATATGTATCTTGAGAAAACCTCTTATGGAACTTATGGCCCCAGCTCATCAGGGCTTGAAGAAATAGATGGGCTGTATGGTGCTTCCACCCAGAGCTGAAACCAACCCACACACGAGTACTGGTAAACCGCTTGGTGTGAGTCGGACCGTCAATGCGGTTTCATTTGGGCGACAGGGCTTGAGATGTCATTTCATCTCCATGTCATCTAAAAGTCCCACAAAATTGGAAGCAACATCTCCAAAATGACCTATACAGTGTTGATGAGGATGTTAAACCTCAAATCAAACAAACAAATCTTCTGTGCAGCATGAAGTGAACCTTTATGTTCACCTCACCGGTCATGTTGTTCCTGTCTGTCTACAACTAATGAGGGGGTGGTTGGGGGAGGCGAAGGTTTTGTGTGTCTTGGGTCTCTGGGACGGCAAACTGATATTCCTTGCAGCAGGTAAGGATAAAGGGGAAAATGTTGTAATTTCTTCAATTTCCACACTTCCATTCATTTGCCTTTATCCCCTGTAATTCACTTTAATCTCCTCTACTGTCTCTTCTATCTCATTTCTTCCTTTCTCAGGGAGATGACACAAAATGACCCACAAGGGTTGACATGCCATTAACTTAAACCCTAACACAATAAAGTGTCAAAATATAATGATCCTAAGTATTGGGACAGACATGCCTAAGCAAACAGTGCAGACCCAGATCAGACTGCTTCTTCAGGAGCAGTCTGATCAGGGTCTACACTGTTAGCCAGTCTGTTCCTTGCTGGATCGTGAAACAAATTTCTTAAAATGTTTGGAGAATAACAGCAAGTTCTCAGGATGTCCGAGTGTTTTTGATTTTTACGGTAGTTTAACAGGTTGGTTTGCGTCCCCTGCCCATCGGGGCTTGAAGAAATAGATGGGCTGCATGATGCTTCCACGCAGAGCTGAGGCGGACTGCACACAAGTACTGGTAAACCGCTTAGAGGATCTAAGTCTGAGCAGACAAAGCAGTACGAGTCGGACAGTCCATGCTTATAAACCCTATTTGTTTCATTGGATGACAGGGCTTGAGATGTCATTTCATCTCAATGTAGGGTAAAAGTCCCACAAAATTGGAAGCAACATCTCCAAAATGACCTATACAGTGTTGACGGAGATGTTAAATCTCAAATCAAACAAACAAAAACCTGGTCAAAAACCCTGGCCACAGGTTTTCCCACGATTGGGCTGAGATAAGTACGGATATTATCAAAGGTTACATCAATCTTTGCTCTGTTGACATAAAAAATTTCATGTATTTACCTGTCATATTAATAGACATGTAAACAATTAGTCAACATAAAAACCTGTCTGACTGTTATCATGTATGACAGTCTGAGTGTGGATAGTATAATTTTATCAGTGCCTGAGGCCATCTTGGCCCTGATTTCACATACCAGGATGAAGTACATGTAGGTGGCTGATCAGGACCAACACTTTGCTTTACATACAGGCATTTTTTGAGCACAGATGCATGTTAAAGTTAGAAACAAACAAAAACAACAACAGCAAAAAAACATGAGCTGTCATCAGACAGCCTAGCAGACAGCGTAGCTCACCTGGAAGTGTCCTTGAGGTCATAGGCATTGGTGGGGATATTGCTGCATCAACCTATCACCAAACCACTTATGAACCAAATCTATCAAATTGTTTGGAAAATATAAGCTCTAAAAAATAATTAGCATAAAATTTCTTAGTCTGTGACCTTGACCTTGAAATCATGGGCTTGGGCTTATTCTTAATAAAGCATTGGACCTGTATCTTTTATCATATCAAATATGAATTAAATCAATCATCATAAGGTTTGGAAATTATGAACTCTTGAAACTTAAACATAAGAATCTCGAAGTCCATGACCTTGACCTTAAGGCCATGGATATGGGTAGGGTTATTGCTGTATATAACTCTGTGCCATACCAAATTTGAACCAAATCCATCATATAGTTTGAAAAATATGAGCTGTTAAAAACCTTAATGTATTATTTTCTAAGTCTGTGACCTCAACCGTAAGATCATGGGCATAGACGATGGTATTGCTGAATGAAGCATTGAACCTATATCTATCATCATACCAAATAATAACCAAATCCATCATTTGGTTTGGAAAATTTGATTCCTTGAAGAACTTTAACAAAATTTTCTATGTCCGAGACCTTGATCTTTAGGCCATGGGCATCAGCAGGGGTATCACTGCATAAAACGTTGGACCTATTTCTATCATCATACCAAATATGAACCAAGTCCAGTGTACTGTGGGGAAATTATGAGCTCTCAAAAAACTTAAACCTAAATGTGGACGCTGATGCATATTCCAGTGCCAGTGCCAAAGCTGGGGGTAGTGCAATAGCTCATCCTGGACTTCGTCCAGGCGAGCTAAAAAGGAAAAAAGTGGACACACATTAAGTTAAACTTTAATTATGATGGAGACCACTATGCATAAAGGGGATTTTTTAAATTAAGGAGACAGGACTCATCTGACATGTTTTGCTACTTTAAGTCTTTCACCTTGAAACAACTTAAATACACCCAGTCACCCTATTTGCTTTCATATGTACTATGATATCCTCAAAATTCTCTACTCTTAGCAGAAAGAATTTGCTCCACAGGGGCAAGTTCTTTCCTTTAACTCTTATCATGCTGTTCACGACAACCCCTATCTTTGGAAACAGTGTAGATCCAGATCAGATGACTTCTGAAGAAGCCATCTGATCAGGATCTACACTGTTTGACATTCAATTTATGAATTTGTAGGAATAAATTACATCAAGTAATCTGATTGGTTCAAAGTCAGAAATGGGTGTGGCTAAACTGAATATTCAGCAAGAGAAGGGTTATGAATAAATCTTAATTGATGTTGAAGGGAAACATAAATACTTTTTAATCCATAGCATGCGGGCAACCCCTAAAGGGGTACCCAGGCAAACAGTGCAGGCCCAGATCAGATATTCTGCTGCATCAGATCAGGGCCTGCACTATTTGCTTACAGAATTTTCTGCCAGAACTAGAATAAAAACGAAAAAATTGGCCTGACACCCTTTATATGACAAATGGACTTGTCCAACATATAGCAATGGAAGAGTCCAACAGTATACAATGGGTTAAAGGGTTTCCTCGTCAAAGCCCATCATCATAAGAGCCTTGTCATCTTATTTAGGTAAATAGATTGTCTCTATATCTTTTGGGAAACTGAGCTAGTCTCTTGAAAGGTGTGGTTCAGTTAGCTGACTGGCTCAGCATGACCATAATTATATGTGTTCGCTGGGCATTTAGACACCAAAATCAATGGTAGTAAAAGCTTCACATATTCAAGGGCCCTGCCCTGCCCTGCATTATCAATAAGGTCTAGCTTGAAAGGGAAGAAGTTGCTCCTCAGAAGCAAATTCTTTCCAGTACTGGTTGATCACATGTTTTTAGAAGGGCTCAGTTCACAAAGGACAGTAAACAGGAAGTCCCAAAAGTTGTCTTCCCTTGTATACTGGCAAAAAAAACAACAAAAAACAACAGACAGATGTACCCAATTACCTTAATTGTTCAACTCCACCTCTGTATAACACTGCTCAAAGTAATCATTGCAACACTGTTTTGGATATAATGTAGACTTACGAGTATAGATCATATAGAAAAAATGGTCATTGAGAATAGAAGTGAAGGCAATGACCAAGAATCAATACAATTGCTTTATACCTCACATCCAAGACACCAAAGGGAAAGGAAAACAAACATGAAATAAGTTCACCGTAATTAAACATCACAAGTGGAAAGACAAAAGCATTACGATAACACACCCGTGCGACATAGTGCATTTTTCCACATCTCCAAAATGGCCATTTTTCTTATGAAAATCCGTGATATTTTTCTTATAAATACTGCAAACATAGGTTGTGGGTGCTCGTTAGAACCGCCTCATTGAGGCGGTTCTAACGAGTACCACAACCTATGTCTTGGAGTAAAAAATAAGAAAAATAATGTTTACCCCCGTAAACCCCAGTTTTCTCTATATAATGAGGGGTATAGGGGGGTCTTCATTTCACGGACTTGTTCACGTGATGGACAGTTTCTTTGCCACAAAATGGCAAAAAAGCTATCCAAAAGTGCATAAAATCCAAATACAAACACAGAGATTAACCAATTGCATGCGGGGAAACCCTTAAAGGGGTACCTTGGCAAACAGTGCAGGTCCAGATCAGACGCCAGACCGCACTTTCCCTGGGCAGGCTTATACATAAGCAATTAACCAGTACAGTGCACATTCTTTCGCCAGAAACTGACAACTGCCCATCTTGAATCAGCGGAAGGGAGAGAATGACTGTAGAAAAGATTTCACGATCAATCTCCACGAAAGAACTTTGCCGACCCAGCAGGTATCGAACCCGCATTCTCCTGATCCCCAGTCAGACACGCATCCGGCTGAGCCACCGAGGCCGGCTCTATCAACATTTTTGTTTGAATATATAGATTATATAGATAAAAATGACCATAAATGGACATTGTTTGTTTGTTTGGCTTTAACATGATTATTTAAACTAATATGGTTTCTATTGCTATAAAGAGGCTGTTGTGTATTTATGTATGATGGCATACATTTTTTCTTTTCATTATAGCTCTACTTTGGAAGTCAGTTTGCCAAAATTTATTTATGCGCAGACTTTCTACGTATCAACAGTACCACAGGCATGTCATGTTTGTTCAGAAAAGATGTCATGGATGAGCATGGGGGCTTGAAAGAATTTGGCGTCTACCTAGCAGAGGACTACTTCATTGCACAGGCGTTCATTGATTGGTGAGACACAAACTAATACAATCAAAAGTCAATAACTTGCATACCTTTTAGACCACGAAAGTATGTTCGGGGTCTTGGATGGAAAGTATATATGTGACAGTGTGTTCCAGTTATTTAAGTTACAGTGTGTTTGAGTTATTTAAGTCACAGTGTGTTTGAGTTATTGAAGTTACAGCACATTTGAGTTAGTTTGACAGTGTGTATGAGAGTTATTGAAGTAACAGTGTGTTTGAGTTATTGTAGTTACAGTGTGTATGAGTTATTGAAGTTACAGTGCATGTGAGTTTCAGTGTGTATGATTTATTGAAGTTGCAGTGTGTTTGAGTTATTGAAGTTTCAGTGTGTTTGAGTTATTTAAGTTACATTGTGTTTGAGTTATTTAAGTTTCGTTGTTATTTAAGTTAGTGTGTTTGAGTTATTGAATTAACAGTGTGTTTGAGTCATTGAAGTTGCAGTGTGTTCGAGTTATTGAAGTTACAATGTGTTCGAGTTATTGAAGTTACAGTGTGTTTGAGCAGCAACAGAGAGGACAACCAGGATACCCAAGTGGGTCTGAATCTTTGCTTTGTGCACATCCGAAGACTCATTTTAGCTTTACTATGTTAACATCATCAGTTTTCATCATGTTAACAAGTTTGTGTAATGAACACTCCTTTAAACCCCACTTCATCTAGAGAAAACTGGAGTTTAAAGGGGTTTACATTATTTTTAGCTCACCTGTCACGTAGTGACAAGGTGAGCTTTTGTGATCACTTTTCGTCCGTCGTCAGTGTGTGCGTGCGTAAACTTTTTCTTCAAATGACATCTCCTAAACCACTGATCGGATTTTGACCAAACTTCACAGGAATGATCCTTAGGTGGTCCCCTTTCAAAGTTGTTCAAATGGTTCTGGTACATTGCACATCTAGGTCACAGGAGCTAAAAATAGATTTTTTAAATGAAAACTTTAAAAATCTTCGTCTCTGAAACCCCAAGGCCCGGTTCTTCGATATTTGGTATGAAGCTTCATCTAGTGGACCTCTACCAAGATTGTTCAAATTATAGCCCTGGGGGCCAAACTGCCCCCGCTCCGGGGGCCTTTGGTTTTACATAGGCTTATATAGGGAAAATCATTAAAAAATCTTCTTCTCTGAAACCACAAGGCCCAGGTCTTTAATATTTGATGTGAAGCTTTACCTGGTGGATGTCTACTAAGATTGTTCAAATTATAGCCGTGGGGACAAAAATGCCCCCAACCCGGGGGCATTTGGTTTTTCATAGGCTTATACAGGGAAAATCTTTAAAAATCTTCTTCTCTGAAACCGCAAGGCCCAGGTCTTTGATATTTGCAGTGAAGCTTCATCTAGTAGACCTCTTTCAAGATTGTACAAATTATAGCACTGGGGCCGAAAATGCCCCGTCCAGGGTGCCTTTGGTTTTACCTAAGCTTATGTAGCGGAAATCTTTAAATCTTTTCTTCTCTGAAACCGCAAGACCCAGTTCTTTGATATTTGGTGTGAAGCTTCATCTAGTGGACCTCTTTCAAGATTGTTCAAATTATAGCCCTGGGGCCAAAAATACGCCCACCCAGGGAACCTTTGGTTTTTCATAAGCTTATATAGGGAAAACCATTAAAAATCTTCTTGTCTGAAACCAGAAGGTCCAGGTCTTTGATATTTGGTATGAAGCTTCATCTAGTGGACCATTACCAAGTTTGTTCAAATTATAGCCCTTGGGCCTAGAATGTACTAGAGACACTAATTCTCAGGTGAGCGATTCAGGGCCCTCTTGTTCTTATTTCTGCTCCACAATGTACTTTGTGAGGAGTAGTGAGAACGCATCTTTGAGGCAGTTTTAATGAGCACCCACAGCCTATATTTTGAGTATAAATTAAAAAAAAAAAAATGAACAAATATTCATTGGAAAAGTAACCATTTTGGAGATACGAAAGAATGCACTGGGTCACGCGTGTGTTATCCATATTACATCTTAAAGAAGTTTGGCATTCCTAGAATATAAAAATATAGTAAATTCTCCGCAAACAGTCACCTCAGTTTAACAGCCATCTCTGTCCAGCAGTCACCATAATTCTCCCCAAAGCATTTCACTATGTGTTTAACATTTGCTGAGCAGCCACCTCTCTCCTACAGTCAACATCCATTTTGCTGAGTCAAAGTCCCTCTTTTAAACCATAACTGTTATCTCTGCAGCAAAAATTGGAATTAAATTGTTGGGGTTCAAAGCAGAAACCGTATTAATTAAACAACCATATAATAGCCAAACAGAAATGTTTAGATTATATAGAGAAATGACCATTTATGGTCATTTTTCTGTATAATCTATACATTTTTAGATCGATCTTTAAACCGTGTTCTATCCAAAACCATGTTATCATGAACCGTTTTATAAGGAGATTATACATGTAGTGTATCAGTATAAAGAATAGGCATTTCTAAAGAGTACACACAATACACGTATTTCAAGATTAAGTAAGGAAATCCCCTTGTCAATTATCCCATATATATTGTGCCCCCAGGCCCGCCAATCGGGGCTTGGAGAAATAGATTGGGCTGCATGGTGCTTTCGCACAGTGCTAAAACCGACCGAGCTTAGGAGTACTGGTAAATGGCTTAAAAGGTCTAAGCCGACCTAGGCAAATTTGTACCAGTTGGACTTTCAATTAAAAACTAGCGGTTTCTTGGCCCAGTAGGGCCTGTGATGTCATTATACCCCTGGCATAGGAAGTATGCTATGGGGGTATATAGTTTTCATCCTGCCGTTTGTCCATCCATCCATCCATCCATCTGTGTGTCCGGGCGAACAAATGGATAGTTATGTGGCTATGAAAATGGACATAATCAATGGAATTCAAAGAGACACTTAAAATACTTCTTTTCTGTGGCTAAATGTAGCCACCTAAGTATCAGTCCTGTCAAAAATAGCCACATAAGTCCATTCATGAGAACGTCCGGACGTCCATCCATTCGTCCGTCTGTTAACATTTTGGTTAAAGTTTTGCGTCAAAGTTTCTAAGAGATTGTATCTTCTGAACCCAATGATAGATTTAGTTGATACTTACACTGAACTTACATACTGGTCTAAAGATTTCATTGATACACGTCTCACCCCCACATTGACTTAAGGTCAAGGTCACAGACTTATAAATTTTACATTTGGTTAAAGTTTTATGATAAAGTTTATAGATACCTGTTTGCCCTAAAGTCTTAAGACAAATTAAGTTGATACTTGCATCAATGTTGCATACCAGTCCAATCATTTCGTTATCTATGTCCCTTTCCCCAGCTACGGTGACCTTGACCTTACCTCAAGGTCACAGACATAGAAATTTTACATTTTGTTAAAGTTTTATGACAAAGTTTATAGATGCCTGTATGTTCTAAACTCTAAGATAAATTCAATTGATACTTTGCATCATTGTTGCATACCAGTCCAAAGATTTCATTGATGCGTACCCCACCCTGCTGCTTCTGTAACATTGATGCCCCCACCCTTTCAGTAACTTTGATGCTCTCACTGCCTTGGTCCATTTAGAAATTTTATATTTGTTTTAGCTTTTACAAGCACATTTATAGATTCTTATAGCATCTTGACATCTTCATTCATATTACATACAAGCTCGAAAGATATATCCGAGGGTGGCGCTGGCCAGTGGTATATGTGACCCACTAGTCGCTTGCTCTAGCTTCTTCTCAGCGTGGGGTAAAATTCACACAAAATTGGAAGCAATGTATCTAAAATAACCGTAATGACAGGGTACAAATTGATATCTGCAGCTATGGGAATTTTTCTTAGGGACTCAAATGTTAGAAACGACCATGGTAAAAGAGACATCATTGTTTGAGCCATCAAGGTTTCACTGTATACTTAGGACCCTCGGTTTTATGTAGTATCATATGAGCCCCGCGACACGAATTTGTGTCTTCAAACATTCCGTTATGACAAATTTTAACTGCGCATGCTCAGCTATTCAGAGTGGCCAGGGATATGGCTTTCTGTCTGAAGGTTCCTCTCGATTCACTGCTTGAATGAGCGAGCAGCGAAGGTTCTGGCGAGACTGCGCGGATGCTCAGGCTTGCCTGAACCTTCGCTGCTCGCAAAGGCGATAAGTACCAAAATCGCTTGACGGGGCCCATAGGCTAATAAAGGGTGTCTTCACCTCTGCTACTCCAAGAAAATTAATGATTGTTTTGGATATTTGTTAGAATTGCCTCAGCTTCTAACAAATGTCCACAACATTTGTTTCTTGGTGTAATAAATTTGTATTCTTTCTTATATTCATGTACAAGAGCATCAAACATTGACAAATTTTACTGTCTATATTTGTCAGGGGCTGGCGAGTTAGAATCTGTTCCCACCTAGCACAGCAGAATTCTGGGACTTTGTCCATATCAATGCTACATCAGAGGATCTGTAGGTAGGTGAAAATCTAATTTTATATGGCAATTACCAAATGGAATACTGGCAGACCGTTCGGGTCCAGACCAGATTATGGCTAAGGCTGACACGATTAATCGTATAATCGATTAATTGATCGATGAATTCCACAAAAATGATTATCATTTCTGATTTGCTTTTAATCGATTACTTGATAGGTACAATTTACTACCCAAAGTTATGCCTAAAATAGCTGGATGATTGGCAAACAGTGCAGACCCCGATGAGACGCCGCATCATGCGGCGTCTCATCTGGGTCTACACTGTTTGCTCAGGCCTGTCTGTTAAAAAAAAACAAATGGTAAAGTGCAACATATGGTAAGAGTCATGCTCAGACAGAAAGCCAGACAGATAAAATAATGACAAAAACCTTGGCGATTACTAATCGATTATCGATCGCAATGACATGAATGCTGATCGATTATCCTTTCAGCTCCGATTAGCCAGCCCTAATTATGGCATTGGATCATGGCCTTCACTGTTTGCCAAAAATTAAATCTTTCAGTGCCAAATTGACTTCTGAACATAACACCAAGTGCCAAATTAGTTTTTAGTCCCTGATATTTTCTACAACTTCAACCAGGTAAAAACTTTTTTTTGTCAAAAACAGATTTCTACTGATTTGCAGCATACCTGAGCTAGCTAATTTATTGAGTAAAAGATGGAATCAGATTGGTGTTCCAGGTTGCTCACCGTACTTAATTGAAATGGATACACCTTCAGGGGGGCATCCCCTGCAAAGTATTTTTGAAGGTTCAACTCTTAAAGGAAAGAATTTGTTCCTGAGGAGCAAATTCTTTCAGAGTTGACCCTTTTTCAGTTGGACAGGGCTTATAGAAAAGTGAACAGGAAGTCCCAAAAGTTGCCTCCCATTGAAAAATGGCGGAAAAATCTGCAAGGTATTCCCATTCCCCTTAAATTATTATGTATTGACAAAATATTACAAAATAAGTGAGTAAAAGCATTAGAATTGGGATAAATGTATTGAGAATTGTCATTTGGTGAGGTAAATCATCAGTTTTATGGTTTCAAATTGGGTTATTTCACTGTTGCATATAAAACAAAACTTTTGATCGTACAAAAACACTAACAAAAACAACCCATGATTGATCACCCCAACTGACAATTTTGAAAACAGTTATCCCCTCAGTTTGCTTGTTTGCATTTGAGTTTTACATCCCATCAACATCTAAGGTCATACAGAGACAGGACCTTGATTTAAAGACTTCTGAAAGTCTGGAGAATATCCCCTCAGTAGTTGAAACCCTTAAGACACTGAGAAAAACTACACCTGAAAATGTCGTCTGCTTGTGTCGTCTGCTTGTGCCGTCTGCTGATTTTTTTTGCAAACTTTTTAAAAATATTTTTGCAAACATGCAAACAGTGTGGGCCCAGATCAGTCTGATCTGGGTCCACACTGTATGCAAAAAAATACTTTTAAGGTAACCAGTAGACGGCAAAGCAGACGACAATAGTCGTGATTGGCATTTTATGGGTTAAACATGAAAACAAACAAAACACTTTCTGTGACATGCGAATTCCATATTTTTCAGGTGGATGAAGTTACGACATGCCATGGTTCCACTAACAATGTTCTTTGAACCAATATCACAGTGCATGGTGCTAGGTCTGATGACGTCATGGGCCATCAATTTCCTCTTTGACATCAGTCCACTCTCATTCTTTCTTATACATCTACTTGTCTGGTTTCTTCTTGACTACATCTTGATCAAAGTACTCGAGGTAAGGACTTTTATGATTAATAGAGTAGATGCTGTGTCACAAGACAACAAAGCCTGCCTCGGTAGCTCAGTCAGATGCTCGTCTGACTGGTGATCAGGAGGATGCGGGTACGTTTCCTGCTGGGGTCGGCAACATTCTTTCGTGGAGATTGATCATGAAATCTTTTCTACTGTCATTCTCTCCCTTCTGCTGATTCAAGAAGGGCAGTTGTCAGTTTCTGGCAAAAGAATGTGCACGGTACTGGTTTCGTATCAGCCTGCCCAGGAAAGTGCGGATATATAAACTGACCAGCTCAAAAATGACCTAAAATAGTGTTGACTGGGTTGTTAGACTCCAATACAAACAAACAAACAAACGTTAACCTGTGTTGTATCTAAAAACTGTGTACCAACACACTTGTGTTATAAAGAGATTTATATGTTTATTCCTTTCAGCTGTGAGTTTCCAAAAAGGAATGTTGCATCATTGAATGTTGGCACATTTATTGTTGCAGATGGACATAATGGTCATTACGACAAGCGTGCAACATTGCCCATTTTCTCACACTCAAATGTCTCCTTTTCTGATAAAAATCTGTGATACTTTTCTTATTTATACTGCAAACTTAGGCTGTGGGTTGTCGTTAGAACAGCCTTAATGAGGCAGTTCTAGAGAGAAGTCTGCAGAAATAAGAAAAATATTGTATACCCCTGTTAACCCCAGTTTTCTCTATATATAGTGGGATTTAAGGGGGTGTTCATTTCACAGACATGTTCACATGACGTAAAACTAAAAAGAAAGAATACAAAACAATGAATTGTGAAATGCACATTTATTGACTCTTGAATACATAATGCCAGCTTGTATAGGTTTTGATGTTTTGGCTGCTTGCAACTGACCAGCTTGACAAGATGTTTATGGTGTTTACTTGACCGTAAAACTTTAACCAAATGGAATCTTCCTCCATATATATAGCAGGAGTCCATTTTAAAATTTAGGGGTGTCAGGTTGTGTTTTCTTGAAAATTGATTTGCAAAATGACTATTCTTTAAGCAAACAGTGGAGGCCCTGATCAGATGCAGCGTTCTGCGGCGTCAGATCTGGGCCTGCACTGTTTGCCTGGGTAACCGTTTTGGGGTTTCTGGTACTAAATGGGTTAAACAGGCAGAATTTGTCCAATCCTTTCCAGTTTACACCAGACATGTCTAGTAAGTGTTGTAATTTGCTGCAAGATTTCACACTTGGCAATTTTATGCCAAGCAAAATGCTAACCATCTGTATTTAAGAAATAGATCAGCTTTAACTGTGAATAGTTTAGTGGTAAATCACAGTTTGGAGGTCAGTTGTGAAGTGGATTAAATCACAAGCGTGTAGCATGAGTGATTTGTCTAGTAAAAACTGACCAACAAACTTATTTGTTTCTCCACAATTCTCACACTAGCCTATTTACACTAAGTACAGTCAAACCTCGATAATTCGAAGTGCAAGGGACCGCAGGAATTCCTTCGAATTATCGGGAGTTGGAATTATCGAAATCAGCAATTTTTGGATATTTTCGGATTTTTTATTCAATGCAATTCAAATGACTATAATTCGAACTTCATTTCGGCGCTATGATAAAGAAACAGTAATAACTGCCAAAGCATTAAAGAAAATGAGGTACGTGAAGGTTAATCTCATCTTCTTTTATGCTTGACAGGGCTACGAAAGCAGGAAATAATAATAAAACTTGAACTTACATTTTTATTTACAGCCATCAACAATAACAAAAATGAAGGTTGAATGCAAATTACTAAACCATTTTACTGACGAAATATTTAACCCTGCATAAAGAACAACAGAACTGACAAACACTGACAGCTAGCAAATATTTGTATCAGTCTGTAATAAACTGGCTAATACAAATCGAAAAGGCCTAACTTCAGGTTTCTAGTCAATTTTGTTTCGCTTTTTGCCCCTATATTCACTCTCAAAAAAGTTCATAAGTGTTCAGGAAATTCGTCTACTTTCAGTTTTATCAGAATTGTAATTTTCGCTGTAACCACTGGTCCGTTGAAACACCCGAAACATAAAAAACATCAAATAAAATATTCATTGCAGACGAAATCAATTAAAGACACCAATTACTCAATAAAGGATCATTACCTGTAGTGTGGCCGTTAATCCGGTGTTAATTACCTGTATCTACTAATTCTTGATGTCAGTCGGGTGTGAAGTGTATCAATTGAACTCGCCGCAAAATTGCGATGTGTGACCTTGATTAGCCAAGTAATATTTCGAATTAAACAGGGGATTTTAATAAGAATTTCTTTGATTGGGACCGACCGAAACTATTCGAAAAATCAAAATTCGAAAAATCGGTAATATTTTTGCAATAACTTATAGAGAAAAATGTCGGGACCGCCAGTCGTCTTAGAAAAATCGGCGTTCGAATCACCGAGATTCTACTGTATTTGGTCACCTCAACTCCTTGTCATACTTATTCTAAAATTCGAACAAGTACAATTTACTTGATGTTGTGTCTAAAAATAGCTGGATGAATAGTAAACTGTTGACCAGGGCCCAGTTCTTCAAAGCACGGTTAGCTTAACAAGCTCGCTAATGGTCATAATGTCAACTGTTCTAGCAAGTTCAATATCTAAAATTTTGGTATTTGGGCCAAAAAAATGTGAGCAGCTTTTGCATTTGCAAAAGCTGCTCACATTTTTTCAGCAAAAAAATTAGGGTATTTGCCATTTTAAATGATCAAAGATTTAAGGATATGTAATCTAACAACGTTGTTACTTTTGAACAGCTGGCCCCTGATGAGATGCAACATTCAGCAGCATGTCATCTGTGTATACACTGTTGCTCAGGCCTTTATACATATGATAAATAAGGTAAAACAGTAATGTTTGGCCCCCGCCCATCGGGGCTTGAAGAAATAGATGGGCTGCATGATGCTTCCACGCAGACCTGAAACCGACCCACACACAAGTACTGGTAAACCTTTTAGAGGATCTAAGCCTACTGAGGCAAAGCGGTGCGAGTTGGACCGTCCCTGCTTATAAACACTATTGATTTCATTGGGCGGCAAGGCTTGAGATGTCATTTCATCTCAAGGTCAGGTAAAAGTCCCACAAAATTGGAAGCAAAGTCTCCAAAACGACCTTTACAGTGTTGATGGGGACGTTAAACCTCAAATCAAACAAACAAACAAACGATATGTTAACTAATGACATCGTTAGTTTTGAACAACTGGCCCGATGAGATGCAGCATTCAGCAGCATCTCATCTGTGTCTACACTGTTTGCTCAGGCCTGTTTGTACGTATACATATGATAAATAAAAACAGTAATGTTGAAAATCGTTGAAGGTGATTTTTTCAATTGATTGTTTTAGTTGTCATGTTTGATATAAGTAGAAGGAAATTGACCAAATATTGTGCCAGTAGGAGGCAGATTCAACATAACCTTTGCCTTTATTTATTGTTTGTTAAGTGGCTGAAGTGTTGATTCATTGATAAGTGAGTGTCTGATTTACGTTCGAGTATTACTGTATTGGTCAAAGATCAAATTAATTACTCAGAAGTCATTTTACCCTATAGTGTATTGACCCCTTTTTAGCATAATGGCACAATTTATGCAAAAAAGGGTCATTATTCTAAAAGTGTAGTGCCCCAGCCCATTGGGGCTTGGAGAAATAGATTGGGTTGCATGGTGCTTCCATGCAGACCTGAAACCGACCGAACATATGAACTGGTAAACTGCTTCGGGGCTTGAAGAAATAGATGGGCTGCATGATGCTTCCACGCAGACCTGAAACCGACCCGCACACGAGTACTGGTAAACCACTTAGAGGATCTAAGCCTGCCCTGGCAAAGCGGTGCGAGTCAGCCCGTCCATGCTTATAAACCCTATTGGTTCCTTTGGCCGGCAGGGCTTGAGATGTCATCTCAATGTTAGGTAAAAGTCCCACAAAATTGGAAGCAACATCTCCAAAATGACCTTTACAGTGTTGACGGGAACGTTAAACCACAAGTCAAACAAACAAATTCATTGGGCGGCAAGGATTGAGATGTCTGTTTCACCTCAGTACCGGGTAAAAGTCGCACAACATTTGAAGCATTGTCTCCAAAATGACCTAATTAGTGTTGAAGGGGACATAAAACCTCAATTAAAACAAAAAACTAAATATTAAGCTAATCTGTAGCTCCAGATAAAGAAATGTAAGAAAGATAACAAATGGATAATTTTCCTTGTTTCTTGTAATAAAACATACATTGTGCGAACTTGTTAGAATCACCATTGTATACTGGTGGACTCTTCCATTACTTTATGTGCTGGCCTTGGTATGCGCATCTGACTGGTGATCATGAGGAGCCGGGTTCAACACCTGCCTGGCTCGGCAACATTCTTTCGTGGAGATTGATCATGAAATCTTTTCTACGGTCATTCTTTCCCTTCCACTGATTCAAGAAGGGCAGTTGTCAGTTCCTGGCAAAAGAATGTGAACCGCTTAGGTATAGGCCGGCCTAGGAAAGTATGGATAGGTAAAGTTAACGGCTCTTAAATGACCTAAATAGTGTTGACTTGGCTGTTAAACTCCAATACAAACAAACAAAACAAACATTGCTATATGTTGGACAAGTCCATTTGTCATATAAGGGGCAGTAGGCCTATTTTTTGTTTTCTATTTTTGATGGAACATTCTGTTAGCAACTAGTGCAGGCCCTGATCAGACGCTGCATTCTGCAGCGTCTGATCTGGGCCTGCACTGTTTGCCAAGGTACCCTGGGCCTGCACTGTTTGCCAAGGTACCCCGCAAGTTTCTTTGATTATATCATAAGGTATGGTGCTGCTGTGACTTGGCCGATGATTTAAGTGCTTGTTTAAGATGCGTAATCTCCTATAGTGCTTATTGATAAGTGTTTACTTTCAGTATGTTGAATTATCTGATGAGTCAGTAACAAGGATGTTATTACAAAACTTCATGGGCCAGTTGTTCAAAGCATCGTTAGCTTAACGAGCTCGTTAGTGGTCATATTGTTAACTCTTCTAGCAAGTACAATATTGTAAATTTTGGTATTTTTGCTGAAAAAATGTGAGCAGCTTTTGCGTCCGCAAAAGCTGCTCACATTTTTTCAGCAAAAATTTCCGCATATCTGCCATATTTAATGATCAAAGTTTTAACGGTACGTTAACTAACGACATCATTAGTTTTGAACAACTGGCCCCAGATCGAATGAGTGGCAGTACTTGATGATAATTTTATAGAAATTTTTCCTAAATTAGAATGTCATTGAGCTTTATGGGCAGTTTTGTCCCAAAGATCGATTACAACAACAACAACAACAACAAAAAAAAAAGTCTCAAAAACCATACCAGTGTCCCAGTTTGTCTTGCTCTCTTGGCATCTTGGTTTCCAGGGGACCAGTGGTCAACAAACTGAAAAATTCTGTTTAAAGTGATATTTTTTTCTCACTTTTAAAAGTTTACTTTAAAATTGCAGAAGTTGAATTCCTTGAAGTTTTATTCGAGGCATTTGATGTTTTAAACTTAGTGGAGTATAACTAACTAGATCAGTCAGATGCGCATCTGACTGGCGATCAGGCGGACCCGGGTTCAACACCTGCCGGGGTCAGCAACATTCTTTCCTGGAGATTGATCATGAAATCTTTTCTACGGTCATTCTCTCCCTTCCGCTGATTCAAGAAGGGCAGTTGTCAGTTTCTGGCGAAAGAATGTGCACTGTACTGGTTAACCACTTACGTATAAGCCTGCACAGGAAAAGTGGGTATAAGTAAACTGTCCGGCTCAAATATGACCTAAATAGTGTTGACTGGGCCGTTAAACCCCAATACAAACAAACAAACTAACTATATAATAGATGTTTGATAAATAACAAAAAAGTGACTA
The DNA here is from genome assembly GCA_963580285.1 of Lucinisca nassula. Lineage (NCBI taxonomy): Eukaryota > Metazoa > Mollusca > Bivalvia > Lucinida > Lucinidae > Lucinisca > Lucinisca nassula. The sequence continues at coordinate 108,655,989 of OY757014.1, read as the reverse complement.
CCAGAGAGAAGGCTGAAATATTTAATTAAAACTGTTTTATTGATAAGTTAACCAATATTGTCCCAGAAACCCCAAACATGATACTTCAGTGAGGCAGCACTATAAACGTGAGCATTGAGCTCCCTGTCGCAACCAGACACCGTCGTGATATGACTGAAAAAATTGTTGAAAGCGACGTTAAACCCGAATTCACACACACACACCCAGAAACCCCAAAATAGGTCATGGGCAAGCAGTGCAGGCCCAGATCAGAAGCCGCAGAACACAGCATCTGATTCAGTCATTCACTTTTGGCAAAAAGTTCAGCCATTTTTCCAAGTAATTTTTTAAGAAAAACAACCTGATACCATTAACCCATTTAGTACCGGATACCCCAAAACGGGTAGTTGGCAAACAGCGCAGGCCCAGATCAGACGCCGCAGAACGTGGCGGCTGATCAGGGCCTATACTGTTTGCAAAAAGTTAAGCAATTTTCCTAACAAATTTTGCAGAAATAACAACCTGACACTCCTAAATTTCGAAAAGGACTCTTGCTATATATAAGTAGGAAGATTCCATTGGTACAAAAAGGGATAAATTTTGAAATTTTATTCTGCTATATATAAGATGGAAGATTGCATTCAGTACAGAATGGATTAGACCAGGAGTGCTTTTCACAAAATCAATTATCGACTATGAAATTTTGTATGTTGCTTAACACTAGCTGCAGGTTTTGTTTGTTTGATTTGAGGTTTAACGTCCCTGTCAACACTGTAAAGGTCATTTTGGAGACATTGCTTCCAATTTTGTGGGACTTTTACCCGACATTGAGATGAAATGACATCTTAAGCCCTGTCGCCCAATGAAACCAATAGGGTTTTGTTAGCATGGACGGTCTGCCTTGCACCGCGGTTCCTGGACAGGCTTAGATCCTCTAAGCGGTTTACCAGTACTAGTGGCTAGCTGCAGGTTCTCATTCTTTCATTCGAATGGCCTTAGTTTGTTGGTGCTAACAATTATCAAGACTAGAAACCCATTAAGTGCTTCTAACTTAACCCTTAACTTGCTGAATATTTGACTTAGCCACACCTATTTCTGACTATCAGCCAATCAGATTACTGGATATAATGTTTCTGTTCAAATTCACAAAATGAATGACAAACAGTGTAGACCCTGATCAGATGGCTTCTTCAGAAGCCATCTGATCTGGATCTACACTGTTTCCAAAGATAGGGGTTGTCGTGAACAGCAAGATAAGGGTTAATATCAGTTACTGTCCTTATCCTGCTATAGAGAATTAAAAAATTAGGCGGCAGAGTAGACTGAGATCAGACTGATCCTGATCGTATGCACCATTTAGCATTTGCTAGTGATATGTCAGCACTATTCCAACACATGGCTGAATTACAACCCCACCTAGGGCTTCCATGGCCTTATGGTTAAGAGCACTGTCTCTTTAAACATCTCACCACTGTGGGTTCGAGCCTCGATGTAGTCACATGTGGTCACATTTGGAGATTGGTAGAAGCCTCCGTGGTGCAGTGGTTACGCTACTCGCCTTTTAAACCAGGGGTCCCAGGATCGATCCCAGGCTTCTCCAGACTTTCGGATGGGTCTTTAACTGAGGTCCCGTCTCCGTCTGACCTTAGCTGTTGGTGGGACGTAAAACCCAAACAGTCACTCACTCTGGAGATCGGGAAGAACTCCTGTGGAACAAGTTTCAATCAGCCATGGTAAAGTCATTGAAGTTTCACTTTACTCATGTAAGGTGTTAGAGTCCACTATGTTTTTGGACACTTTAAAATAAGTATCTTTTTCACGGTCTGAATACTTACAAAATTACCAGTAGCTATTTACAGTACTGTTAGAAGCCTTCGTGGTGTAGTGTGGTTTTGTTTGTTTGTTTGATTTGAGGTTTAACCTCCCCATCAACACTGTAAAGGTCATTTTCGAGACATTGCTTCCAATTTTGTGGGACTTTTACCCGACATTGAGACGAAACGACATCTCAAGCTTCTGCTATTAAGACCACCTAAAATTAAGACTAATTCTGCTTTAAAAGCTTATTTTGAAGGGTACACTTAATCTGTCTTTGTGTTTTCTGCCCACAGCATCCTCTGGTCAAGGACCACCTTTGGGACTGTTTAAAAGTGGCCTTTAAGGTTAAGGCTCAAACCGAGGTCCTGACTCCATATGGCCTTAGGTGTTGGTAGGATGTAAAACACACAAAGTGAGTGAGTGTTAAGAGTTTTACGTCCCACAAACAGCTAAGGTCATACCGAGACAGGACCTCGGTTTGAAGACTCATCCGAAAGTCTGGAGAAGCCCAGGATCGATCCTGCGATCCCTGGTTTACAAGGCGACAGCATAACCACTACACCACGGAGGCTTCTACTGTAATGGTGCAAGATGTAAGAATAGCTCTTTACAGTAATGTTAGAAGCCACTGTGGTGTAGTGGACAATTTATTTACTCACCTTGTAAACCAGTCTCAAGTTTGATTCCCGCCTTCTCCAGACTTTTGAATGAGTCTTAAAATTGAGATTCTGACTATATGACCTTAGGTGTTGGTGGGATGTAAAACTCCAACATGCACAGTTATATGAGTAATGTTAATGTCTCTCATTTCAGAATGGACCGGTTCCTTTCTCCAAATTCGAATTCATCGTATGCTGGTTTATCAACGAACTCAGTTACTTAGTATTACTCTTACAATCACACTGGGACCCAAAAATCAACTGGCGAGGACGCAAGTTTAAACTCAAATGGGGAGGCTATGTCGAAGAACTATTTACGAAACAAACTGTGTGACAGCGGTTCATTACCTAGCTTAGTCATTTTTATATAAATCATTATATTGCCTGAGTCAAAAGGGTAGAGCAAAAAGGTGCAATCTGGCATGTGAGACCTGCAAAGACCCTGATCAGACTGCACATATGCGCAGTCTGATCAGGGTCTTTGCAGGTCCCATTAATCATACTTGGATTGTGAAGTATCTGAAGAGGAGAAAGTAGACACAGATGAGGCCTCGTGGTTGCATAGGCTCATCTGATTAGTCACTTGGGGCACATGCCGGTTTGGTACCTTTCGCTGCATTGCTCGAGATGTATTATCAGCATTACCGGTCCTTGCAGAGGAACCGATAAGGTCAGTTTATGTAATAGCATTTTCTGATTCTCTATAATTACAGACAATTTTGTAAAAATGTACGTTACAACATGGTTTTGAATGTTAGTTTTATGATGGGACTGATTATAGATTCATATAGAGGTTGTGGCCTATATGGAGGTGTGTGGAGTCCTTAATCATAGTGAAATTAGATACAGTCCAACCTGTATTAACCATGCACCTCAGGGATAATCAAAATATGCTTGCTAAAGACAGGTGCTTGCTCAATACAGGTGAATATTAATGCATTTGCATTTTTGGGGGAAGTTAATGCATGCTTGCTTAAGACAGGTTGCTCGCTTAATAGAGGTGGACACTTAGACAGGTTTGACTGTACACACCTTATCAGTTCCTTTGCAGTCTCTTTATCGAGGATCTTTATACTCAGTCTGCTTTGAAAAAGTAGATCTTATTTATTGATTGTATTATATTTGTTAAACTTTTATGTTTTATTTCTTTTCAAAATGCAGGATTAGGCAGCCATATCTTTTTTTTTTCAGATTTTAACACATGCTTTTAACACTAATGGTGTTTCAGTTTTGGACAGCTAACCCTTCTCTTGCTGAATGTTTATTTAAACCACACCCATTTCTGTCTATCAACCAATCAATTTATTGCTGCAAATTCATAAACTGAATGCCAAACAGTGTAGATCCTGATCAGATGGCTTCTTCAGAAGCCATCTGATCTGGATCTACACTGTTTCCAAAGATAGGGGTTGTCGTGAACAGCATGATAAGAGTTAACTCCATGCAGATTGCAAAGCATAATAAATTGGAGCCAGCTTATTACCATTAATATTTCAGTCTGCAGACATGCTTTTGTTTCTGATCAGAATTTTAACCCATTTGGTACCGGAAACCCTAAAACGGGTACTCTAGCAAACAGTGCAAGCCTAGATCAGACGCCGCTGAATGCGGTGTCTGATCAGGGCCTACACTGTTTGCAAAAAGTAAAGCCACTTCCCAAATAAATTTTGAAGAAAACACAACCTGATTCCCTTAAATTTTGAAATGGACTCCACCTATGTATAAGAAGGAAGATTCCATTTGGTACAAAAAGGGTTAACAGACTAATTGAGCAATCTTGCCTTGGTTCCTCAGTGGTGCAAGTCAGACCGTCTCTTAAATCCTAACAATTTCTTTGAGCAGTAGGGCTTGAGAAGTCAATTTATCTTGATGTCGGGTTGAATCCCTAAGATAAGTGGGTTGGCAGCAAGATTAACAAAAGCAAGGAATATCTAGTCTAAGGGAGATAACCTCACTCTAATCAATTGTTAGTATGCCATGTGTTATCTAACAGAGTTCCAAAACCATCAAATTTTCCAGCTTATTTTTGTTTGAAAAAAAGAAGAAGACTTTTCCTCTGTTTTCCCATGTTTCCTCTGGTTTTTCTTTGCCGGATCATTACAGGGTCACTGATGAGGCTTTATTAGCCGAAACTACGTAGTATGACCCATCTTCTTTCTTATGAATGTTTTCATTGCTCTTAAAGGAACTCATTTTTGATTTTTATTTATTGGAAGAAAAGTGGTATATATCTAACATAGTATCACTATAGTAACAGTATCAGGTGTCTTGGATCTTAAGCATCATATTCGACGCTTTGCGCATCGTGTGGTACGTTGATCTGAAAATATTCACTCGCCATGATTTGCCCCCGCCTATCGGGGCTTGAAGAAATAGATGGGCTGCATGATGCTTCCATGCAGAGCTGAAACCGACCACACACGAGTACTGGAAAACCGCTTAGAGGATTGAAGCCTGCCCAGGCAAAGCAGTGGGAGTCGGGGCCAAACATGTTTATAAACCCTATTGGTTTCATTGGGCAACAGGACTTGAGATGTCATTTCATCTCAATGTAGGGTAAAAGTCCCACAAAATTGGAAGCAACGTCTCCAAAATGACCTAAACAGTGTTGAGGGGGACATTAAACCTCAAATCAAACAAACAAACTAATCACTTGACATGATATAATGAGACAGGTCAAGCTACTGTAGTAATAATGTGTACCTATTTCATATTTTTAGCTCACCGTCACGTAGTGACGAGGTGAGCTTTTGGGATCACTTTTTGTCCGTCGTGCGTGCGTCCGTCCGTCCATGCGTGCGTGCATCCGTGCGTCCGTAAACAATTTCTTTAAACGACATCTCCTCCTAAACCACTGATCGGATTTTGACCAAACTTCACAGGAATGATCCTTAGGTGGTCCCCTTTCAAAGTTGTTCAAATGGTTCCGGTCCGTTGCACATCTAGGTCACAGGAGCCAAAAATAGATTTTTATCACTGAAAACTTAAAAACTCTTCTTCTCTGGAACCACAAGGCCCAGGTCTTTGATATTTGGTATGAAGCTTCATCTAGTGGACCCCTACCAAGATTGTTCAAATTATAGTGCTGGAGCACAAAATGCCCCCGCCCCGGGGCCCTTTGGTTTTACATAGGCTTATATAGGGAAAATCTTTAAAAATTTTCTTCTCTGAAACCACAAGGCCCAGGACTTTGATATTTGGTATGAAGCTTCATCTAGTGGACCTTTGCCAAGATTGTTAAAATTTTAGTGCTGGGACAAAAAATGCCCCCGCCACGGGGCCTTTTGGTTTTACATTGGCTTATATAGGGAAAATCTTTAAAAATCTTCTTCTCTGAAACCACAAGGCCCAGGACTTTGATATTTGGTATGAAGCTTCATCTAGTGGACCCCTACCAAGATTGTTCAAATTATAGTGCTGGGGCCAAAAATGCCCCCGCCCCGGGGCCCTTTGGTTTTACATAGGCTTATATAGGGAAAATCTTTAAAAATCTTCTTCTCTGAAGCCACAAGGCCCAGGACTTTGATATTTGGTATGAAGCTTCATCTAGTGGACCCCTACCAAGATTGTTCAAATTATAGTGCTGGGACAAAAAATGCCCCCGCCCTGGGGGCCCTTTGGTTTTACATTGGCTTATATAGGGAAAATCTTTAAAAATCTTCTTCTCTGAAACCACAAGGCCCAGGTCTTTGATATTTGGTATGAAGCTTCATCTAGTGGACCCCTACCAAGATTGTTCAAATTATAGTGCTGGGGCTCAAAAAGCCCCCGCCCCGGGGCCCTTTGGTTTTACATAGGCTTATATAGGGAAAACCTTCAAAAATTTTCTTCTCTGAAACCAAAAGGCCCAGGACTTTGATATTTGGTATGAAGCTTCATCTTGTGGACCCCTACCAAGATTTTTCAAATTATAGTTCTGGGACAAAAAATGCTCCCGCCACGGGGCCCTTTGGTTTTACATTGGCTTATATAGGGAAAATCTTTAAAAATCTTCTTCTCTGAAACCACAAGGCCCAGGTCTTTGATATTTGGTATGAAGCTTCATCTAGTGGACCCCTACCAAGATTGTTCAAATTATAGTGCTGGGGCCAAAAATGCCCCCGCCCCGGGGCCCTTTGGTTTTTTCATAGGCTCATATAGGGAAAATCTTTAAAAATCCTCTTCTCTGAAACCACAAGGCCCAGGACTTTGATATTTGGTATGAAGCTTCATCTAGTGGACCCCTACCAAGATTGTTCAAATTATAGTGCTGGGACAAAAAATGCCCCCGCCCCGGGGCCCTTTGGTTTTACATAGGCTTATATAGGGAAAATCTTTAAAAATCTTCTTCTCTGAAACCACAAGGCCCAGGTCTTTGATATTTGGTATGAAGCTTCATCTGGTGGACCCCTACCAAGATTGTTCAAATTATAGTGCTGGGACAAAAAATGCCCCCGTCCCGGGGCCCTTTGGTTTTACATAGGCTTATATAGGCAAAATCTTTCAAAATCTTCTTCTGTGAAACCGCTAGGCCCAGGTCTTTGATATTTGATGTGTAGCTTCATCTAGTGGACCTTTGCCAAGATTGTTCAAATTATAGCCTTTGTTGATGTTTGGTATGAAGCTTCACCTTTAAGACCTCCCTCAACATTATGCACATTAAAGCCCTGGGGCCAATAATGGCCCTCTCTGGGGCCCACTTGTTACACTATGGATCAGGTGAGCGATCCAGGGCCATCATGGCCCTCTTGTTACTGTCTTCTTTCCAGTAATTTTGTTGTGGCATTTTTTTCCCAGTGAAATGTAATTCTTGCCATTTAAGAGTAAGCAAAAAGGAATCCTTGGTGCTGCCTTGTGTACTAGAAAACTGACATTCGTGAACAGCCAAGATCCTTTTCAGATGCACCAAAAGTTGGTACTGGTCAGGAGCTAAACTGATTTGTTTAAGATACAGAATGTTTTGTTAGCACACCGTCACGTAGTGACGAGGTGAGCTTTTGGGATCACTTTTTGTCCGTCGTGCGTGTGTACGTGCGTCCGTGGGTAAACAATTTCTTCAAACGACATCTCCTAAACCAGTGATCGGATTTTGACCAAACTTCATAGGAATGATCCTTAGGTGGTCCCCTTTCAAAGTTGTTCAAATGGTTCCGGTCCGTTGCACATCTAGGTCACAGGAGCCAAAAATAGATTTTTTTCACTGAAAACTTAAAAACTCTTCTTCTCTGGAACCACAAGGCCCAGGTCTTTGATATTTGGTATGAAGCTTCATCTAGTGGACCCCTACCAAGATTGTTCAAATTATAGTGCTGGAGCACAAAATGCCCCCGCCCCGGGGCCCACATAGGCTTATATTTGGAAAATCTTTAAAAATCTTCTTCTCTGAAACCACAAGGCCCAGGTCTTTGATATTTGGTATGAAGCTTCATCTAATGGACCCCTACCAAGATTGTTCAAATTATAGTGCTGGGGCACAAAATGCCCCCGCCTCGGGGCCTTTTGGTTTTACATAGGCTTATATATGGAAAATCTTTAAAAATCTTCTTCACTGAAACCGCAAGGCCCAGGAATTTATATTTGGTATGAAGCTTCATCCAATGGACCTCTACCAAGATTGTTCAAATTATAGCCCTTGGGCCAAAAATGCCCCCGCTCCATCGCCCTTTGGTTTAACATGGACTTATATAGGGATAATCTTTAAAAATCTTCTTCTCTGAAACCACAAGGCCTAGGTCTTTGATATTTGGTATGAAGCTTCATCTAATGGACCTCTACCAAGATTGTTCAAATTATAGCCCTTGGGCCAAAAATGCCCCCGCTCCATCGCCCTTTGGTTTAACATGGACTTATATAGGGATAATCTTTAAAAATCTTCTTCTCTGAAACCACAAGGCCTAGGTCTTTGATATTTGGTATGAAGCTTCATCTAATGGACCTCTACCAAGATTGTTCAAATTATAGCCCTTGGGCCAAAAATGCCCCCGCTCGGGGGCCCTTTGGTTTTACATAGACTTATATAGGGAAAATCTTTAAAAATCTTCTTCTCTGAAACCACAAGACCTAGGTCTTTGATATTTGGTATGAAGCTTCATCTATAGGACCCATACCAAGATTATTCAAATTATAGTGCTGGGGCCAAAAATGCCCCCGCCCCGGGGCCCTTTTATTTTACATAGGCTTATACAGGGATAATCTTTAAAAATCTTCTTCTCTGAAACCACAAGGCCCAGGACTTTGATATTTAGTATGAATCTTTATCTAATGGACCTCTACCAAGATTGTTCAAATTATAGCCCTGGGGCCAAAAATGCCCCTGCTCCGGGGTCTTTTGGTTTTACATAGGCTTATATAGGGAAAATCTTTAAAAATCTTCTTCTCTGAAACCACAAAGCCTAGGTCTTTGATATTTGGTATGAAGCTTCATCTAGTGGACCTCTATCAAGATTGTTCAAATTATAGCCCTGAGACCAAAAATTTCCCCCCTCTGGGGCCCTTTGGTTTTGCATAGACTTATATAGGGAAAATCTTAAAAAATCTTCTTCTCTGAAACTGCACGGCCAAAGACTTTGATATTTGGTATGAAATTTCACCAAGTGGACCTCTGTCAATATTGTTCAAGTCAGGGGCTGACAAATCCATTGCCCGGCCGCCCGGGACAAGTCCGAAATCGCGCCGGGCATGTGCACTTTGACCTTATGACGCCCGGTCGGGCAAGTGCAAAAAAATCGTCTACAACTGCCAGTCTTTTGAGTCCTTAAATACGGTAAAACTAGACCAGTAAGTTAATCATAATAATTCCCGCTTTGTCGGCAATTCAGAGATAAAATCATCTATGTTTATATAACGGTTCATTTATGACACTATTGTTAATCCCTGTCATAAAATTACCAATTAAACATGATTGCCCGGCGGTGCGTGTCTTTCATTTCTGGTGTACCAGCGCTATCGATAAGCGTGACAAGGTGTGAAAATAAGATTAAGTTATGTCTCTAATTTGCGTTTATCCCTGCCATAAAATTTAATTCACAGTCAATGTGAAAATGATTTAATAGCTCCTAAGACGATTTGCTACATCTTACGGTAGTAAAAACGAACTATTCTACTATCTCGTGACTTTATGTTTTGGCGCCAAATAGCAGACGCTGGCGAAAAAAGTCGAGTGTTTTAATGTTGGTAACCGTGGATTAGTCGCGCCCCTATCCACAACCGTTTAGCTATCGAGAATTTTTTTACCGGTTCCAAACATTTTTTTATGAAAGAGATAAGCCCCGTTATTATAAAAACAATGACGTTAAACACGTGTGGGGTTGCTGGGGTCGAATGACGTCGTTTACCGATCGCATGCAGAAAAATGGGAATTGTAGTTTGTGGACGACGATTTGGATGGCGGAAATAATGATCACATTGAACTTGCTTAATTTGCTTGTAGGGCGGGTGTGAAAGTTTGGGTTCGTTTTGGATGGAGGGTCCTCATCTTGTGGTTGGATCATTAAACTGCAAGCTAAATAAACTGCATTCTTTTAATCTTTTATCTCGCTGCCCTGACACTTCTGATCATTTGAGTAGATCTATATTGGCTGCAGCTCGTGTTTATCATGCGTGTCAATATAACTGTATTGCTAATCGGTTAAGGTATTATGTCAGCAATTACCTTCAAAAAGTACCGCTATTGACTGTGACAACAACAGTATTTCTACCGGATTACCGCACAGAGGGAAATAAATAGAAGTGAATGCAATGAGCAGGAATCGATACAATTAAACCTGAGCTCCCATGGGAAAGAAACACAAGCATGAAATAACTAGACCCTAATGGAAAGTGGTCGTGCTTGAAACTTGACAGAAACTTTGGATATATATAAATCATCCATTATCCACCCCCCCCCCCCCTACACACACACACATGCGCGCATCGAACCCCAATTTGAGTTCCAAAATCCTGGGCAAGTAGGATTTTGAGCTGGGCAAGTGCAAAAATATTTTACTTGTCCGGTGGACAAGTGGAAAATTTTTGGATTTGTCAGGCCCTGCAAGTTATAGCCCTGGGGCCAAAAATGTCACAGCCCTGAGACCCTTTGGTTTTACATAGACTTATAAAGGGAAATCTTTAAAAAATCTTCTTCTCTGAAACTGCCAGGCCCATGTCTTTGATATTTGATATGGAGCTTCATCTAGTGGACTTCTACCAAGATTATTCAAATTATAACTCTGGGGCCACAAATGTCCCCAGCCCGGGGCCCTTTGGTTTTACATAGACTTATACTGCCCCGATGCAAAGTAATATCTTTAAAAAATCTTCTTCTGAAACCGCAAGGCCCAGGTCCTTGATATTTGGTGTGTAGCTTCATCCAGTGGTCCTTTGCCAAGATTGTTCATATGATAGCCTTTGTTGATGTTTGGTATGAAGCTTCACCTTAAGACCTCCCTCAGCATTATGCACATTAAAGCCCTGGGTCCAATACTGACCCTCTCTGGGGCCCACTTGTTACACTATGGATCAGGTGAGCGATTCAGGGCCATCATGGCCCTCTTGTTAAAATTTAAAGAAACTATTTCTGTGCTTAACAAATCTGTAACAAATGTCCTTGAGAAAATTATCCCTTTTAGTTTGTGTACCTGAGCTTTGAAAGCATTGTCCCCACAACCACGGCCACAGACATCCCTTAAATTGGGAGTAGACTAGCACAGACTGTAGGTTATATAGTCCACTATGATGGATTAAAGATTAATCTGTTAACCATTTTGTAAAAGGCTCGCAGTTAATGCTGGAAAAGACAGTGTCTGCTCAAACAGCATAGGTCTGATCAGGGTCTTCACTTTAGCAAATGTTGACAACATCACAGGACAGAAAATTAGTTCTGAAATTCTAATGGATACAGTATATTCTGGGACTGTACCAAAAGATGCTTTTTCTGCTTTGACCTTGACCTTTTTGTTTTGACCTTGACCTTTCTGCTGTGCATGACTGGCCTGTTAAAGGCTATGATTATGGCAGAAAGCAGTCTCGGGTTAAATGTTACCAAATTTCACTTTTTATTCACATTGTAAAAATGCATCGATTTAGTGGGTTTGCTTTTAGTTTTCAGTATGCCCTTGTTTAAGGGTGCTCTTATGGAGCAAAATTATTATTAATTTGCTCCATAAAAATGCCAGAAAGCACATCAATAAGAACAGCCTAAAACAAGTGTCATTATTTTGCTCCATAAGAATATCTGAAAACAAGCATCATTATTTTGCTCCGTTAAAGCAAGTGTCATTATTTTGCTCCATAAGAATGCCCCAAATTAAGTGCTATTATTTTTACTCCAAAAGAAGGCACTAAAACAAGTTTCATTATTTTTGCTCCATAAGAATACCTGAAAACAAGCATCATTATTTTGCTCCATTAAAGCAAGTATCATTATTTTGCTCCATTAAGGCACGTATCATTAATTTGCTCAATTAAAGCAAGTGTCATTATTTTGCTCCATTAAAGTAAGTCATTATTTTGCTCCATTAAAGTAAGTGTCATTATTTTGCTCCATTAAAGTAAGTATCATTATTTTGCCCAGTTAAAGCAAGTATCATCATTTTGCCCCATTAAAGCAAGTATCATTATTTTGTGCTATAAGAACACCCAAACACAAGTGTCATTATTTTCCATTATACAAGTGCTGTTATTTTGCTCTACAAGAACACTCTAAAACAAGTGTCATTTATTTATATTGTTCCATAAGAACACCTTAAACTAGGAGCACAGTCGCAGGAAGACAGCTGTTTCTTATCACCAGGACATACTCTTTTATCAGGTGTGTATGTCAGTTTTTTTATCCCCCGACCGAATAGGTTCGGGGGATATAGCGATCAGCCTGGCGTCCGTCCGCCCGTCTGTCCGTCCGTCCGTCCGTCCGTAGACGCAACCTTGTGATGGCCATAACTCCTATACCCTTTGAGATTCATTGATGGTTCTTGGCACAATTGTTCACAAGGCCGAGACGGCGTGTCATGCGCAAGAACCAGAACTCTGGATGCCATACTTTTTTAGTTATCTCCCCTTTTAATAAAATAGAATGACTACTTTGTGATGGCCATAACTCCAATACCCATAGAGATATATTGATGGTACCTGGCACAGTTGTTCACAAGGCTGAGACGGCGTGTCATGCACAAAAACCACAACTCTGGTTGCCATGGTTTTGGAGTTATCTCCCCTTCCAATAAAATAGGGTGACAACCTTGTGATGGCCATAACTCCTATAACCTTTGAGAGTCATTGATGGTTCGTGGCACAATTGTTCACAAGGCTGAGACGGCGTGTCATGCGCAAGAACCAGAACTCTGGATGCCATACGTTTTTAGTTATCTCCCCTTCCAATAAAATTGAGTGACAACTTTGTGATGGCGATAATTCCAATACCCTTTAAGATATATTGATGATACCTGGCACAGTTGTTCACAAGGCTGAGACGGTGTGTCATGCACAAGAACCACAACTCTGGGTGCCATGGTTTTTTAGTTATCTCCCCTTCCAATAATATAGAATCACTACCTTGTGATGGCCACATCTACAACACTCTTTGAGATATATTGATGATACCTGGCACAGTTGTTCACAAGGCCGAGACGGTGTGTCATGCACAAGAACCACAACTCTGGGTGCCATGATTTTTTAGTTATCTCCCCTTCCAAATTATATAGAATCACTACCTTGTGATGGCCACATCTCCAACACTCTTTGAGATATATTGATGATACTTGGTACAGTTGTACGTGAGGTTAAGCAGGTGTGTCACGTGCAAGAAACACAACTCTGGGTGCCCTAGTTTTTTAAATTATCTCCCCTGACAATATAACCTTGTGATGGCCATAACTCCAATACCCTTTGAGATATATTGATGGTACTTGGCACAATTGTATACAACGTTGAGAAGGCGCTTCATGCTTAAGAAACACAACTCTGGGTGCTATGATATTTGAGTTATCTCCCCTTCCAATATAACAGTATGACAACCTTGTGATCATCATACCTCAAATACCCTTTGAGACATATTGGTGGTACTTGATGCAGATGTACATGAGATTAAGCAGGTGTGTCATGCTCAAGAATAACAACTCTGGGTGCTCTGTTTTTTTAGTTATCTCCACTGGCAATATAACCTTGTGATGGCCATAACTCCAACACCCTTTGAGATATATTGAAGGAACTCGGTACAATTGTATACAAGGTAGAGAAGGAATGTCATGTGCAAGAACCACAACTGTTGGAGCTGTGGTATTTGAGTTATCTACCCTTCCAAGATAACAGTAGCACCAGCTTGTGATCACCATATCTCCAATACCTTTTGAGACATATTGATGGTACTTTGTACAGAAATACATGAGCTTAAGCAGGCATTTCATGCGCAAGAACCACATTTCTGAGTGCCCTGGTTTTTTAGTCATCTCCCCTGACTGTATAATCTTGTGATGGCCATAACTGCAATAATTTTGTGATATATTGCTGGTTTAATTCTGGTGCACTTTCTATTGGTGAGCAATCTTCTGAAGGCCATATTGGCTTTTGGTCGGGGGATTTGCCATCTCTTCCGATGGCTATTTTTATTTTGTATAGATAGGAAACGGGAGCCAAATATGACAATTTTGAAAACAAAATGAACTGGAGCAGGAAAACCGTACCGGTATGTGCAACGGTTAAGACCAAAGGTTAGTCTGCACATCCACCCTTACATGAATCAAAATGATGTGATCAAAACATTGTTGAATTATGTACATAAAAACCTGTAACAATGCAAAGGATTTATTATAAAAATAGCAATGAAATGACATTCCGGATGCATTATATGTTGGAAATGAAATTTATGTCTAATTTAACACATACATCTTATGTGAAAATTGTGCTTGTAATGCGTGCTCAGTAACCGACAAATCAGCCGGCACGTTCATGCAGTCTGATCAGTCTAGGGCCAGGTCCACACAATCAATGAGGGCCCATTTGTTAAAAGCATTGTTAGCTTAACAAGCTCGTCAGTTGACAGATTGTGTTAACTCTCTGTTCAGCAAAAATATTGGGTGCCTGTTGTTCAAGACTAAAGATGTCGTTAGTTAACGAATTGTTAAAACTTTGATCATTAAATATGGCAAATAAGCTAACATTTTTGCTGAAAAAATTGTGAGCAGTTTTTGCAAATCTCATTTTTCAGCAAAAATAATTCTGTTTCAGATACTGTAGTTGCTAGGACAGTTAACAATTTGACCACTAATGAGCTTGTTAAGCTAACGATGCTTTGAACAACTGACCCCAGAATATTAGATTGAACTTTTCTAGAACAGTTAACAATTTGACCACTATTGAGCTCATTAAGCAAACAAGGCTTTGAACAACTGGGCCCTGACATCAGGCTTTGTTTCATTCATGCAGGCCGATTGGACACATTACTGAACCCACATGACACAAGCTACATTTTCTTATGTCAAAGCTCAGTTGTATGGCTTTTTTATGGGGTCTTCACTGTTAATTAATGTAGTATATATGTAATGTCATTTCAAGTGAGTTTAGTATATTGATTTTGCATGTATGTAGTCTCTTATTATGTAGTTTATGCTGAAACAAAGGTGATTCTCAGAAAGATAGTTGTGTAAAATCTATATGCTATACATGTACAGTGAAATTCCGCTATTAAGACCACCTAAAATTAAGACTAATTCGTCTTTAAAAAGCTTATTTAGAAGGGTGCAGTTAGTCTCTTTTCGTGTTTTCTGGATACAATGTCCTATGGTCAGGGACCACCTTTGGGACTGTTCAAAAGTGGTCTTAAAGACCACTTTTGAACAGGCCCAAAGATGGTCTTAATATAGGAATTTTACTGTATTTAATGACTTTCCTGGTTCTGACCGTTCAATAGGGTCTATGAAGACAAGCCATTAAGGTCTGTCAAATATTTTTTTTTTTTCAGTAACGAAGTGAGAGGCTGGGTTCTGTAAGGCTGGTCAGGCTGTATTTGTCAAGTTACTGCTATTGTCTCTTATACTTGAAATACTCTTAAAAAGGCAATGTCTACATTGAAAAATGTATTCTCTACATCAAAATATGTATATTTTATAGTTTATTGTCCAAAGAAAGATTTTCAAGCTTTTTTGAAGTGCCTCATTTAGATGGTTTTATACGTTTCCTGAAAAAGTAAGGAAAAAAAAAAAGACAGATTGATGATGCTTTCCTACACTCCACTTGACTGTACATAGTAAAGTGAGGTTTCCTGTGGTGACAATTACTTGAACTTGTTAGCGTGGTGACAGAATGTCATATCTCCGCTTTTAATACTCGGTGTAATAATTATAAGAATTATGCCTTGTTTCTATTAAGCAGAATGGACTTTCCTTCGAGGGAGGGAACTCTTTAAGAATTATTTTGGCTCCTTAGTTAGTTGGGATCTACCCTTAAAGGAAAGGATTTGCTCCTGTGGAGCAAATTCTTTCCTTTAAGGGTAGAACCTTTTTTTTTCAGAAGGACTAATGGGAAGGAAACAAAAATTGTCTCCCTTCTAAAAATAGAAGAAACCAGGTGTATCAAATCATCTTAAATGTCAATGTTTCAGCAAAATGGCCTTGATTTTTCTGCTGTGCATGACTAGCCCATTGGAGGCTATGATTATGGCAGAATGTCTCGAGGTCAGGGTTGAAATATTAGCCTATTTTTAGTTCAGAAATAAGTCTGTGTGTGATTTTCATGTGATTTTTCATTTGTCTTGTTCATGTAACTGTCTGTCTTATAAAGTTAAGTTTTACTTACATGCTTTTCCATAATCAGTTAACATATCTTTTACAATAGACGTGTACTTGTTGTAGTAATGAAAAGCTGTCAAAGAAAAAAAAAGACGCACTTGTCCTCTTATGTATAGAATATAAATGCATAATTATTCTGTAAATATCATACGCCACAACTTCTTTAAAACACTATTAATGGGGTCCAAAGCAGAAACCATGTAAGTTAAACAACCATGTGTTATCCAAACAAAAATGTGTAGATTATATAGAAAAATGACCATTTATGGTCATTTTTCTGTATAATCTACACATTTTTGGGATCCATCTGGAAACCGTGTTATATCCAAACCGTATTATAATGTCAGGTTGTGGTGTATATGCTTGTTTTTTTTTGTGCTTTTTTTTTCTTGATTATTGGTGACAGCTTCTTCATAATGATCTTTATATGGTGATTTTGAATTGAATACAAACATATGTATTGCATGGGAGAAGTAACAAAACAAAAGAAAAAGATTCCTTAATTATGCATCTACTTAAAAGAAAAACAAAACAAAAACAAAAAAAAAACACTTTTAGTGCTAGTAAACATTCTAATAAGTACACAGAAGCCTCCGTGGTGCTGTGGTTACGCTACTCGCCTTGTAAACCAGGGATCGCAGGATCGATCCCGGGCTTCTCCAGACTTTCGGATGAGTCTTTAAACCGAGGTCCCGTCTCCGTATGACCTTAGCTGTTGGTGGGACGTAAAACTAAAACTCACTCACTCACTCTAATAAGTACAATCTCCTATTCACCTGAGTGCATACTTTTGCTGAAAAAAAAGATCTTAGAAAGTTATCACTTTTTTTTCAGCAAGAATATCAGTGTATTTGCTGTATTAAATGAAAAAAGGTTTTAAAGTTCTAGGGTATGAAAAGACACCTCCTTAGCACTTGGGAGTATTATTGTAATGTATAAAGTGACAGCAAGGTCACCGCTGCATGTCTGCAAGGAAGAAAAGCTCTGGTAATCGTGCAGTCTTGGTTGGGCCTTTGCTGTTTGCCTGTGTGATAATAACTCTTTCCTCATAAACTGGCTCAGATGGACATCATAATAACATGTCTGTGAAACGAAGACCTCCTAAACCACACTTTATATAGAGAAAAATGGGGTTTATGGGGGCATATATTATCTGCCTTATTTTTGCTAAAAAATATAGATTATGGGTACTCGTTAGAACCGCCTCGTTGAGGCGGTTCTAAGGAGTATCCACAGTCTATTTTTTAAAGGGGAAATAAGGAAGATATTACCTTTTTTACATAATATTTGTCATTTTTGACACCATAAGGGATGCCATTATTTCACATGGACATGTTTTCCTAATGTAATTGTGACGCAGAAAAGATTAGATTTAAGATGGGGAATTTGAGAATTAGCCTTAAATGTTCACACCATAAATTCATTATATAAAAAAAAAAGTATGTTTTAACCCAGTTGTGAACTTTGACTGTATTATGTCATGTTTAATATGACCTATGTTGACACCGTTAGTCTGTTATTTCTCAAAAGAATTTTGTTCAAACCTAGTCGTGAATTTTTAACGTATTATGTCATACATAATATGATATTTTAACAATCATTATAACACTGTTCATTATAATACAGTATTGGATCTTACAAGGTTTCAAGTATAGATTATATAGAAAAATGACCATAAATGGGTATTATTAACCCTTATCCTTTTGAATAAATTTTTTGGTCTTCTACAAGCTAAAGCAAGGCCTCATTAAGGTGATTCTAATGAGTACACACAGCACTTCTTTTCTTACCTTTTCGTTATAAAATATGAAAGAAACGCCCTAAATTATCCTTAATATATGGATATCTGAAGCTATTTGAGGAATTCTCTAGGGATTGTAGAGCATGCTGGTAGCTAATCATCTTAGGAGTGATTAAATCGTTTTCACATTGATTGTGAATTAAATTTTATGATTGAGGGAAAAAACACAAATTAGAGACATAACTTGACCTGATTTTCACACCTTGTCATGCGGAACATTTGCAACTTAAGGTTAGCGCCAGAGGCTTGTGTAATAGTAGAAAAGACTGATCCGTGACAAACACGGCTGGCGTTTATAACACTGTCAGTTGGTTGGACCCAAAGTTCTGTGTTATAACAAGGTTGAGGTGCACCTTCAAATGATGGATGATTCCCGAAAGCAAAACTGTAAAAGGAAATGCAGTACAATGGTTTACCGGAACTTTGATTCAAACTGAAGTCACTTTGACTCTGAAACTTCCATTTAGGCCCCCAGCAAAACAAAACAACAACAGGTATCCATTTTTGATTCCATGAATACGACGTCGATTGAAAAAAAAAAAGATTTGAACTTGGAAATACAAAGATATTTCACTGTTCCATGCATAAATATTGACATTTATGCTGGGTCAGATCCTACCACCGAGGAATTTTAAATTGATGTTACACCTAGGACCACAAAAAATAAAACTACCTGCACCCCCCACCCCAAGCAATAAAAAAATCATTTGCGCTCCACCCCAGGGTTACACTTTTTTCCTGGAATAGCCCTTATCAAAGTTTTACTATATTTAACAAGGAATAGGAAAATTATCCATTGTTACACTGCAAAGTTTTTGTTCCCCATTAACTTCAGCTGTAAAGGTTTAAGTGTATTTATTTCCATAGATTGCTTGTATAGCTTATGTTTACAGTTTATATTTACATTATATCATAATATTTGTGTGTATTTGTTTTCGTTTTTTTTTAAGTGTAGACCTCCACAGGTAGAAATTGTTAAGAGCCTCCTGTAAAGAAACAGAGTGGCGGGATCACAGATTAATATATTGTAAGATGATAAAAGCTTTTGAGGGGCTGCGCCAGATCTTAACACAAGTGTGTTATTTGTATGTTATATTTTACTCCATACAGATTTAAATAATATAATCAAAACACTGTTCTTTGAATTTGAGTATGAGGTAAACTGGAGTTTAGTACACCTAAACCTCATTATAACACAATTCATTATAACACGGTTTGGATATAACAAAATTTCAAGATGTTTCTGAAAAATGTGTACATTATATAGAAAAATGACCATTAATGGTCATTTTTCTATATAATCTACACATTTTTTGTTTAAATATAATACGGTTGATTGACTAACACGGTTTCTGGTTTGGACTCCATTAATAGTGTTATAAAGAGGTTGTGGTGTATGCAGAAGCTATTGACAGAACATTTCAACATGAAACAAGAAATGTTGTTTTTACTTTTACTTTTATTATGTGCCTATATTCTTTGTGTTTGTGTGACATTTCACTATAACATAGAGCAGTATTTAACCGATAAAATGCCAATCAGGACAATAGTCATCTGCTTTGTCATCTGCTGGTTTCTTTAAAAGTCATTTTTGCAAAGAGTGTGGACCCATATCAGACTGCTCCTAGAGGGAGCAGTCTGATTTGGCACCACACTATTTGCCTGTATGCAAAAAATATTTTTAAAAAGTTTGCTCAAAAATTTAGCAGACGACATAAGCAGACAACATTTTCAGATGTAGTTTTTCTCAGCATTTTAAGGGTAGAAACATAATATACAGCATTAAATTGTTAAATATAATTCTAGTTTTCAGATGTAGTTTTTCACGGCATCTAAGGGTCAAAACATAAAATACAGCATTAAAATATCAGATATATTTCTAGTCCGCGTATTGCATATGTAGTATTGATGTTAGTATATTTGACTTTGCATATTTTTTGTGGAAATCAATTATGAATATGCATGGAAGCAAAAAGACATCACAAAAACACACCTATATAATTCTGACCCCCTTGAACCCCATTTTTATACAGTAAAACTGGGGTTTACAAGGGTAAACCATATTTTTCTTATTTCTGCTCTAAAATATAGATTATGGTACTCATTAGAACCCCCTCAATGAGGCGGTTCTAACGAGTGCCCACAATCTATATTTTGAGCAGAAATAAGAAAAAATATCACAAATTTTCGTCTTAAAATTTTTGTTTTTTTCGGCGGTAGAATTTACAGTGCATTTATATACGCATGTTTTGGTAATAAGCAGCAGTAGATTGTTTGACATGCCATAAAAGTTTTACAATTAGAATGTATACTGTTACGTTTTATGTGTTGTTTGCATGTATTTATTAGAGCTGAATTACTTTACACAACAAAAACTGTTTTATGCTACACACATTGAAAGAAAAAACTTTGTGCTACCTGTAATGCCAAGACAGATTGTTGTGTTGTCAGATTATGTTGAATAATGTACATGTTATAAGATGAGCTATGTTTTTGTCATAAGTTGAGCTATGTTACAGTACGGCTCAGGTATTTGAACCGTTTTTCTTTTTCATTCCGCGGACAACTTTTTCATTCCACGTTTTTCCGCGGAATGGTTTGAAGTAACATGCTTTCAATTACGGACTTGAAAGAGTTGTATGTACTTGTCATGTCCAACTGATTCCCTTGTTTGAAATCACTTACACTGTAATTAGTGATTACCTCTTCGTTGACTTTTGACATTGTTTACATTATAATAACTATCAGTGATATATATTATCATATAATTATATATAAATATATAATGATGGTAAAAGAACATTAAATAAACCAAAAGAAAAATGCCCAGGTATTTCGTCAAATTCCTCTGAGTATTTCCGCATAACTTCACAAGAAAATATTGCCTCCAGGTACGATATTACGACTCGGAATAATTTCGCGAAACTTCGCGTACCGCATACTTAGGGCGGACCTTGCGAGTGTTTTTGAGGAGTGTCCGCCGAAAATATACATCTACTCGGAACAGTTCCGAGTGTTTTGGAAAGTGCTCGAAACGCCGAGATTCGGAATAAAGAGTTTTTTTGGTTCTTATACCTGAGCCGTACTGTTCCTGAATTGCAAGAACAACACTATATACCGTAAAAATCCTAGAAATACGGACACCTTGAGGACTTGCTGTAATTTGTTTTACAAACCAGCAAGGAGTCCAAAAGGTGCAGACAGAATGGCAAACAGTGTAGACCCTGATCAGACTGCTCCTTCAGGAGCAGTCTGATCTGGGTCTACATTGTTTGCTTAGGCCTGTCTGTCCCTGTACTAAGGAGTATTACGGTAGCTTTCAAAGAAAATTGCTTTATGCATTGCATGAAAGAACTTTTTTACATATAATTTATATGTACTTAAAAAGTTGATATATGTTGTATGTACCATAATGATCCTAAGTATTGGGACAGACAGGCCTAAGCAAACAGTGCAGACCCAGAAGGAGCAGTCTGATCAGGGTCTACACTGTTTGCCATTCTGCCTGGGATTTTTGGACTCCTTGCTGGATTGAGGAACAAATTTTGTAATAATTTTAGGAGAATAATAGCAAGTCCTCAAGGTGTCTGAATGTTTAGGATTTTTATTGTAATGCATGGTTTTAGATTACAAACCCTTTATACTTATGAGTGCTGTCAAGAAGAAAGCTGCTTTCAGGGTTTGTGACCAGGGGGCCAGTTGTTCAAAACTAACGTCGCTAACTTGTTTGTTAGTTAACGTATCATTAAAACTTTGATCAGTTAATATGGCAAATATGTTAATATTTTTGCTGAAAAAATGTGAGCCGCTTTTGCATCTGCAAAAGCTGCTCACATTTTTTCAGCAAAAATACCACTGTATAATAGATATTATGCTTACTAGACCAGTTAACAATTTTACCTCTAATGAGCCCGTTAAGCGAACCATGCTTTGAACAACTGGATCAAGATAAAACGTGTTTTCAGTGTTTGTGATCAGATAAGACACCAACCGACCTGCTCACTACTAAGACTTGTTTTAAAATTTTAGATACAGAAACTAGATGTATTGTATACCAAACAACTAACATGATCAAATGATACAGCATTATAACTCACTACGAAGACTCGTTTTAAAATTTTAGATACAGTAACTAGATGTATTGTATTATCCAACCAGCAAATCAAACAACTAACATGATCAAATGATACAGCATTATAATATGTATATTGTAATCTTACCAAAGTATTGGCTGTTACAACTTTGCATGCTTAACCCTTTCACCCCCATAGACCAGGGATGGGTATTAAAAAGCTCGTCAGTGGTCAAATTGGTAACTATTCCAGCAAGAATAATATCCATTGTGGTGGTAATTTTTGCTGAAAAAATGTGAGCAGCTTTTGCATTTGCAAAAGCTACTCACATTTTTTTTCAGCAAAAGTATTAGTGTATTTGCTATACTAAATGATCAAAGTATTAACAATATGTTAACTAATGACCTTGTTAGTTTTGAACAATTTGACCCGGAACAGAGACCTATGAAATTATATAGATTCAGATGAGACAGAGATGCCTCCTTTGTGTTGTGGTTAAGCTACTCCCCTGATGAACAAGGGTTTGTGGGTTTGAATCCAGTCTAATTAAGACTTTCAGATGTGTCTTTAAAAGACGAGGTCATTAAAGTCTCTATATGACCTTAGTTATAAGTGGGATGTATAACTCAGACATAATAAGATGTTATGGCTCATCACAAGTGGTCTCATAAGGATATATCTGCACTTGTCTGCTTTTCTGGTCTTGATTTCGGCAGTATCCCCTCATTTATAAGAATGGATGTGACAAAATCATAGATGGAAGAGTCCACTTCAGATTGTCATGGGTAGAAAGGGTGAAAAAAAAAGGTTCTGCCATTTTGAAGAAAGGAGACAACTTTCATGACTTAACATTTGCTGTCCCTGTAAAGTACATGTAACAAATTTGTCAAAATTTCACATTACGATAAGACATCCAATTGATACAGTGCATTTATCAAACCTCAAAAAAGGTAACTTTTCTGATGAAAATTTGTGATATTTTCTTACTTATACTACAAACATAGGCTTTGGGTGCTCATTAGAGCCACCTCATTGAGGCGGTTCTAACGGGTACCCGCAACCTATGTCTTGGTGCAGAAATAAGGAAATTAATATTTACCCCCGTAAACCCCAGTTTTCTCTATATAAAGTGGGGTTTACGGGGGATCTTTATTTCACAGACTTGTTCATGTGATGGGGGACTGAGGAGAATTACAGCAAGTCCTCATTGTGTCCAAATTTTTAGGATTTTTACGGTACTTGCATTTCGTACAACTTTTACTTTTATGGGTCAGTGAAAATCATGTGCATGTCAGCGATATAATTTCACTTGTGTATTCAACTTTGGATCAAACCAAAAACATACATGTTATTACCTCCTCAGGATTTTTTTTTTTTCTTTTATGAGAATACCCCATTTTCAGAGTGAGCTCCATTATATTTACAGTTAAGCGAACAATAAGCTCTAAAAGTTGTGTGCCTTTGAAAGGATGGTAGAAAGTATTTTATCTATGTCAGTTGTATGTATTTTATTTTTTGTTGCTGTCAGTAGCATGGAGTTGCCTAGTGGTGCTTGTGTTATGATGCTTTGCTGTGATGATTTTAGAAAGTAAAGTCATTATTTTGCATTTCCATTATGAAAACATGCCCATTCCAATAATATTGGTAAAATTTTACCACCAAAAAAATTTTTTTTTTTAATTTTATAAAAATCCTGATATTTTTCATATGTCTGCTCAAAACAAAGATTGTAGGCACTCATTAGATCCGCCTCTGCGAGGTGGTTCTAATGAGTACCTACATTCTATGTCTTGAGCAGAAATAAGAAAAACTGTATACGGTACCCCTGTTAACTGCAGTTTTACTATATAAAAGTGTAGTTTAAGGGGTCAAAATTATATAGGCATGTTTGCGTGATGATTTCTATAAATAATTTGGAGAGACTGTACTGTAGCATCAGCATGATATATGATTACAGGTCTTGTTAATTTTTAGGTGTCCTTTTTTTCAATTCCAGCTGAAAGAACCAGAAAATGAGCATATACACCAAATGAGCCATGCACGGCAAAACCTACAATAAGACGTGTGCCCAATGAAGACTCAGATCAGCCTGCGCATCAATGCAGTCTGATCAGAGTCTTCGTTGTGCGCTCTAAGGATAGCTAAGGGCTCATTGCTCCTTCCTGCAGCAAGAGAAGTCTCTGGTTAGACTACATGTATATGGATGCGCAGGCTGATCTGAGTCTTCGGTGGGCGCACATGTCTAATTGTAGGTTTTGTCGTGTGCTGGCTCATATAATACTAGGGTCAAAAGTACATGCTTATGCATTGTAACATGACTGTTAATGCTGGGTTATTTCCAATCAAATGTGATAGGGCTACATAGAAAAATGACCATTTATGTTCATTTTTCTATGTAGTATATACATTTTTTTGGATCCATCTTTAAATCTGTGTTGCATCCTAAGCTATGTCATAACAAACAGTACTAATAAGAGTTGGGGTATATACACAATACCCTACGGCCCCCCGAAAATAGGGGTTGAAGAAATATATGGGCTGCATGATGCTTCCACGTAGAGCTGAATCCAACCCGCACACTAGTACCGTTAAACCGCTTAGAGTATCTAAAACTTCCAGGAACCGTGGTGCGAGGCAGACTGTCCATGCTAATAAACCCTATTGAGATGTCATTTCATCTCAATGTCGGGTAAAAGTCCCACAAAATTGGAAGCAACATCTCCAAAATGACCTTTACAGTGTTGACGGGGAGGTTAAACCTCAAATCAAACAAAACAATCAAACACAATACTCTGTAAAACTGATATCAAAAGTCTTCACTAACCCATTTTCATTTTTGTGTGTGTGTGTGTGTAATTTTTTTGCACTGTCCCATTGGGTGTCACAATCAGCAAAACAAAAAATCATATTTAAAATCTGGACCAAGGCCAAGGCTGAACCAAGACCACTAGGCTAATGGTTTGTGAAACACCTCACAAACTGAATGAAATGCTGCATGGTAGATCATGATGTAAAATGTTGGAAATACACCTTTTGAAGTTGTTGACATTACCAACAACAGTTTTTAAGGGGAATCGATACACATTCAGGGGAGGCAACTCCTGCAAAAGTATTTTTGTCTCCCATATCAATAGGGGTCAACTCTCAAAGGAATGAATTTGCTCCTGAGGAGCAATTTTTTTCCTTTAAGAGTTGACCCCTTTTTCAGTGGGATAGGGCTTATAGAAGTGAACAGAAGGTCCCAAAAGTTGTCTCCCTTTGAAAAAATGGCGGAAATATCAACCAGGTATTTCCATTCCCCTTAAAAATAGCTTACAGACAACTTGGAGTAATATGAATTATTCACCCTTAAGGTGTATCCATTCTACTTGACGGTGGTGAAGTTGATATGGTTGAATTCAGAATATTGGATCAGTCAAAATTGGAATTGTTTTTCTTTTCTTCTTTTTTTAAGTGAATATTGTATAGTCATTTTTGTTGTTCTTTGGGCTGTGTCAGGTATGAAGATATCTTCAGACATGTACACTGTGAGGACTCCGATCAGACTGCACATCTACTGCACAGACATGCAGTCTGATCTGAGTCTTCGTTGTGCTTTATGGATGTCTAGTGACCCAAAGTTTCCTTATATAGACTGAAAAAGCTTAGTTGTAAAAAGTGAAATGAGAAGGCTTAGTTGTAAATGAGTGGGTATGCATGCTGATTTTGTATGACATGGGAGTACATTCTGAAAGACATCTTTTCACTAGACACAGCTCATGTTTGTATTTGAATAGTCAGAGGGATATTGTTTTTGTTCTAACAGTCAAAATTAGCATTATAAGTATAAATCAAAAATCTGTGATCGTAATATATATGTTCAATTTGTATACTTTACAGCAGCACATGCATATACATTAGAACTTCGATGGCTCGAGCACTGATGGCTCGTGTACCAAGGATGTGTCGAACCTATTCTTGAGCCCCTAGCGAAATCCTCTACATACGAAATAGTTGGGGGATAATTAAGGAGAT
Organism: Lucinisca nassula; assembly: GCA_963580285.1. Lineage (NCBI taxonomy): Eukaryota > Metazoa > Mollusca > Bivalvia > Lucinida > Lucinidae > Lucinisca > Lucinisca nassula. Next base: position 108,629,909 of record OY757014.1, on the reverse strand, counting down.
TTTAAGCTTTTATCTTGCAAAGTATGCTGTGTGTACTCATTAGAATCGCCTCGATGAGGCGATTCTAATGAGTACACACAGCATACATATTCAATATAGAACATCGAAAAGATGTCTAAAAGTATCTCATTATGCCTCCTGGCAGTAACCCTCCGTGGCTCGAACTACCCGTCTCGAACAGATTTTCGAGGTCCCAAAGGTATTTGACCCATTGAAGTTCGACTGTACGCACATGCACACATTATTTTGGTGAAAAGGGATCTTCAAGCTTGTTTGCCCAGCAATGACAAATCAGCTTGTATATTCACTGAGTTATCATCACGTGAACAAGTCCGTGAAATGAAGACCCCCCCCCCCCCCCCCCCCCTAAACGGGGGTACACATTATTTTTCTTATTTCTGCCCCAAGATATAGGTTGTGGGTACTCGTTAGAACCGCCTCATTGAGGCGGTTCTAACGAGCTCCCTCAACCTATGTTTTGAACATTAATAACAACTAGAGCTGTCAGAGGATCTGACTATAGCCCCGCTTCAGCGCTGTCAGAGAAGAAAGTTATTTAAGCTGCAGAGAAAACAGTTATGAACAAGAAATAACTGTTGAAAATTTTACATTATCTGGAAAAACTCTAAGAGTTGTGAGCCCTTGTCCCTCATTTCAATGAGCATGATACATTACCAGAATGTCCATGTTTATACTAAATTTCATCTTCCATTTTTCAATGTTCAAAGGGTAATAACTCCTAAAGTAGGCAAATCAGAGTCAGGGTTCCTGCGCTCTGCACATTGTCTCATGGTGCTTTACACTTGTGTGAAGTGTCATGAAACTATCTCAAATGGTTTGTGAGTTATGGAGCCGACACAGTCAAAATTGCCTTTTTAAATGTTCAAAGGGCAATAACTCCTAAAGTAGGCAAACCAGAGTTATGGTTCCTGCACTCTGCACATCATCTCAAGGTGCTTTTCATTTATTTGAAGTTTCATGAAAATATCAGAAACAGTTATGGAGCGGACATAGTTAAAATTGCCATTTTTTAATATTCAAAAGCCTATAACTGAAAAAGTAGACAATCCAGAGTTTGGGTTCCTGCGCTCTGCACACGTAATATGGTGCTTTACATTTGTGTGAAGTTTCATAAAATTATCTCAAACGGTTTTTGAGTTATCGAGCAAAGACGGCTAAAATTGATATTTTTCAATATTCAAAGGGAAATAACTCAAAAATTAGGCAATCCAGAGTTATGGTTCCTGCACTCTGCACACCATCTCATGGTGTTTAATGTTTGTGTGAAGTTTCATGAAAATATGTGAATGGGTTTTAAAGTTATGGAGCGGACACGAAAATTGTTAACAGACACAGACAGACACACAGACAGACACACAGAAAATACGAAAACCAGAGTTATGGTTCTTGCGCTCTGCACATTGTCTCATAGTGCTTAACATTTGTGTGAAGTTTCATGAAATTATCTCAAACGGTTTTCGAGTTATGAAGCGGACACTGTTAAAATTGCCATTTTTCAATGTTCAAAGGGCAATAACTCCAAAAATAAGCAATGCAGAGTTATGGTTCCTGCGCTCTACACATCGTCTCATAGTGCTTAACATTTGTGTGAAGTTTATCTCAAACGGTTTTCGAGTTATGAAGCGGACACAATTAAAATTGCCATTTTTCAATGTTCAAAGGGCAATAACTCCAAAAGTAGGCAATCCACAGTTATAATTCCTTCGCTCTGCACATTGTCTTATGGTGTTTAACATTTGTGTGAAGTTTCATGAAAATATGTTAAGCAGATACAAAGTTATGGAGCCAACACAAATTAACGGAATCACGGAATTACGGAATTACGGAAAATGTTCAAAGGGCAATAACTCCAAAAGTAGGCAATCCACAGTTATAATTCCTTCGCTCTGCACATTGTCTTATGGTGTTTAACATTTGTGTGAAGTTTCATGAAAATATGTTAAGCAGATACAAAGTTATGGAGCCAACACAAATTAACGGAATCACGGAATGACAGAAGGACATGGCAAATCCAATATAGCCCCACTTTTTCAAAGCGGGGCTATAAAAATATCAAGGATTTTCATCAGAGAAGTAGCCATTTTGGAGATGTGGAAAATGCACTATGTCGCACGGGCGTGTTATCGTAATGTAATTGAACCTTCTAGTCTTCATTGTCTGATGGTTAAGAGTGCTGACTCTTACTCATTAGGTCTCTCACCGCTGTGGTTTGCGCCTGGGTCAAGCCATGTGAGACGCCAAGTTCTGCAGCAGGGGGTCAAGTAGTTTTTCTCTGGGTACTTTGCTTTTCACCCACCTCTGACTGACCCATTGTAGGCAGGGACCCCTAAATGGGTACCTTGGAAAATAGTGCAGGCCTGGATCAAATGCCCTAGAACGCAGCGTTCGATCAGGGCCTGCACGATTTGTCAACAGAATTTTCTGTCAGAAATAGAATAAAAACGAAAAATAAGCCTACCACCTCATAATATAGCAAATGGACTTGTCCAACATAAAGCAACGGAAGAGTCCACTAGTATATATGGGTAATGATTGTCTCAAAAAGTGTAAGTGAATTAACCTTAAAAGAGCCGTAAAATTAAAAAAAAAAAATCATTCCCTATGAAGAACCTTATGGTCAACAAGTACAGTAGAACTTCGATGGCTCAAACACTGATGGCTCGTTTACCATGGCTGAGTCGCGAGGCGATTCTAATGAGTACACACAGCATACATTTTCATTATAGAACACCAGAAAGATGTCTAAAAGTATCTCGTTATGCCTCCTGGCAGTTAGCTCGGTGGCTCGAACTACCCCTGTCTCGAACAGATTTTCGAGGTCCCAAACGTGTTCCAGCCATTGAAGTTCGACTGTATATGTAAAGCACATAGTAAAGACTGATCAGACAGCAGGGATGTGCAGGCTGATAGGAGTCTTTTCTGGAAGCTCATACTTGGAAGACATTTTTCCCTTAGCATGGCCCATTTTGAGTACCTTCAGCATTAGGACAATACATGCATTACGATAACACACCCGTGTAACTTGGAGAATTCTTTCATATCTCCGGAATGGCTACTTTTCTGAATAAAATTTTTATTTTTCTAATTTATATTCCAAACATAGGTTGTGGGTGCTCGTTAGAACCGCCTCATTGAGGCAGTTCTTACGAGTACCCACAACCTATGTCTACATACCTATGTCTACATAGGTTGTGGGTGCTCATTAGAACGGCCTCATTGAGGCGGTTCTAACGAGTACCCACAACCTTTGTCCGGGAGCAGAAATAAGCAGAATAATGTGTACGCCTGTTTACCCCAGTTTTTTCTGTATTTTTTTTTTTTTTTTGGTTTTGGTTTTACGGCTCTTTCAAGATTATTTCACTCATATCGAGCCGACCGAGGTGGGCGAAAACCGGAGTACCTGGAGAAAAACCACCTGACCTTCCGTTGCAGAACTTGGCGTCTCACACGTGGCCCGAGCGAGGCTCGAACCTACGGCGGTGAGAGACCTAATGACTAAGAGTCAGCACTCTTATCCACTAGGCCACGGAGGCCCGTTAATTTTCTCTGTATAAAGTGGGGTTTATAGGGGGGTTGATATCACAGACTTGTTAACATGCTTTGTGCTAAACTGTTTTCTTCCATGATGCATGTAAGGATGACATTATTCTGGTAAAAAATTGTGATATTTTTATTTCTACTTCTTATTACGATAATGCATCCATGCAAAGTGCATTCTTATATACATTGAATCTGCTATTAAGACCACCTAAAATTAAGACTGTTTTTAAAGCTTATTAAGAAGGGTCCAGTTACTCTGTCTTCGTGTTTTCTGCACGCAGTGTCCTCTGGCCAGGAACCACCTTTGGGACTGTTCAAAAGTGGTCTTTTAGACCACTTTTGAACAGTTCCAAAGGTGGTCTTAATATAGGAATTTTACTGTACATGTTTATCAAAGATTGTTACTTTTCTGGTAGAAAGATCAGACATTTTTTTTATTTATACTCCGTACATTGGCTGTGGGGCTAGTTAAAATGGTCTCAAGGTATATTTCTTCAAGCAGGTTCTAACATAGGCAGTTCTAATGAGTACCCACATTTTTTGTTTTGAAGGAGAATTAAGGAAATAATGCTAACCATCAAATGTCTTTACCATCTCTTTGTTTGTTTGTTTGATTTGAGGTTTAACGTCTCTGTCAACACTGTAATGGTCATTTTGGAGACATTGCTTCCAGTGTTGTGGGACTTTTACCCGACATTGAGATGAAATGACATCTCGCACCCTGCTGCCAATGAAACCAATAAGGTTTATAAAAATGGACGGGTTGTCTCGCACCACTCAGATCCTCTAAGCTGTTTACCAGTATTCTTGTGACGTTTCAGCTTTCGTAGAAGCATCATGCAGCCCATCTACTTCTTCAAGCCCCGATGGGCGGGGGCCCTTTACCATCTCTTTCTGCTGACTCAAAAAAGACAGTTGTCATTTTCTGGTGAAAGGATGCACACTTAAGGGGAAGGGAAGGCAACTCCTGCAAAAGTATAGAGGTCAACTGTTAATGTGAAGGTAACTCCTGCAAAAGTATAGGGGTCAACTCTTAAAGGAAAGAATTTGCTCCTGAGGAGCAAATTCTTTCCTTTAAAAGTAGACCCCATGTTCAGTGGGACAGGGCTTATAGAAAAGTGAACAGGAAGTCCTGAAAGTGGTCTCCCTTTGAAAAATGGTGGAAAAAAATCTGCCAGGTGTTCCCATTCCCCTTAACTGTTTAATTGCTTAAAAGGAAAAGTGTTCTTGGGAGCAAATGGTACGCTTTTTGGAGGGTCCTTGTTTGCAGGAAGGCAGACAATCAGTCAAGAAAGCTGGCCCCCTTTCCTTCATGTAAACCCCACATTGTAATGAGAATACCGGGTTTTACAGGGCTAATATTTTTTTTTTAATTCTGCTCCAAGTCCATAAAAGTTCTAAATATTCTGACACCTTGAGAACTTGTAATTACAAAAACACGCCTATACAAATACATTGTAACCTTTATCCCCAAAAAATGAAAATTTTAAGATGAAAAATTCTTATTTCTGCTCAAAATACAGACAGCAGTTCATGGAACTGGAAAACGATTCAGAATCTGTCTGGGTTAAGGTTTTTGCAAACAAAACTTCCCACTTTATTGCAAGTTGGTATCGACCACCTAACGACACTGTCGAAAACTTCCACTTATTTAAAGATCAGCTTGATCGCATTAAGTCTCAGAATAAGGGTAAAAAACTTCCTGCAGTACATGTCTTAGGCGACTTCAACTTCAGAGAGATTGTTTGGCCAGATAGGCTCAGCAAACAAGGCACGATGCTGAGTCCGTCAGAGGGACAGGTGTTGGTCGACATCATGAATGATCATGGCTTGGAACAGGTTGTTGACTTCCCTACTCGAGATAGAAACACTTTGGATTTGATTCTTACAACTTTGCCAGGACAACTTGGGGATATTCAATCCCCGGACAAACTAAGTGATCATGATATTGTCTCTGGATTTTTGAAAATCTTCATACCACCTATAAAGAAACCTCGTAGAAAGGTGTACTTATATCAAAAGGGTGACTATGAAACTATGAGGAAGGATGCCCTAAAATTTGCAAGAGAGAAATACTTTAATGGTCATTCAGACGCTCGGTCTGTCCAGGAGAACTTTGATTTGATAAAGTCTTTCATTCAAGCTTCGTCCGAAAATCATATCCCCTCCAAAACTAGCAGGTCTGTATCTTCAATTCCTTGGATCACACCAGAAATAAGAAGAAAAATTCGGAGGAGAAATAAGATTCATGCTAAGGCAAAAAAGTCGGGAAGTGGTAAACTCAGAGCAAAATTTGAAAACTTGAGACGAGAAATTAAAAATGACATCAAAAATCAGCATGATCAGTATGTAAATAACTTGGTAGGTGATGTAAAGGCGAATCCCAGAGACTTCTACAGATATATCAATAGCCAGAAGAAAGATAGGCAAGGTATCCCACCCCTTAATAAAAGAGGAGGGAACGGGGTCGCTGAATCGGACTCTGAAAGGGCAGAGGAATTGGTTGGTCAATTCAATGATGCATTTAATAAAACTGAGTTCAACGAGGTTCCATTGACTGGAAGATCGGCCCCTTTCATGGAAAATATTGTTGTATCCTCTGCGGGAGTGATCAAATTACTTAAAGGCTTGAACCCTTCTAAAGCTTTAGGGCCTGATGAGCTTCATCCTAGAGTCCTGAAGGAACTAGCAAACGAGTTAGGTCCAGTTTTTGCTCATCTTTTCCAACAATCTCTCGATACGGGTGAAATTCCCAAAGAATGGCTCCTAGCGAACATCTGTCCACTTTTCAAAAAAGGGGACAGGGCTCTTGCTCGTAATTATCGCCCGGTGTCACTGACATGTGTTCTATGTAAATTGCTTGAACACATAGTCTGCTCAAACATCATGGCCCACTTGGATGAACATAAACTTTTGTCAGACAGACAACATGCATTTAGGAAAAGGCATAGTTGCGAAACTCAGTTGAGCACGGTTATTAATGATTGGGCAAAAATCCTGGACAAAGGGGGGCAGGTGGACACATTTATTCTGGACTTTGAGAAGGCTTTTGACACCCCTCCTCATGAACTACTTAAATCCAAATTATTTGGTTATGGAATTGCTGGGAAGACTCTTAAATGGATAGATTCCTTCCTTTGCTACAGAAAACAGCGTGTTGTTGTTAATGGTGAATCTTCAGTATGGGCGCCAGTTTTGTCTGGAGTCCCACAAGGGACCGTTCTTGGTCCACTATTGTTCTCCCTGTACATCAATGATATTTCCACTGATATTGACTCAGAAATAAGACTGTTTGCAGATGACTGTGTTTGTTACCGGGAAATTAGAGATACAGATGACTCACTGAAACTTCAGGCTGACATAGATAGATTAGGATGTTGGGCCAGAAAATGGGGCATGAGATTTCAACCAGTTAAATGTAATATTATGCAGATAACAAGGAAGAGATCTAATAAAGTTGAGGCTTCTTACACCTTAGAGGGAACGGTCCTCGAAAATGTGAATTCCATTAAATACCTTGGTGTGACAATCACTCACGATTTGAGATGGAATACACACATTAGCAATATGTGTACAAAGGCGAATAGAACACTTGGTTTCCTGAGGCGAAATCTTCATCAGTGTCCTCAGGATGTGAAAGAAACAGCATACAGGGGACTTGTTCGCCCAATCTTGGAATATGGTAGTTGCATCTGGGACCCAAGCGGAGTGGTCCTAAATGAAGAAATTGAAAAAGTTCAGAATAGAGCTGCTAGATTTGTAACTGGAAATTATTGCTTTGAAACTGGGAGCATGACTGGAATTCTAGGAAAATTAAGATGGGAGTCTCTCAAGAAAAGGAGAAGAGACAGTAGGCTCATACTCTTATACAAAGGTCTAAAGGGTGCTGCCAGCATTCCAACAGATGACCTTGTTCCCCCAGCTAGGCATTGTAGAAAACACCATTCAATGACGTTTCAGACCCTTACTGCAAGAACGGATATTTATAAAGAATCATTTTTCCCCCGAACCATTAGAGATTGGAATGCCCTTCCCGATTCAATTATTTTGACGGCTGAAGGTGCTGAGGATTCTGTAGCTAAGTTTACATCTTTGGTTAGAGCTAGAGACTAACTTCTCATATCACAGGTCCTGGTGTATGAATGTCATTTGACGTGTCACCAGTAACAATTCTGATTCTGATTCTGATACGAGTACCCACAATCTGTATTTTAGAGCAGAAATAAGAAAAATAAGGTTGACCCCTGTAAAAATCAGTTTTACTATTTTGTTTGTTTGATGAGGAGTGTTTTTGTGATGAATTCTCCTAAAATTTTAATGAGTTTGTTTTGCAATACAGAAAGGGGTCCAAAAAGTGGAGACAGAATGGCAAACAGTATAGACCCCAAGCAGTCTGTTCTTGGTCTGCACTGTTTGCTTAGTCCTGTCTGTCCCAATACTTAGGATCATTGCGGTAGATTGTGGGTACTCATACCTAACTAGCTCCCACAGCCTATGTAAATATTAATATGAAATACTTTACAAAATTTCGTCAGAATAAATAATCATTTTGAAGATATAAAAGAATGCACCATTTCACATGTGTGTGTCATTGTAATTTATGGGCAGGATAGAAAGTGTGTCAAGTAGCATTATGGAGAGAGCACTCTTTATTTGAAACATGGTCTTACTCATGTCAGACTGCAGATGTTTCAAGATAAGAGTTTTCTCCCTTTCAAGATAAACTGATTTTTAACCATTAACTGTTTTATAGATTTGCTACAGTATTGCATTATTATAGACTAATACATTGAGAAAACTGAATATACGGCTTTTACCATGTATTATGTGTTAGTTCTTTTTTACCCCAATTTTGACTGCTGGAAGGCCAAGCAAAATTTGTCTTTAACCCTCATCTTGCTGAATATTCATTTATGCCACACCCATTTCTGTCTATCAACCAATCAAATTACTTGATGTAATTCATTGCTACAAATTCAGAAACTGAATGCCAAACAGTGTAGATCCTGATCAGATGGCTTCTTCAGAAGCCATCTGATCTGGATCTACACTGTTTGCAAAGATAGGGGTTGTCGTGAACAGCAAGATAAGGGTTAATTGTGGAACCTGCTAAGCATGATGTGGTATGGGAGTTGGGTTCACATTTCTGTTTGTTCATCTATTCATTCATCTGTTTGTCAATCCATCAATATCTGCAATAACCAGCCAAACTTTTCAAGTCCATTTCTCCTCAAGAACAACAGTCACAGGCATAACATAGCCTTTGGCTACAATCTTGTTGCTCACCTGCGCCAAAGTCTCCAGTGGAGCTTATAGTATAGTGGGTCCTCAGTCGCCTGTTTGTCCATCAATCTGTCCATCTGCCCGCAATTTAAACGACATCATTCTCCTCCTAAGCCACTGAACAGATTTTGACCAAACTTGGCAGAAATGATCTTTGGGTTGGCCTCTCCCAAAGTTGTTCAAAGAATTTTGCTCATGCAGAGCTCTGGTTGCCATGACAATGAAAAAGGGGGGAAATAAGAAAAAAAATTTAAAAATCTTCTTGTCTGAAAACAGAAGGCCCAGGTCTTTGATATTTGGCTTCATCTAGTTGACCTCTACCAAGATTGTCCAAATTATAGCCCACGCTTTACATAGGCTTATATAGTAAAAAACCTTTAAAAATATTTTTGTTGGTATGAAGCTACATCTAGGGGACCCCTACAAAGAATATTCAAATTGTAGCCCTGAGGCCAAAAATGGCCATGCCCCGGGGTTCAATGGTTTTACATAGGCTTATATAGGGAAAACCTTTGAGAATCTTGTTGTCTAAAACCAGAAGGCCCAGGTCTTTGATATTTGGTATGAAGCTTCATCTAATGGATCTCTTATATCTCTATAAGATTTTCAAAATACAGCCCTGGGGTCAAGAATGGCCCCATCCCGTGGCCCACATGTTTTATATAGGCTCATATCTTCTTGTCTGAAACCAGAATGCCCAGGTCTTTGATATTTGGTATGAATATTCATCTAGTGAATCTCAACCAAGATTGTTAAATTTAAAGCCCTTGGGCCAAAAATGGCCCATCCCGGGGCCAACCCTGGTTTAACTTAGGCTAATATAGGAAATTAAAAATCTGTGCCCCAAAATGCCAATGTCTTTGACATTTGGTATGAAGCTTCCTCTAATGGACCTCTTGCAAGTTTGTTTAAATTATAGTCGTGGGGGTGGGGATAAAAATGGCCCCCTTTGTGGATCTTTTTGTCTGAAAACAGAAGGCCCAGGTCTTTGATATTTGGTATGGAGCGTCATCTAGTGAACCTCTACTAAGATTATTAAAATTATAGCTCTGGGGCCAAAAATCGCCTTTGGAGCGGTGCTTACTGGATTTACATGGACTTATATAGGGAAAACCTATAAAAATCTTCTTATCTGAAACCATAGGCTCAATGTTTGATATTTGGTATGAAGCGTCTTCTAGTGGAACTCCACCAAGATTGTTCAAATTATAGCCATGGGGCAGAAAAAATGAGACCACCTCGGGGGCCCACTGGTTTTACATTGGCATATATAAGGAAAACCTTTACAAATCTTACCTGGAACCAGAAGGCCAAGGTCTTCGGTATTTGGCATGAATATTCAACTAGTGGACCTCACCACTGGGCCCACGGGGTTTACATAGACTTACATATGGTAAACATTTGAAAATCTGCTTGTCTGAAATCAGAAGGCAGAGGTCCTTGATGTTCGGTATGAAGCTTTATCTGGTGGACCACTTCCAAGATTGTTCAAATTATGGCCCTGGGGCCAAAAATGGACCCACTTGGGGGCCCCTGATTTTTCATAGACTTAAGTGTTGCATAGGGAAAACCTTTAAAAACCTCGAAGGCCCAGGTCTGATATTTCATATGAAACGTCATCTAGTGGATCTCTACCAAGATTGATCAAATTATAGGGAAATTATAGGGCTTCATCTAGTGGACCTCTTGCAAGATTGTTGAAATTATGGCCATGATGCCAAACATGGTCCCGCCCCAGGAAACCTTTGAGGCTCTTTTTGTCTGAAAACAGACCACCAAGATCAATGGGGCGGGGCTATTTTTGGCCCCAGGGCCCACTGGCTTTACATAGACTAACATAGGGAAAACCTTTGAAAATCTTCGGCCCGGGTATTTGATATGAAGCATCATCTAGTGAACCTCTACCATTGATGAAATTTTAGTCGGGGGACCAAAAATGGCTTTCCCTCGGGCCCACTGGTTTTACTGTACATAGACTTATATGGGGACAAGTTAAAAAAAAATCTTCTTGTCAGTAACCAGAAGGCCCATGTCTTTGATATTTGGTATTAAGCTTGATTTAATGGACCTATACCAAGATTGTTCAAATTATAGACCTGGGGCCAAAAGTTGCCTTGCCCCTACATGCAAATTTCTAAGCTCAGGTGAGCGATATATGACCAGCAATGCGCTTTTGTTTTTGGCCTGGTCATCACTGTAGGCCCCTCATTTTGATTGGACTTTTTTGAAACTTACAAACAAGTAAGTCAGGGACAAAAGCTCGGTCGGTAAGGTCGGTCTATTTATCATAGAGTTACGTCCCTTTGATTTCAGAAAATGTCTGTTTCTTACCTGGTCATCGCCATAACCCCGTCAGTTTTTTATCTTCTAGGTAAGTCGGGGATAAAAGCTCGAATGAGTTGAACAAATTGTGAGGTCGGTCTATTTATCAAAGTGTTACACCCCTTTGATTGCAGAAAATGCTTCTGACCTTTTTATCACATAAACCCCTTTTATTTTTAATAAGCTCATCTGTGACAAACCGGTCGATGTCCGTCGCGCGTCATCCATACTTAAAATATATCTCCCCCGATTTTGATATAATTTTACAGAAATTTTCCTTTGGTGACTCTCTACCAAAATTGCCGACCGGTAAATGGTTCCGGTCCGCTGAACAAGATGGCCACCAGAACTTAAAAAAAAAAAAAAAAAACAAAAAAAAAAGAAAAACCTTAAAACACCATCCAATGGCCCAATTTCAAAATAATTCACAGGAATATTCCCTGGGTGACCCTCTACAACAATTGCGCAAAACAGTCCTGCTCAGATGAACAAGATGGTCGCCAGAGCTAAACATAGAAAAACAAAAACAAAAAAAAAAAAAAAAAAACAAACAAACAAACAAACAAACAAACAAAAAAAACAAAACAAAAAAAAAACAACACTTAAACAACTTTTTCTCCTTAACCAGTGGACGCGACCCCGCCCATCGGGGCTTGAAGAAATATATGGGCTGCATGATGCTTCCACGCAGAGCTGAAACCGACCCGCACACGAGTACTGGTAAACCGCCTGATCTAAGCCTGTCCAGGCAAAGCGGTGTGGGCCCGTCCATGCATATAAACCCTATTTGTTTTATTGGGCGGCAGGGCTTGAGATGTCATTTCATCTCAATGTCGGGTAAAGGTAACGTCTCCAAAATGACCTTTACAATGTTGACGGGGACGTTAAACCTCAAATCAAACAAACAAATTGTAGCTAGAGTTATGTAACTTACCATGAAATTGTGTAATGTTGTTGTGATCTTACGTTTAAAAATTGAAGATGATGCGTTAGAAGGTTTATAAGTGATTAAGAAAAAAAACATGAAAAATGTTGATGGACAGAAAGACAGACGGACGGACGGACGGACAGATAGATGGACAGACGGACAGACAGGGCATTACTATAGGACAACTGTCAATAACTATAGGAAGTTTCATTTTAATATCTATAGCGGTTTTGAAATAACGATGAAAAAAAAAAAAGACGAAAAAAAAAAAAAAACAGATTTTTTAAAGGTTTTTTCAAAGGGCCATAACTCTGAGAGTATTGAATAATGTGGACATCTTTATGTTTATCAAAGGGTCATAACTCTGAGAGTATTGTAGCTAGAGTTACGTAACTTGCCATGAAATTGTGTAATGATACTGTGACCTTATATTTAAAGTTTGAAGTTGATGCATTAGACGGTTTGTAATTTATTTAGAAACAAAAACAACATAAAAATGTGGACGGACAGACATACAGACAGACAGACAGGGTGATTACTATAGGGCACCCGCAAATAAATATGCGGAGCCCTAAATATAAGTATATTTACCATATTTCAATGATCAAAGTTTTTACAATTTTAACGATTCGTTAACAAACGAAATCATTAGTTTTGAACAGCTGGGCCCAGGAGTGCATTGGTTCGATCGACACTGGGTCGGCAACATTCCATTGTAGATTTTGATCATAAATAATTTGCTCCCTCCGATGATTCAAGAAGACCAGTTGCCATCTTACTGGTCTGATCTAACACGGCGGTGTACCTGATATTAGCGGGCCTTTTGATGCACATTTTTTGCCGCTGACATTGATTTTGTTTTCAGCTACGAGCGTAGAGTTTTCTTAATACATGCATTACGAAATTACGCCTATACAAATACATTATAAATTTTACAGCCGAAAAAAAATCAAATTTTAAGACGAAAAATTGTGATATTTTTCTTATATCTGCTCTAAAATTTAGAGTGTGGGTACTCATTCGAGGCGGTTCTAACTTAAAAAAAGAGGCGGTTCTAATTAGTACCCACAATCTATATTTTAGCGCAAAGAGGAGATTCTAATGAGTACCCCTAATCTATATTTTAGAGCAGAAATAAGAAAAAAATAAGCAAAAATAAGGTTTTCCCCTGTAAACTCCAGTTTTATGGTGTAAAAAAAGGGGGTTCAAAGGGGGCAAAATTATATAGGCATGTTTGCGTGATGACATTTGTTTTTTCGAATATGTCTTTGAAATTTACTAAATTAAGATGCTTTTCAATGACAATACCGTCGCCTTGCTTAGTCTCACTCGAACTATACCAGTCTTGTCGACACACACATGACATAAAATCCATTTTCTTTGTTTCCAAGGCATGAAGAATGATTGTGTCCCATTCAACGGCTCCTCTTCATGCAAGTTTAATGTCACCTTCACAGGCAATTTAGTATGGGCTTCTGTTTAAGATCTAAAATCAATCCCTCTTAAATTCTATACAAACTTAGAAGAAACAAGATCGGTGATGCCCAATGGCTCTGATCAGAAAAGATAGCGTGGGTTATACGCCTTTCATCCGGGTAACTTGTTGTTGTAATGGAGTTTAACGGCCCAGTCAACACTATTTTAGGTCATTTTGAGCCGGTCAGTTTACCTATCCACACGTTTCCTAGGCAGGCTTATACGTAAACGGTTAACCAGTAGAGTGCACATTCTTTCGCCAGAAACTGACAACTGCCATTCTTGAGAGAATGACCGTAGAAAAGATTTCATGATCAATGTCCACGAAAGAATGTTGCCGGTGTACACCGGCAGGTATTGAACCCGCGTCCTCCTGATCACCAGTCAGACATTCATCCGACTGAGCTACCGATGCCGGCTAATCCGTGTAACTCTCACGGATACAGATGCATGGCGTTTGCATTGCTCAGACCATAGAATAGGTGTTAGATTTCATTATCATTATGTTTCGCTTGCATCACGTGAACAAGTCCGTGAAATGATGACCCCCATAAACCCCACTTTATATAGAGAAAGCTGGGGTTTACTGGGGTATACATTATTTTTCTTATTTCTGCTCCAAGACATAGGTTGTGGGTACTCGTTAGAACCGCCTCACTGAGCACCCTCAACCTATGTTTTTAACATTTATAACAAAAATATCAAGTATTTTCATCAGAAAAGAAGCCATTTTGGAGATGTGAAAAATGCACTATAACGCACGGGTGGGTGCCGTTATGTGTAGGTGTTATTATTTGTCTACTTCATATATGTGGTAGGTGACACAAAGAAAAAGAAATGTGTTTATCATATGACGTCGTGTCTGAGAGTGTAATACTGCCAAGTAATAAATTCGATAATCCACTAGTGGATTAAATATGTCCCGTAACGTTACATGTACGACGTCCTTAATGGCGTCGCATTTACTAAAATACGGAATTTCAAATGTCATATGATAAATAGAATCTTGCATTCGTGCTCATGTATTATTGAATTTATTAAACGCGTTGAGGAAAAGGGATAAAATGCTCGGCAAATTCTCGCATTTTAACCCTTTCCCTCAACTCGTTTAATAAATTCAATAATACATGAACACTCATGTAAGATCTTCTATTTAAAGTGTAATTTTAATTAAGCTTGACTTTTGTTTATGCAAATCAACAACTACAGTTCATATTTTTCTGCTTCGTTTCATTGAAGTTTCGAAAAATAAGGATTTGTCTGACTGAAAAAGAGAACTAGAAATGTTAACAGAGAAAAACAATGTCCACCCACGATAAATATAGTTCAAACACCCATCTGACGTTGAAAACTAGGGTTAAGTCACCAAAAACAAAGATGCATACAAGCCATTCTTGTTCTAGCCATAAACTGACAGTGTTCGGGAGTCTGTGACCTTAAAAAGGTCAAGATCACCATTTGCTAGTTTGCAACATCTCCGTGAACACAAAAATCAAACATCCACAGAGATGAAACCACGGTGAGGACTCGACAGCAAGAAACCATTGAAATGCTGGAGCAAAAGAAGGCCAGCAGTTAGACTCCGATGTGCCCGACCAGAGACAGAGCATCAGGCATGAAGTCAGTTAACACTCGACAAGGGCACGTGCAAACTTCGTGGGCAATCGGATTCTTTTAAGAATCCGAAATTCGGCGTCATTTTACTTAATAAGATTAAATATGTATAAGCTTTTATGAAATTTGATATTTCGAACTTCGAATGACCCATGCTTATATGCGAACGACTCCAGTCCCTTCAGGACTATGATTCTTTCTATGTGATTTCTACTCCTAGAAACCACCTTTGGGACAATGCTCAAAAGTTGTCTGTAATGTTTTCGGTCAACGGAAGCAAGGAATACACCCCTGAACTAAAGAGTATTGACTATACAAGCTTTTCTAGTTTCGGATAATTTCGGTGATCCTCAAATATTTTTAAACTTTCACAATGGAATCAAAGATCCCAAAGGACTAGAAAATATAATTTACACTGATGATGGATAGGGAGACTTTTTACACTCTCCCTAAATACCAGCTGAAGCGACTTTAAAGTTGACCTATGAGAAGGTTAACTTAACGTTCGGAAGCAATTAATACACAGCATAACTTAATATTATAGAGCATAAAAGTTTTTATGGGACAAATCAGCTAGTTTCGGCCAATTAGGCCTCATCAGTGACCGTCAAATATTTTTAAAACTCCACAAAGGACTAGATGATGATGATTTCGTGTTTAACGACGCGCCAATCCTCTTTGTGGGTCATAAGCGTCAAGCGGTTAATGGTTAAACGGCACAAAGGACTAGAAAATATAACTTCGACAGGAGATCTTTTAAAGTCGCCACACATTCCTTTACCACCAGCTGTAGTGATATTGAATGCATTCTAAAAAGGATAACCTTTTGGAAACAAGGAATACACTTTTGTACAGTTCAAAGGTAATCTCAGTATATGAATTTTACTGTAGAACATTCAGACAAAGACTATGGCAAAAGGGAACAGTTTCACATTTGAGAGTGAACGTTTTTCTCAGTTACACGACTAGATACTCTGGCGAATCGAATTAATTGCGAAATATTTTCGCCTAGATTTGGATGAGTTATTAAATATTGACAATACCTATTGCGTTGGTTTGATCACACAAATTTACCCCCCCCCCACCCACAAAGACACACATAACTTCGGTTAAATAAAGCAAATTCTTCTGATACCGAGGCCCCGTTTTGGGATTTACATCTATCTATTGTAGAGGGGTTTTTTCCTGCAAAATTTATGATAAACGCGATGATTTTGATTTTGAGATTGTAAATGTTTCTTTCTTTGATTGTGATGTTCCTCGTGCGGCATCCTATGGAGTTTATATTTCGCAATTACTTCGATTTGCCTGTATGTCTTGTCATGTAACTGACATTCGTAATAAGTTGTTAACTGATAAACTTCTTAATCAGGGTTATTGGTATAATAAACTACGTAAAGCCTTTTCTAAATTTTGTAGTCGTCATTCCGCTTTAATTTCAATTTCGATGTTGGACCGTTCCGAGTCGGCGCTTTTGCTTTGGTTCTTTCATGTTTTGTGTTGGTGGTTCTGAATCTTTCTCTTATTATATATGCTGTTACGGTGATGATTCTGATTCTTCCCCCTTTTTGGTTGGTCATTTTTCGTTGCGTTTGTCCTTCCAGTTTAATGTTTGTCATGTTGGTGATTCTGAGTCTTTCCCCCATTATGTATATTGCTCCTTTTTAGTTAGATTTTGATATTCTGAGTCACCTTGGAAAGAGCTGCTGACTCGGTTTACCTGTGGTCCGTTTTGTTTACTGTCGTCACTCTATGTTCGAGACCTTTCTCTAATGATATTGTGGGAAGAATTTGGGATCTGATTGTATACAAATTCAGAAAAAATATACTTGCAATGATTTCAGTCCCCAATTTTCGATATTAAAAGATTGGGTACAACATAAATATTATACGACACCGACTGCGTGCATGAACCAAATCATGGTTGATAACTTTGCTTGATATTGTGGGAAGAATATGGGATCTGAATGTATTAGGTCCTGATCGTTTCTCCTTTTTCATTTCCCTTCTTTAATTAAAAGCCAGTGGGTCAGGCTTCTATGACGGTTCCAGCGTCACTTACGAGGTTGGTTCATCGGAGTGTAACTGTTGGTTTTCGTTTGCTCCAGCATTTCAGTGGTTTGTTGCTGTAAGGTTCTCACCGTTGTTTCATCTCTGTGGTTGTTTAACGTTTGTGTTCTCGTAGATGTTGCACTGATGAGTTAGGAAGCCTTCATGCCTGAACAAGTTATTTGTCTACATCACGACGGAATCAAGGGCGAGGATTGCGGTCGCGTAAAATCGATTTAAGCTCCACAGTGAAAATCTTTTCACTGACCGTTCCAAGGCGGTTCTTCTGTCGCGGTTTATTTTTATGTATGGTTTGTTGAGTGTGTGTATCGCTTATAACCCTTTGTTTGGGATAGACAATTGGCCATTTTGTAGGAAAGTAACTTTTCTTTTGGCTTTCCACTATTGATGCTTCCATTAGGGTCTAGTTACGCGTATTTCATGTTTGCGTTTCTTTCCCTTTGGGGTCTCTGATGGGAGGTGTATAGAGGATCTTACATGAGTGTTAATGTATTATTGAATTTATTAAACGAGTTGAGGAAAAGGGATAAAATGCGAGGCTTTGCCGAGCATTTTATCCCTTTTCCTTAACGAGTTTAATAAATTCAATAATACATGAGCACGAATGCAAGATTCTATTTATCATATGACATTTAAAACGCATTATATATTCGATTGTTTACAAAAATATCAATATTCAGCCATTAGTAAACGCGACGTCGTTAAGGACGTCGTACACGTAACGTTACGGGACTTATCTAGCTAATTTGCATATTTAATCCACTAGTGGATTATCGAAAATATTACATGGCGTTATTACACTCTCAGACGCGACATCATATGATAAAGGATAATTGTATCGATTCCTGATCACTGCCTTCACTTTTATTTTGTATGCTGGATATGTTTACTTTTATGAACTGGAATATGCAACTAACACTTCAACTGTCTGACAGCTGTGAAAGGTCAAGGTGCAGCGGCATATCTGAATTCAAGGCGGTAGCTTTGGCACTAAAAAGTGGCTGTTTTTCAAAGAGGTTTCCTGAAAATGTTTACTGGTTGTGGTATACTTTTCTGTTTATTTCTTTACATGGGACTGGGATGTACATATTTAAACATGTGCCAAGTACTGTTTTTTTTTGGGAGTCAATTAACAGGATCTGTCGAAGTAAGGTGGAATCATGCTTTATGTCTGTACAAAATAGTGGACGGGGTAAGTGGAATGCTGCTGCTGTCAGCCTATTCTTTCAAGAGTTGTCGATAAAGAGTCCAAATTCAAAAAACTTAGTGTGGCGCGGACAAAATGTGCTGCGATTTATAACTTTCCCTTGATGCCTATGTTTAGATGCACGAAATACAGTTTATTCACACAGGGATTAAGGCGTAACTATACCTAATTTAGTGACACGGAGGCCTTTCTGATATTTAATCTTCATCAGTGTGTCTCAACCCCAAAGTTCTGAAACCGAAACGGATGATGGACAAGACCCGGCAAACACAGCATATCAACTGGATCCTAATGAATTTCGTAAAAGTGACCACACAAAACAAAGCTGACAACCCTATATATTTTATTGGAAATGGATAGAGCCCAAGCTTTTTAACGTGGATGCTTCTAATGTGATATATACTGAAGGACACTTCTATAATTGATGTTTTGTCTTCATTTTCAGGAAGGTTATTTGCAAAGAGTAGAAAAGAAGATCGATATGCACGTTGGTACTACAACACACACATGATAAAATATGGAAATTATTGAGCGTTTGTGGGATTTCATGAAATTTAAGACTGTATAATGTTATTCTTCATAGCTCTTAAAATGGATAGATTTTTTTCTAATTCGTGCTCGAAACAAGGATTATGGACACGCGATAGTATGACACCATTGGAGAGGTTCTATCCCATCCATATCATTTATGCTTCTGAACAGAAATCAGCTTTTGCAGATATGCACGGTTCGCGACCAACGAAAATCAGAGATTTTCTATAGAACATAGAATCAGCAGTCCTTTTTTTCAAAACCGATGAACAACCGAGGTAATGGCCAAATGTGACCGACTAAGTATAAGAATATAGATAGCTCGTATAACACCTATTCGAGTCATGCAAACGCCATTGATTTGTACCCGTGAGAGATACTCGGATTAAGCGGTATGGCGTCATGATTTTTAATGACAGATTCCTTCTGTCATTCTTCGTCGTCCTGCATGTTTACAATTTTAACGTCCGAACTTCCGGCTTCCACTACTTTTGAAATATGACTCCGCACAAACACGGATAGTCCATTGTTTGTTGACTTTTCATGCTCGCTGTCTCAAGAATATTTTCTTCTGGCATTATTTCCGCATTTTGATAACATGTTTTGTTTCATTTGTAATCAAAATACAAAAATGAACTTTCTTAAATTACAAACAAAACGGGAAAGTTAATTGAATATGCATAAGGAAAGTTCCCATTTTATACGGGCGACCGCATAATCGGGTCATTGGCGAATCTTGGAGGCGGCATCTAACCACGGCCTTCACTGCGGACTTCACTGTTGTCGAAAGTTAGCCCATTTTTTCCTAAATTAATTTCTATATTTCTAGCTGACGCCCCTTAATTTTGAACCGGGATTTCGAAATGAAATCTTCGTCAGATAAGTGATAACATTACATTCAGTACAAAAAGGGTTATGATTAATTATATTTGTATCAATACGCCATTAAAGTACCTTTGTATATTTTTAGAAAAGAAAAACAAATCATGAATAGAGCTGCACACCATTTTAGTACCTAGATATACTTTGAAAAAAAAATAGAGCGTATAATAAGCTGTATTTAACTTTTGATTATCGGCCAAGCCGCTCCGCACACAACAGTTACAGACACGACGTCATCACTCGGTCATACGGATTGCCGATAACCATTAACCAGCATTAACTCCCCTTTGGAGCACAGCGAGTATATATTGAATTGAGGCAAAGAATATGACTCATCCAAACTGCGCATATTTCAAAAACCTAAAAATTCTGTTGAATAACAATGCTTTCGTAGTGCTCGTTGTTGATTAAATCTGCGAGTGTTCTTGCAGCACTCGAAAATCGCATAGATCTAGAAAAAAAATCAAGTGTAGATGTTCATAAGGATCGGAGTCTCTGAAAACTGAGGTGATACTCTAGATTTCCCTTTAGTAATGAACATTTGGAGATACTACCCAGCAGGCATATGACGTTAAAACTTCGTCTGATTGACGTTGATGTAACGCCATGTCTTGACTGCAAAGTCATATTAATGTCGGTGCAACGTCATTACCGACATTGTTGTGACGTTGCCCCTGCGACGCATGCCTGGTGGCAGAGTCTTATTGTTTTTATGACATCGATCAGGAAATGTGGAATCCAACACACTGAATGCTTTTTTGCCTTTCTTCCATCGAAATCGGAATCGGTGCATTAACATTAATTACCAGAAGAACTTCTTTTCTTCAGTTACGTCATTCGTAGTTTTTATTCATGTCATATAGTATATGTACATACATCGTGATACAGTTTCAACAGATGACATTTTGAAATATTTTCTGATATTTTTTTTTTTTTTCAGAAAACAGGATTTGACATTTCATGCAATTTGTCTGCTATGGATGAAATTAGCAT
Organism: Lucinisca nassula; assembly: GCA_963580285.1. Lineage (NCBI taxonomy): Eukaryota > Metazoa > Mollusca > Bivalvia > Lucinida > Lucinidae > Lucinisca > Lucinisca nassula. Next base: position 108,609,042 of record OY757014.1, on the reverse strand, counting down.
GAGATGAGATGTCAAATCCTTTTTTCTAGGAAAAATAAGAAAAATGTCAACAGTTTGTCGTCTGCTGAATTAGCCCAGAGAGTGGTGAAGGTTAAAAGAGTAAATTTGAAACCTTTTCTTATATAAAGGCCTTAATATTTACAGATTTCTCATAGAATCTGTCATTTCAGTGCCTTTTGGCGCTTTGATAATTATACTCTTACTACTGCTTCCACTACTAGTACTACTACTAATAATAATGAAATAATAATAATGAATAAAATAATATTATTAATAATTATAATATCGAAAATAATTTAATGATAAAAACGTTGACAATAATAATAATACTCTCACTAATACTCCAACTACAATTTCTACTATTATTATTAAAACTAATCATAATAAATTTTAATAATAAAAACGATGACAATGAAAAAATGTACTCTTACGACTTCTTCCTCTACTACTACTACAACTACTATTACTACTACTACTATTACTATTATTGTTTTTATTATTGATACTATTATTATTATTATTATTATTATTAAAATAAAATGGATAAATACTAGCTAATATTGTCGTTTGTAAGCAAAATAATAAAACCGAAAATAATATTGATTATGATACAAATAATAATAATAACAATGATAATCATCATAATGGCAATGAATAAACACAGCATAAATAGACTTGTGTTGTTATTGAAGTTGAAAAGGATGATACTATGTATACACCAGACCCAGCCTCATTGCTGATTGCGCTTGTGGGTTTGTAATTTCGCGTAGGCTGTGCCCACTAATCATTCATTGTCGAATTCAACTATGTCGAATTTTACACTCTTAAATTCAATACAGGTTTCCACTAACATCAATCTGTCAAGTTAGATATACAATCTATCGAATTTAATAAAAAATATAACAAAGCAAGACAACCGGTCTCGTTGAATTTGATACTGCAAATCCAGTGTTCATGTCGACATGAACTACTACTCCTACAACTAATAATAATAATAACAAAATTATAATCCATTGCCTTGTTATTATATCTTGTAAATGAACTAAAACGTGAGATATGTTTGTCTGTGCCTTCCCGCAACAGTACAATGCAATCAAACTCGAGTCACTTGATATGGTACTTTGTCATATTTTATTATCAAATGACGTCGCTTATAAGCACTTGCTAGCATCGTGTAAAAAATCGTAAGACCAAACGTGTCATACCACTTTGGCGGGACTAAGTAACGTCATGACGACGTCCATGTCAACCATGAATTTTTGTGGTAAAAATGTCAAATTGAAAGGCAATAAAATCCAATGTAAACAGAATCTTACAATCGTGGTCTTTTCATATAGAATTTATTAATCCCGCCGAAGGCTCGTTTCATAAATTCCATATGAATTGTGTACGCGTGTAAGACCCTCTATTTGTTCGACATTGGTGTTTGAAGGTAGACAGCACTTTCTTTCAAATTTTGATAGAATTGTTATCATGTTGGCATCTAAATAAGTGTATTTCGGGTGATACTTTAATCATAAGACGTGGTTGATAAGCTGTTGATAACGTCGTGTAATAAAGCTCGTATGACCACACGTGTAATAACACTTTGGCGGGATTAAGTAACGTCATGACGTCTATGTAAACCATGCATTTTTTGTGGAAAATTGCCAAATTCAAAGCGATGAAATCCAATTTAAAGTGGTCATATGATAAACAGAATCGTTTCATAAATATCATATGAAATGACCACTTATGTAAGATCCTCTATATTTGTCTCCGTTGCAGTGGTGTTTCCAGAAAAGTTGGTTATGATGTCACCGATAACTGTGCAGGTAAACTCACGGATACAGATTCTGATTACGCACCTAGAAAATTAATACATTGAAATTATGTTTTTATGAGGGAAACAAAGAAGATAAAAACATTTTTTGCACATAAGGAAGTTATGTTTTCTACTATGTGTCATTTGTAACCACAGAAATATATTTTCGAAAACTAAAATAATAAGGTCCCAGATTTTGTGTTGTATTATCAGCTAACTACTTCATACCCTTCTCATTTTGTTTTGTCACCAGTTTTATCAAGTTTCATATCAACTTTATTTATTTATAATAAATCACATCGTAGTTGTCAGATTTTCATTTAGCCCTTCTTCCGAGGGCCCAACCGCCCAAAGAAAATAAGTTTTAAATAATTATTTATTTATCTTAGAAACCCTAATATCCTAGTTGCTTTAGAGGTAATCTCAGAAATATGTTGACCCCAATCAAGATTATCAGTAATGGTGATACCAAGATATTTTGCGGATTGGACATGTTCCAAAGTATGCTGATGTAATGAGTAGTTGAATTTAATCTGCTTGTCTGGAGGGTGCCGTGACACCCTCATTGAATGACATTTGGCCACATTGAACTTCATTTGCCAATCGGCCTCCGAACGTGCTAGGCTATCCAGGTCATCTTGTAAGACAGTCAGAAGTAGTATATATGTTCCTATACAAAACACAATCATCAGCAAACAAGCGAACAGATGACCTGATATTATCAGGAAGATCGTTAATAAATATAAAGAAAAGGACCGGTCCAAGTACCGAACCTTGTGGGACACCGGACAAAACAGGGACTGGATCCGACGCTTGGCCGTCAAGTACAACTTGTTGTGTGCGTCCAGAGAGCCATGAGCTAACCCACTTAAGTGTGGATCCTCTAATCCCATAATGATCTAGTTTGTACAATAGCCTCCTGTGAGGTACCTTGTCGAAGGCCTTGGCAAAATCCATGATAATCAGGTCAGTCTGCTGTGGCCACGATTAATGGCCCCATCCAGATTGCTCATTATGTCATGGTAGAACTGAACTAATTGAGTTTCACAAGACCTTCGACTTCGGAAACCATGCTGGCAGTCAGCAAGAATGCTTTCAGGGGCTAGGTGCTTGTTAATGTTGCTAACTAATATATGCTCTAGGGTTTTGCAACAGATGCATGTGAGCGACACCGGTCTGTAATTCGCAGCATCATATTTTTCTCCTTTCTTAAAGACCGGGGTTACGTTTGCTTGTCGCCAGTCATCTGGTACAGTGCCCCGAGCAAGTGATTCATTGAAAATAAAGGCCAGCAGGGGAGATATTTCAGCACTACATTCCTTAAGCACCCTGGCATGCAGACCGTCAGGCCCAGATGCCTTATGTATGTTGAGCTTGTCCAACAGTTTTGCGACCCCTTTGGGGTCAACTGTTATGTCCCCCATAGAGGGGAACGGACTTGTACCTTTTGATGGTAGCTCACCGTCAGCTTCACGTGTAAATGCCGATTGAAACTGCTTATTACATATATTTGCCTTTTCATGTGATTCAGTTTTCAAAATTCCATTTTCCCTAAGTGAAGTGATCCCAAATGATTCTTTTTTCAGGGACTTTACAAATGACCAAATTTCTTAACTTTTCCATTCTTCTGGGGGCCCTCGGGATCAATATTTTCATCATCAAAGGTAAAGATGCTGGAAACATGCTTCCAATATGCATCTCTAATTACCTTTTGTACATGTGCTCTGAACCTTTTGTAATGGTTCTTCACGTCGGGATTGCTAGACTTACGAGCACGAAATTAACTGTGAATTTCAGAAACTAGCATGCTTAGGTCAATTAAGTCTGTAACATGGGTGTGAACACTCATTCTCAAATGAATTGGGATATTGCAGTCGCCGTATATTTTCTGAAATCAGGCAGTCATTTTTACCCAATGCATACGTTTATATGACAGAACAACAGGTTCAAAAGATATCATAATAAACCTCCTGTAGAAAAATACCTTTTCAGGGAAAATGAGCCACGGGAAAACCTGGTTTTGTAATGTTCGAGACTGTCGCTTTTCGAATTCTCTTTGTTTGCACACTTACATATTTGCAAATCCACTAGACAGGAAAGGGTTAGGTGGTTTCCATAAAATTTACATATTCTGGGCAGGAAAATAACTACCATTAGTAGGACCACATGGAGTCTATCTAGATATTTTTCCCCGATTATGGTTGTCGCCGAAATTTAATTAAGCATTGTAATGTACGAGACGACGTTTTTCTTCTTGATATTTCAAAACAACGTTTAGGTTTTTATACACAGAAACATGACCAAATGGAGATTCTATATTATAATAAACATATAAGGTCGTTTGATGTTATCTGTACAATAGAATATTAAAAATACTTGCGATACAAAAATGTGCATGGATGTGTTGCAAAAATGCATGTAATGTTCGCGATCATTATACTAGTCTTATTACGTATGTATCGACAAAAAATGCTAGATTGAATTAAACTCCCGTAATGTGTGACTAACACAAATACATCATCTGGAACGAAAATAATATTTTGATGTTGAAATCCCCTCATTTCCAGTGTTTTGTAATGTTCGAGACCGGTAATGTTCAATACCGAAAATTGTTAGTCAAACAGCTTGTTCACATTGATCTCACGTGGCACGGTTTTCCATTACCAGATTTCGTAGTAGAAAGTGTCTGCAGACGTCATGGTTGCCTTTCCCGGTGTTTGATGTGTTGGGGGAGTCGGCAGACAATACAACAGTTAAGGGAAAACAGAAGCCATATCTTGTTTTTAAATATCTGCATAGTAACTTTTTATCTTTTTCCATGTTATTTGCCACAATTAATATTGTTCAATTAATTTGGTTCCACCAAAATCATTATTAATGAACAACATTTGCACGCTAGCAAGATCATTATTCTATTGCAATAAGCAGTGGGTGTATACGATGAAATGTCCGCTACATTTGGTATCGAACATGACAGGTTTGCTATGTTGACCGTCCAGGGATAATGACTGCAAATAAATAAACTATTTTGAATTGTGCAACCTTATTTGTGTAAAATGAACACGTTTAGTGATATACATGTTTGCTACATTTATACCAATAGCTGCAAACAGTAACACTGTTGATTCAAAATGTATTACTTATTTTCTATTTTGGATTTGAGTCCCACAGCTTATACTCTTTTCCAAAATATTATTTTCCAGAATGAATATTTCAATATGAATTGGTCAATGTTAAGAAGGCACTTCGACCCTCCAATTTGTATTTCCAAATGCATATTTCGAATCTTAAAAATCATTGTAAGTGCAGTTTATGTTACTAAAATTATGGTATCGAACATTACAAATTGTATCGAACATCCCAACCTAAAATAAATATGTTTATTTGAGGGTATGCTGGTTAACTCTTGATTATGTCAACTAGATACAACAAATATAATATCAAATTCCTTTTCAATTTTACATGTAGAAATGGTAAAGTGGCATAGGATGTCCCTTTACCGTGTATGGTAATGTCCGAGACCATCATAGCTGCCATTTACAGACATGAGTATGTTTACATTTCTTAGAACTTTTTTACCAACTCTACTGAGCGTGTTACTTTCTTCAAGCTGGAAGACAAAATTGGTTACATTTTGAACACTTTTGTATAGAAAAATATTGCTCTGGAATGCACTGTAATGTTCGATACTGAATTCTCGCAGTTGCATCATTAATTTTACATACATGATTGTTGAGAACACAAGGCCATGCGATTGTTGTGTGTTTATATGTGAGAGATATGACTTACTGTTTCGGCTGTCTTAAGAACGCAGTTTATCTGTCAGGAGAGCATTTTTATGCATAAAAGTATATACTGAGGCTTTTTTGCGTAATAGCGACACCATGTTTTAAAAGCATATGACTGAACATGCACTGTTACATTAGTTAGATCCAAACATTGAAGGAAAATGACACTAACAGCTATATTGTCAGTTAATCACGATAGTTGACTACTTGATTAATAGAAACAAAATCACTGTAATGTCCGCGACTTTTTACATATAATTCATATGAAATTATTGCTAATGTTGATCGTTTATCTAAAGTAATATTACTTGTGTTCCTTATTTACCACTCAATACCTGTCCAAATGCAATAGTCGTAAGTGATCTAGCTATTATGTGCTTCTCTTAAAACAAAACGAAAGTTGTATGTTTTCAGAAAACTATTTCTTTTTCTGTATTCTCTAACCAACCCTGAATTTTATTCAAAATAGTTTTTCATTTCTTTACCATATATATGGCCATATGTTCAATTATGTCCCCGCTTAATAACCCGGTCGTAAGTTTCTGCCATTGCGAGCTGCGGTCTCTTGGTGTGTGTGATGTTAAAGAAGTGGGTAACGAACAAATAGATTGTAGCGTACATTTCTCACAATCAAAATTTACCAAGATACCGACATATTTCAAACTGTTGGGGTGAAATAATTTTTCATTTCTTGATCAAGGAATTTTAACTGAGTATATGTACATGTTAATACTTTATTGTGAACATATCGGTGACTGAATTTAAGTAACTTTATAATCCGACTTTTTAAACGGCTAAAATCCCAATTCATTTGAGAATGAGTGGAAGCCATTATGTACTCATTTAGCAATCATTTATCTGTCGGCAGTTGATGATTGTCTGTGAGTAGAAAATGAACATTTTGAGCAAAATTCATACACGCCAAGAATAAAACCGATGGATTTTTGTGAACACTTGTAAATTGGGCAAGGGTCTGCTGTATCAGCCCAGTAAATCTTTCTTGGACAGCAGATATTTATAGCCTTCCTGAAAAATGAAATTCTGTGTGAATGCATGTCTTTTAAGTGATTCAGTTTCTTAAATTAACACCGAAATTGCATAATATTTGGCAATGATGTTCTTTGAAAAATAGAAGTGATGGCAATGATCAAGAATCGATACAATTAACCCACAACTCCCATCAGATACACCAAAGGGAAAGAAACACAAACATGAAACAGCAGACCCCAATGAAAACATCAATAGCGGAAACCCAAAAGGACAGTTACTTTCCCACAAAATGGCCAATTGGCTATCCAAATCAAAATAATATAAGCGATACAAACACTCAAAGACAAACCATAACAAAAAATAAACCGCGACAGAAGAACCGTCACAACTTCAACAGAATTTTGACATCTCATTTCATCTCGGATGAAATTTAAGTTTTGTTTGCAATGACCAATTTATTTCGTTCCAGAAAATAATCAAAGCGCCAAAGGCACTGAAATGACAGATTCTATGAGAAAATCAAAGCACTGTGAAAACTTACAGACAACCTTTCTAAAAAGATCTTAAAATTTAGAAAAGTAGTTCTGCAAATTCCATTGCATGATATGTTTGCAGATGTCTATTCACCGATGGTATCATGAAATGCCATTCGATGTACCAAATTTTGGAAAGCAACTATTTACGTTTTCAAAACCAAACATTAAAATTCAAGTTTTAACAATACTACTGTCAATTAGTAACATTTTTGTCTGGTCGGTTGTGGATACCTCCCCGCAAAAGATACTCTATTTTTCACAAAGAGATCGGAGGAGAAAGGCTGGTCAGTCCAGTACATGAATTCCATTGGCTTGAAGACATTTTTGAGTAAGAACAGCACTTTAAACCCGCGCGTAATCCAGCTGGATTAGATATCCCGGATTCTGAGCGTAAACACATAAATGGAACCACGTGATGCCGACGCATTTGATTGATGTAACGTCTCGCTGTTCAGTTAACGTCTCAGCCATGATCTTGAATTTTCTTAATGTCGCTAGCTACATGCAATAGCTCGACATACCATTTCGCTTATTCCATCCGATATGTCATGCTCTATTACGCACGCGTCGCCTCGGCATACCTTACACCTATATGTCGAAACATCCCGAAACGACAATCGGCGTGATTCACGCTGAAGTGCGATGTGTCACTGAAATGCATATCACGCGAGTCGCTTAGGTAAGTATTTCATGCACCAGCGTAAGTGTTCCGTACTGTGTCGACGTCTTAATTTTGGTCACGACAGGGACGTCTAGCTCTCGAAAGTGCATCGCATAAGGGCGACGAACAGTGTCAGTGCTTATTAGTCGGTAGTTGAAACCCTTTGTTTATCTATAGGTACAGTGCAGCAGATGCCGGCGGAAATCTGCTTCGCATATGCGTCTGTCGGATGAATCGATCTTGACATACTGACGTCGGTCTTCCGCTACGCCGACGTCCACTAGCGTCTTCTGTTGATAGTAAGATGTCGCTCCAACAGACAAATAGATCAAACACATGTGGCACCCAAAATCAGAGTCAACGCCATCCGCTTTCCGACCAGCTTCTAACTGTCCATTAGAAGCCTCCGTGGTGTAGTGGTTATGCTACTCGTCTTGTAAACCAGGGATCGCAGGATCGATCCCGGACTTCTCCGGACTTTCGGATGTGTCTTTAAACCGAGGTATCGTCTCCGTATGACCTTAGCTGTTGGTGGGACGTAAAACTCAAACACTCACTCTAACTGTCCAGGGTTTAATGATAAATGTTGCAATACTTCTCACTTGATGCTTTTTGAGAACAAAATACAATTTCTTCTTTTTTAGACACGACCTTACATCACACATCAAAAGTTTGACCCTGAGCATGTGGTTTCTATCAGTGCTGGTGTGAAGGTGGTACACAGGATCGTTGGCCCTCGCCCATCGGGGCTTAAAGAAATAAATGGGCTGCATGATGCTTCCACGCAGAGCTGAAACCGACCCGCGCACGAGTACTGGTAATCTGCTTAGAGGATCTAAGCCTGCCCAGGCAAAGAGGTGCGAGTCGGACCGTCCATGCATATAAACCCTATTGGTTTCTTTGGCTGGCAGGGCTTGAGATGTCATTTCATCTCAGTGTCGGGTAAAAGTCCCACAAAATTGGAAGCAACGTCTCCAAAATGACCTATACAGTGTTGACGGGGACGTTAAACCTCAAATCAAACAAAACAAAACACAAGATCGTGGCCGGATTGGTAACCATACGTCACGGTTGATTGATTTAACCTTTTTAGTTTAAGGGCATGGTGCCTAAGCGTGTTGTAATCATGCAATCGTTTGGTTTAATCAAAGCACCGAAAGTGTTGGTAGGGATGTAGGTTGGGGTACAAGTCCTGGGCTGAGATTAAACTGTTTAATTTAACTCTGAAATTCCAAACAAATAGTGAAGATTTTGATAAGAAGCGCGTTCTGCAGCGACCGAACTTGATCTACACTGTTTGCCAAGCTCACCCTATGATTCCAGGATGACCCTCTTCAGTCTTATGGAATACCCTGATCTCACTGCGGCTATTTACTGCAAGAAAAAGGTTATTCTGAGAAGTCAGTGATAGTCACGTAGACGTTAGCTCTGAATCGCTTTTTTATTAGTAACTTCGAGTCGAATGCCAAACAATCAACCCAAACATAGCCGAGTCGTCTGTCAGTCTTGGGTACATGTAAGTGTTATCCGTAAAATCTGCACTTGAATAAAATGTTCGATCTGGCAAAACAATGTAGACTAAGATCAAACGCCACAGAACCCGGTGCTGATCTTGTTCTACATTTTTGCATCAGTTACTAACATCCGTTAAGTTAAAACCGATCAGTCCAAGTCCTCGTTCATGACCAGCCTGCATTTAGAGACAATCGGCATGAGTGTTGTCAGTGCTTTGATTTATTCACTGCCTTGAGTTTCTGGAGTGTACTCTTCCATCACTGATGTTGGGCTCGTCCATTCTGCTAAATATGGCACCTAGAATTATATCACAGGACCTACACTGTTTGCATAGGTATCTGTACCATATTCCAGGGTTGAAAGGGACAGCCTCTCTCGCAAAGTCTGATATACACCTAGTTGTAACTGACCTAGACTTGACCTCGAATGTCGGAAAACCCATTAATATTCTGGTCTGCAGGTGACCGGCTGGTCTTTAAGGATTAAATATTGACAGCACTGTTAGAAAACAGTGTAAAACCTGAGCAGACGTCTGAGCAGGTGCCGCATTGATCTAGGTATACAGTCTCGCATGATGCAGCTGATTCATATGAAATGCTGAATCTATTCTCTGAAAGGTAAGATAAAATCGTCAAGTCGTCTGCTTCAAAAGTTTGTATTGCGATTATAGGATGTACAATTTTGATAACTGTGCCTAACCGGACTACATTTTTGTGCGGACTCATATTTCTTTGGCGGTAAAAGCCGGAAGAAAGTCGTAAGAAAGCCGGAACTACTTTACAACACGCAGGATAGCTAGAAACGACAGATTGAATCTGTCATTAAAAATTGCAAAAGCCTTCTTTTGAACAAGGTAAGAAAAAAAATCTGTGATACATTATTGTAAAGCATGTACTTGTGATGCCTATCCAAGGCAAATGGGTCTTTTGAAGTAAAATGGTAGAGAATGAATCCAAAAATGTTAAAAATCACTTTTCTGACTTTTCAGTAAATAAGATAAATACAACTATATTTTACAATATATAAAATATCTTTTATTAAACTTCATCGGCCCACGCCCAGCGGGGCTTGAAAAAATGGATGGGCTGCATGATGCTTCCCCGCAGAGCTGAAACCGACTGCAGACGAGTACTGGTAAAGCGGTGCAAGTCGGACCGTCCATGCTTATTAACCCTATTGGTTTCATTTGGGCGACAGGGCTTGAGATGTCATTTTATCTCAATGTTGGGTAAAAGTCCCACACAATTGGAAGCAACGTCTCCAAAATGACCTATACAGTGTTGACGGGGACGTTAAATTTCAAATCAAAGAAACAGAAACTAACAAATATTAAATTCAGTTCTTTGCTTTAATTTGATGTATAACATAAGAGATTTGCGCCTTGTTAATGTTGAGCAAGAATCGTTTAAAGATGACCACTGTCTCAGGGTGAAGTATATCCTTAAATGGAGTAGGAGAATATAGACTGTAGCAGTAGATTTGTATATAGAGGATCTTACATGAGTGCTCATGCCTTATTGCATTTATTAAACGAGTTGAGGAAAAGGGATAAAATGTGAGACTTTGCCGAGCATTTTATCCCTTTTCCTCAACGAGTTTAATAAATGCAATAATACATGAGCACGACTGCAAGATTCTATTTATCATATGCCATTTAAAATGCCGTTTATTCACGATTGTTTACAAAAATGTCAATATTCCGCCGCTAGTAAACGCAACGGGACGTATCTAGCTTATTTGCATATTTAATCCACTAGTGGATTATCGAAAATATTACATGGCGTTTTTACACTCTCAGACGCGACGTCATATGAAAAAAACAAATATCAAGCTTAATTAAAGTTACACTTGACACATATTTCTTTTTCTTTTTTTTGTCACCGACCACAAATATGAAGTAGAAAAATAACACACCTACTAGCAAAACATAATATAAATATGATCCGCAAAGGGTTAAATGATCATCCCGCGAATAGTACCTTCAAATATTTTCGCAAAAAAAGCCAAACATCAAGCAAAACATATAGAATTGTAAGATTTTTGCTTTTTTTCTTTCAATCAAAACATGTAAAATACAACAGTTGTTTTCTATTAACCATTGAAATTATCTTTAATATACATAGGAAATATGAAACACAAAACCGATTCTATAGTCTGAGCAACGCATAACCGGATAAGCAGTATGACGTCACACTAACAAGCTATATACCATTACAAATAAAGCTAGCATTATAAAGGTAGTCTTTGGAAACAATGATCACACGCACACTGAAAAAAAGCTTGTTTCAAACAATTTCATCATTGACTGTCGTATTAATTTTCAAGATCAAAAATGCATCACGAAAACATGCCTCTTTTTTTAAACTTTTACCACCAAAAACTGAAAAATTTCAGATACATATCTGATATTTTTATATTTCTGCTCAAAACATGGATTGTTCTAACGAGTATTCACAATCTGTGTTTTGATTAGAAAATTAATGTATTAACGTCACTGTAGCTGGTGAAAGGGGATGTATGGCGGCTGTAAAACGTCCCCCTGCCCTTCATCATAGTGTAGTTTATATATTTTTGTCCTTTGGGATCATTGATGCCATTGTTGAATTGAAAATATCTGAGGGTAACCGATGAGGCCTAACTGGCCAAAACTAGCTAGTCTGTGCCATAAAACATGTTCACTCCGAATTTTTAAGTTCTTTGATGTATTCTTGGCTTCCAAAGGATAACTTTTTATAGAAAATATTTAAGCGGGGTTATGGTCAAAATTATATAAGCGTGTTGTCGTGATAGAACTGGATCACAGTATCCAGACTCGCTGTACCCTCCATCGGACGTATCTGGTGTGTAAACAAGGAATGCAAAAATTCGTGTGCTATTACAAGATGTTTTAGATTTTATTCAGTGTGCAACTGTAATTCGAAATAATATAGCTTCGGCAAACTCTGGCGAGGTAGGAAATTAAATCTGATGAAAGTCTTACCTTAAATTGCATGATTTTATTGATTAACTCGTTTCCAATACGATGTGCCGCTTTGCTTCGAGAACGTGCGTATATTGTCAAATTGTGTGGTATCAATGTAATTAGAAGACACATCTTTACATGAATATATGGTTGGTATTGTTGTAGTTTGAATAATCTGCGAAAATTGTCGAGGTAAATAATGATCGGCTGTACGTGCAACTGTACCAATAACTATAAGACTACTGTTCGATTAACGAAAACATGAGTTAGGGGTACAGTATATAACTTGTTAGTGTGCATTGCTTTTAACTATTTTCGGCTTGATGAAACTGTTCTCTGACTAGCGGACAGTGTTATTAATCGCTACGGTCTGTTAAAAAAAAACAAAAAAAAAAAAAAAACAGAACAGTAATCGGGTTTTAAACAACACAAATCTCGATGAAAAAGGTTCTGTGAAATACAAAAATCACGTCATGACAATGAGTTTATCGCTGTGCAAAGCTAAACAGTCACAAAAACAAAGGGATAAATATTTAACTTAGCGCATAGAGGCTAACATTGCTAAATGATTATAACTGATGCAACATGTCGGAAAACGAATTAAGGACTATGAAAATGTCTTCCTGGCACGAGGGCTAAAATTTATGTGTGTTTAGCATGTTGACATATTTCTAGAAAAACAAACCATAATGTTCCAAATTAAATGAATAAGTATAAAGTGTGCATATTAAAAGATGTATTTTTGTTGTTGGAAGTCCCTTTTGTAAGAAAATTACCTTTCAAAATGGTCCATTTTTTGAACGTCTGTTTCTTCATTGTCCTTCTTTAGAAACATACAATTTTAACACCAACAAATACTCTAGTGTGTGTACTAGCAACGACTAGACGTGATTTTAAAAAAAATGTCATTATAACATTTTCCATGCCGATAGAACCCCTATCAACACATAGAGTTCACTTCACATTGTCATCCATGTACACATTATTACGTAGAAGCCTCTGTGGCGCAGCGGTAACGCTACTCGCCTTGTAAACAAGGGTCGCAGGATCGATCCCGGGCTTCTCCAGACTTTCACATGTCTTTAAACCGAGGTCCCGTCTCCGTATGACCTTAGCTGTTGGTGGGACGTAAAACTCAAACACTCACTCACGCACACAGTATTACGCACGGATTATTTTAACACTGAGGTATATCAGAGTAATGGCTCAACGTAGCGATAATAAAAATTCTGTCAAATCGTTATTATATCTTTTGGACAAAACAAACAATTTTCCCCGCTTGTATCTATTCTATCTATGCATAATAATATTTACCAAATGAACGGAAGAATAAAGGAAATCATGATCTGGACATTAAAACATTTAGAATAAAATCCGTTTTGCAGGATATTTTTATCCACCATTAGCATGTTTATACCCCTGATTTACTGGAGAATTTAACGACCAATGTATACAGTAATGGCTGTCAATATGACCGTTCGGTGTGTGTTTTAAAGGATGACTATAATGTTATTGTGGCATGGTTTGGAAAAACTACCTCTCGTCGTTGCTAGGACACGGAATATACTTTAGGTTGATGTAAAAATGAATGTTTCCGTGGAAGGGCAATGGAGAAATCGATGTTAAAAAATTGACCATTTAAAAAAGCAATTTTCTAATCAAGTAATTTGTTGTTTTTTTTTTTTTCCTAACAAAAATATGCTTTTTAATAAGCACATATTATGATTATTCATATAATTTGGAACATTTTGAGTTGCTTTTCTAGAAACTTGTCGACATTCTGTTCAACCGTAAATTTTGCTCACCTGTCAGATTGGCATTTGTATCTACCTTAAATCTTTCCAACTACTGGTTACACACGGGAGTTTGCATTCGATATTTACATACCAGAGGTACAGTGAGTCCGTATACTGTGGACAATAAAAATATTAACTGAACTACGATGAAGTGCGGGAAGGCGCTCTATCGCCGCCACTCGACACCTACATGCACCTGCTGCAGCGCAGTCAAATATAGTGAAACTTTGATATCTAGAACACGGATAGTTCGTTTACCATGGTTAATTCGAACCCGCCCTGAAGGCCCTAGAGAATTCTGCTCATCAGTCCAGATATCTATGAGTTAAGGTCGATACCATTACGATAACACACTCGTGCGACATAGTGCATTTTTTCACATCTCGAAAATGCCTACTTTTGTGATGAAAATCCGTGATATTTTTCTTATTTATACTGCAAACATAGGTTGTGGGTTCTAGTTGGAACCACCTCATTGAGGCGGTTCTAACGAGTACCCAAAGTAGAAGTAAAACAAAGATCAGGAATTGATACAATTAACTTACTCCACCCATAAAAGACACCAAAGGGAAAGAAATACAAACATTAAGCGACCAGACCATAATGGAAACCCAAACAAAGGAAGGCCATAAGGACAGTTACTTTCCCACAAAATGGCCATATGGTCATCCAAAACCAAAAGACACAAGTGATACACACAGTAAGTAACAAACAACAACATAAATAAATCGCCACAGAAGAGCCGCCTTGGAACGGTCAGTGGAAGATTTCCACTGGGGGGCTTAAATCGATTTTACGTGGCCACAATCCTCGCCCTTACTTCCGTCGCGATTTAGACAAATAATTTGTTCAGTCCGCATGAAGGCCTCCTAACTCATCAGTGCAACATCTCCGTGAACACAAAAATCAAAGAACCACAGAGGTGAGACAACGGTGAGGACTCGACAGCAAGAAACCACTGAAATGCTGGAGCAAAAGAAAACCAACAGTTAGACTCCGATGAGCCCGACCAGAGACAGAGCATCAGGCACCAACCAACATTACCTTGAATTAGATCTCTCTAATTCTCAATAAGCCTTTACGTTGGAGCCGTCATAGAATCTGAGGCCTGACCCACCGGCGTGCAATTAAAGAGGGAAGCAAAGTTGCCAACCGTGATTGGGTTAACTACCATGCATGCAGTCTGTCGTATAATATCCATGTTGTACCCAATCTTTTTATATCGAAGAATGATTTTACGAAATTGGGTGCTGAAGTCATTGCGGTTATATATTTTTCTGAATTTATATGCTAAGTCACCATAAAATTCGGGTTCCGATAGACCTTGTTGCAGAAGAGATTTAAGTCCAATATTGAATTTTGAAATTAAATCAGAATGGCGTCTATAAAATTTTGAAAAGGCTTTGCGTAGTTTATGGTACCGATAACCCTGATTAAGGAGTTTAGCCGTTAATAATTTATTACGAGTGTTGAAGTCAGTTACATGACTACACACTCTAGCAAATCGAATTAATTGCGAAATATAAACGCCATAGGATGGCGCACGAGGAACATCACCATCCAAAAAAGGAAAATTTACAATCTCAAAATCAAAGTCATCGCGTTTATCATAAATTTTGCACGAAACAAATCCATCTACAATAGACAGCTGTAAATCCAAAAACGGGGCCTCGGTATCAGAAGAATTTGCTTTATTTAACTGAAGTTCAAGGGGGTAAATCTGACTGATCAAACCATCAAAATAGGTATTATCAATATTTAATAAATCATCTAAATATCTAGAAGTAGAGCTAAAAGCTTCAATAATTTCAGATTGGTTATCAATGGAAAGCGACAAAATGAAGTCTCTTTCATAACAATACAAGAACAGATCAGCCACAAGAGGTGCGCAATTAGTACCCATCGGAATACCCACAATTTGTCTAAATAACTTAGTACCGAATCTAATATAAATATTGTCAAGTAGAAAGGTGAGGGCATCACACACTTTCTGACATGACCAAAAGCCTATGTCTTGGTGCATAAATAAGAAAAATACTGTATATCCCCTTGAAGCAGTTTTCTCTATATGAAGTGGGGTTCAGGGATCACGGATTTGTTCACGTGATGTGCTTCCGTTCTAATCCTGTCATTATCTCCTGTCTTCTGTATACCTATGTTGTTTATCACAAATGAAATAAATATGTTTAAACTAAAGGTAAAATGTGTGTTCGTTTGATTTTATCTTGAAAAGCTATGTTGTGTTGCTCATTAGAATCGCCTCATCCAGGCAATTCTAGTGAGTAAACACAACATAATTTTAATTTTTAAAATAATTGAAAATAAATCCTAAAGTCATCCCAATTATGCACCATGACCTGGCAGTTTGAGTAACCTGCAATAACTCGAACTACCCCTATCTCGAACAAAAGTTCATGGTCCAGAAGATGAGTTCGATTTTATAGCTATGAAGATCGACTTTGGAAACAAAGAACACTCGCATACAAATGAAAATCTAGAAACAAGTTTTCTGTACTAGGCAATCTAGTTTCGGCCAAGTATGCCTAATCGGTGACACTTATATTAATTTTCAAATTCCATAATTGGCTCGACGTTCACTAAAACTGAAATAAAGATAAGAATATAAATTTCACTATGATGAAGTACGGGGGACGTTCTACCACAACCTCGCAAACAAAGCTGTAGTGAAGTGAATAGTACAGTACAGGCTACCTTTATAAACAAAAAACTCATGCACAATTATGAAAATCGAGAATAAAATTTCTTGCATACCAGATGAGGAAATCGGTGTTTTTAGCCTGTTACTCTGGTGTTCCCAGGCAAACTGCGTAAGTATAATGCGCGAAAAAAAAAGTTAAATAAAGTAAAATGTAATTTTACGGTGGTGTTGCGCAAGAAAAGGAATTTTATATGGGTTTCTGTTGAAGATGGGCATTTCAAACCAGAGGGATGACCGTGCTTAGCCTCGGTTCCACTCAGCACGGTCATACCTCGGGTTGGAAATGCCCATCTACAATAGAATCCCATATTGAATTCTTATACTAATAAACTAAGAAAACTAGTTTCGGCAAATAATGCCTCATCAGCGACCCGCATATTAATGTTCAAGACACTCCATGATCCCAGTGGAAATAAAATACAAAGTACACTATAATGAAGTGACCCAATTTTCTTAACACAAAGTTTAGTTTCCATAGTGTTAAGTTCCATGTACTTGTTACCACGGAACGTTTTATAGCTGGTGGAGAACATGACCTTGTACAGCCGACGTATGAATCAAAACCGCTCACTCAAGAAAAATAATTTCTTAATCGTGACCACACGATCTATGTTTGTCACGTCTTTCTATCAAATTCACTGTGTCGAACAACTTGAATACACATCCAGTCAACCTTGTTAAGGCCGTGGCGACACGATCGATCATCGTCGAATTCAACACTGTTGACAAACTTAGCTGTCAACATGTATTAAACTGTCGAATGCGCATTTTTTCATTCATCAAATTTGACAAATTATTTCAAATAACCTGTCCAAAGTGTCGAATTCAACAAAACATTTAATTTCACAAGCCATGATACATGAACGATTGAGCTCTTTACACCGCAATTTGTCCACTAAATCGACGATCGTTTTGGCAGTTATGAACATTATTTATAACCAACATTGAAGCTACCTCACGTAGTTAAAATACTTTTAGCGCACTTAATCCAGTTTCCATTTCTCAGTGATCCCTCAATCTTCAGCAATGATAAGAAAAGTTCGCGACAAGAAGAACTTTTATTTTAAACATCACTTTCGGTCTCTCTTAAACTATTATCTGCAAATTTATTATGAATAACAGTCTCTGCCTCACATAATTTTTCATCGATATCAAAAACAACATCTTGGTCTGCCTCCTCTTCAATATGATCTACTTCCTGTATTGTATCACCACAACCTCTTATCACCGATTCATCTTCATCAGCCGTTATACTGTCGTCATCTCCATCATCATATGAAAATGACGTCAAAGCATGAAACGCATGTATTGCTACTCGGTTAACATTTTTCATTTCGCGTTCCTTCTTATAAGCAGGCATAGTTCTGAAGAAATCTTCAAGAGCCTTTTCTTCTTCTAGCTCACGTTTTTCACGTTTCAAATACTTGACAATCATGGTGACTATTCCGGCTGAATAAAACACCAACACTGCTATGATGTACATAACCGCACCTGAGTCTGGTTCCACAGGTTTCTTGTCATGTTCGAGTATGTCAACATATATAGGCACTGATGTATCATTGATAATCGCGCACCCACGTATAATGGCTGAAAGAATACTTCCGGTGTTATTGATCGCGTCATATCCGGCAAAGGGTTCACATCCTGTATGCAGTAGAAGTTGTTTCATTTAGGTTGTTTGTCGTATGAAACACATTTATCAGATGGATTTTGTCAATACCTGAAAAATAAAAAAGAATGTCGAATAAGATATAGACCCTGCCTGATGATGTACTACTGGGTAAATCAAAATCCAAAATCCCTTGATGTCTCTGATGGGAGCTGTGGTTAATTGTATCGATTGCTGATCATTGCCTTCGCTTCTATTTTTTAATAATATGCAAAACCGTGACTGCTTTTAACGATTGCCCTTACGAAATTGCGAATTATACAAATACGCCAGCTTATTTATCGCAAGGGCCACCATCAGTAAAGGAAAAATGGGCCTGTGCAGAAGCACTGTCTCGCCAGAGCCTTTGTTGCTGACAGAAATGTCGAAGGAGCCTTAGCAGGAAGTCATGCGTTTAGTCCTGTTAGTAGTAAGGGCCCCACTTTAGCCCCACGAACTGCGCATGCGCAGCATTTGTATAACTTCCGGTGAAACGTAAGCGAAACGATTAGATGACGAAACTACCCTAAATATCGGACGTGTGTTCGAATGACGTAACTCGCGGTAATTACGCCGTAAGTATCCTAAATGTTGAGGCGAAAGATGTTCCCGCGGATTGGCGAAGTTCGCCGTCCCCGATCTGGTCGGGGGTGATCGGGGTCTACCCCGTTCGCTCGAGCGATCCTATCCCAATATTTAGGGAGATACTACCCGGTATAGTATCGATGAAATTAAGTCTCTCACCCGCAAACCAATTATCGCCTCGAAAACCGGGAAACAATGGAAGGTGTTGGAAGAGCTCGACTCGATGCGAGAAACTAGTAATGGACCGCGTCCCGGAAAAAAAAAAGTTTGGTTCGTTCGATTTGAGGTTTCACGTCCCCGTCAACGCCGTATAGATCATTTTGGGGACGTTGCTTCCAGTCGCGCGAGACCTTTACCGGACATATCTACGACATTTGTATCTCGGAGAATCTTTCTCGGCTACGGAATTTATACGGATATCGCGGGGGCGTAGCCACAGCAAAAAAAAAATATATTGATCAATACAGAGCGACATAAATCGAGTTAGGGAAGACTATACCCTGCACTGTAAGCGAATAGTTTACACATTGATCAGATGTTGTGTGGCGTCTGATCCGGATCTACAATGTTTGCGAAACCAAACGGTCTTAGTTTTTATCCGAAGGGGATCGTGTTTGGACTCGTCTAAAGGAGACCTACACGATGAAAACATTCAACTGTGGCCTAATTACCTCCCTTCGTGGTTCAAATTATCTCCCTTTGGGTAATCTTTAAATGGCTCTATTTCCCTTATGACTGAACCGATTTGGGTGATCTGGGTATCAAACGAATTGTCTAAAGGAGACCTACGCGACGCAATCATCGGACCTTGGCGTAATTATCTTCCTTGACGGTTCAAATTATCTCCCTTTGGGTAACCTTTAAATGGCTCTATTTCCCTTATGCCTGAACCGATTTGGGTGATCTGGGTATCAAACGAATCGTCTTAAGGAGATGAAATCATCAAACCGTGGCCAAAATGCGGGAAATCGCTTTTAACTCCCTATAGAATGGCTCGAAATTGAAAGGTATACTAAGTATTGGTGATGAACTCAAAGATCGCATCACGTGAACACCCCCACTAAACCCCACTTTTTACGGAGAAATCTGGGTGTACATTATTTTTCTTATTTCTGCTCCAAGACCACAAAGAGGCGGTTCTAACGAGTACCCACAACCTATGTTTGCAGTATAAAAAAGAAAAATATCATGGATTTTCATAAAAATGTCGCCATATTTGGAGATGTGAAAAATGTCGCACGGGTATGTTATCGTATTGCGAAAAATGAATCAGCATCACACACGCACACTCATACACACACACACACACACACACACACACACACACACACACACACACACACACACACACACACACACACACACACACACAATAAACACACACACACACACACGCAAGAACACACGCACACGCACATACATACATACATACATACATACATACATACATGACTCACATAAACAGCAGGCGTTTTAAAATTACGGGAATTAAACAAGGAGCCAGAAAACGCATAAGTTTACATGTTTATTGAACCGCAAGGCATGCATAAGTACATAAAAAGAATACAAGAGAACGCGACAGTGCAATACAGTGATACATACGTGTTAGATGAGGCAAATATATGCTTTTTTCATACTTTAAATCCATTTATCATATCTACATCGCCATTGTCTATATATATATATATATATATATATATATATATATATATATATATATATATATATATATATATATATATACACTGACTTTTTACGATCGCAATGTAATTACAACTGATCTTTCAACATCGGGAATGTATATGTTAACCAGTCTTTATATACACGGTACATCTTTTGTCATTTGTGCACTGGAATCTTTTAAAAGAACGGGTTGATAGTAGGCGTCCGTGTCCATTTTATATATCCTCCATACATTCCATCCAAATGGTGGGTTTCCAACGGTTTCCGTTTCTCGAAACAAGTGGTCCACTTTCGCCCATTGACTATTGCTTAGATAAACGACGATTGGACCTTTCCTTTGATCATTCTGGAGTACACTAGCGTCCAAATCACTTTCAATGTCTTGATCCGAAGAACATGGGCCACTGGTCCGAGGCTCTATTGAAATACGATCACCTGCTATCCGATGTTTTGTTCCTGAAAGAGCGTACGAGACACAAACGCCAAACACATCACTGACGACTTGTCTGTCTGACAAGGTATCGGCTTTGTTGTCGACTAGGACGTACGAATACGGTTTTGACGTAATGTCATTGTAAATCTTCATGAACGTGGGTTTGCTTTTATCAAATATCCTGTCCGCCATTATTCCTATCTGTCGTCTGTCGGCTGGACTTCGATATAAAACCATATACTGGGCATTTCTACTGATACTAGTGTTATGTTTACCCTTAGGGAAAGCGTTTTGTAACAACAAGATAACGCTGGCGTTCCTATGTCTGCCTTGAGTAAATAATTTGGAAATGATCGGACTGTCTACGGCGAGATCCATTAAGTCGTCCAAGACAACGATGTTATTATATCTCGTGTCTAAATCACTCAGGTTGTTTTGAAATTCTGGAAGGCCTTCTCGAAAGGTAATTTCCTGTTTCAATGTTCGTTTCATTTCTTTGAACATATCTTGATACTGACCATAAAACCACTGTATTTTACGAGGTTTGTTGCCCACTTCGTATTCAATATAATCCCTTTCTAGAAGTTGTTTGACGAAATAGCTTTTTCCCGACATACTTGGCCCCACCACCATAAGAGAGAATTTGTGACGGAATCGAAACATCGGGTATGGCTCTGGTAAAATGTCGAGTCTTCTCTCTGTGGACTTGTGAGATTGTTCTAGTATCTGACGGTCATGCTTACGCCTGATTTTGTTCGCTTTGTTTTTTACTGCTAAGCTTGGCAACCTTGTTTGTAGCGTAGGAGCGGGAGGACATAATACTGCACACTTGAGATAATCAGCGCGTTCTCTCGCATCGTTGAGCTGATGTACCATTTGCAGATGACTGCTTAAATTAATAACACCTGGCCTTTGACACACTGGACACACGCGTGTATATTTGTACGGCATGATTAACTTTTTATTCACTCGTTCCATTCTTACGTCCTTGGTCTCTGAGCATTCAATAAGTCAGGGTATAGTGGGATACAGTGAGGATACAGCGGGGGGTACAGTCAGGATACAATGGGGATACAGTCAGGATACAGTCAGGATACAGTGGGGGTATAGTCAGGATACAGTCAGGATACAAAGGAGATACAGTCAGGATACAGTCAGGTATTTTTTCGAATGGACTTGAATGGCTGCTTAGTTGATATATTAACAACCACTGAATCAAAAATTCGTTAGCCGAATAGGTCGATGATAAAAAAATGGGTTAATGACATGTCCGAATTCGCTTCTTGGGTGAATCTTTCTAAAATTAATCCATTCTTTTCCCCGCTACCTGTCATTCGCATCTCGACTTGCTTTTTCGATAGCTCGATTCACGCCGGGCAAGATTTTCTCTAGAGTCCTCCACTGTCTCAAGTTCAAAGGAATACCGCGAATGGTAGCCGTTCGGTTTAAGAAGAGACGAATGTCGAGAACGATGTCGTCGTCTCTGTTGCACACCGAGATTATTACATTGTCCGTTAGATAAAATTGTTCCAAATACGAGCAAGCCGTCTGGTTAGCTTCCACTTTGACATGGTAATCCAAGGGAGGGTCTTGACTCCAGTCGATACTAGCCAAGACAAATATAGGAGAGGAAAGCGTGATAACGATAATACCAATAACGCTTATCCATTTGACGGTTCTTATAGGACGCCACAGCTGTTCTTGTTGGACTTTATAAGTTTGTTCTTGATTGCTCGTCATGCTCGTCAAGTTCCTCTTTCCAACAGTAGATAAACCAGTTTGCGCCTTCTCTAGCTTCGAATCGCAACTTGTAATTGGGTATCAGAGGTTTGGCTATGTATTCGTGACAGAGGCACAACAAAGTCAGAATCATAATGAAAACGTCAACTCGTCTTCTTACGTCCCATACTTCTTTCTGATTGGTTTTTATTTTAGAACTCAAATAGCTTTTGAAAGTCACGTTTGATTATAGATTATACGTTCTATTGGAAAGGTCAACTATTAACACTACCTACAATAATTACACGTTTTCTTTTTACTTTCTCCAACCAGTCTTCTACAGTCACACGGTGTACTTTTCTCAAATGAGAAACGATATACAACACATTCTTTCTATGACATATAGGACATTCATATACGTATCTGTGAGGCATATTTTCGCAACAGCTACATAATGCATTGTTCATTTTGTCGTTTTACGCATTCAAAGCTCCACCTCCATCTCAAAGACCCCTACTGACTGTTTACAGCATAAGTATTATAAGTCGGTTATTAATAGCAACCAATCAAAATATGTCGTAGCCATATTAAAACATAGGCCTTTAGCCATTAGAAGTTATTGTCTGTTAGAATGGCGTAGAGCTTTGATCGGGTATGTCGTTTTAAGCTTTTTATTAGGGTTTGAAGCAGTTTGTTTGCGTTGTGCATGAGTGTGTGTATGTATGTATGTGCGTATGTACATGTGTGTGTGTGTGTTTATGTATGAATGTATGTATGTATGTATGTACATGAGTGTGAGTCATGTATGTATGTATGTATGTATGTATGTGTGTGTGTGTGTATGAGTGTGCGTGTGTGATGCTGATTCATTTTTCGCAATACGATAACATACCCGTGCGACATTTTTCACATCTCCAAATATGGCGACATTTTTATGAAAATCCATGATATTTTTCTTTTTTATACTGCAAACATAGGTTGTGGGTACTCGTTAGAACCGCCTCTTTGTGGTCTTGGAGCAGAAATAAGAAAAATAATGTACACCCAGATTTCTCCGTAAAAAGTGGGGTTTAGTGGGGGTGTTCACGTGATGCGATCTTTGAGTTCATCACCAATACTTAGTATACCTTTCAATTTCGAGCCATTCTATAGGGAGTTAAAAGCGATTTCCCGCATTTTGGCCACGGTTTGATGATTTCATCTCCTTAAGACGATTCGTTTGATACCCAGATCACCCAAATCGGTTCAGGCATAAGGGAAATAGAGCCATTTAAAGGTTACCCAAAGGGAGATAATTTGAACCGTCAAGGAAGATAATTACGCCAAGGTCCGATGATTGCGTCGCGTAGGTCTCCTTTAGACAATTCGTTTGATACCCAGATCACCCAAATCGGTTCAGTCATAAGGGAAATAGAGCCATTTAAAGATTACCCAAAGGGAGATAATTTGAACCACGAAGGGAGGTAATTAGGCCACAGTTGAATGTTTTCATCGTGTAGGTCTCCTTTAGACGAGTCCAAACACGATCCCCTTCGGATAAAAACTAAGACCGTTTGGTTTCGCAAACATTGTAGATCCGGATCAGACGCCACACAACATCTGATCAATGTGTAAACTATTCGCTTACAGTGCAGGGTATAGTCTTCCCTAACTCGATTTATGTCGCTCTGTATTGATCAATATATTTTGTTTTTGCTGTGGCTACGCCCCCGCGATATCCGTATAAATTCCGTAGCCGAGAAAGATTCTCCGAGATACAAATGTCGTAGATATGTCCGGTAAAGGTCTCGCGCGACTGGAAGCAACGTCCCCAAAATGATCTATACGGCGTTGACGGGGACGTGAAACCTCAAATCGAACGAACCAAACTTTTTTTTTTCCGGGACGCGGTCCATTACTAGTTTCTCGCATCGAGTCGAGCTCTTCCAACACCTTCCATTGTTTCCCGGTTTTCGAGGCGATAATTGGTTTGCGGGTGAGAGACTTAATTTCATCGATACTATACCGGGTAGTATCTCCCTAAATATTGGGATAGGATCGCTCGAGCGAACGGGGTAGACCCCGATCACCCCCGACCAGATCGGGGACGGCGAACTTCGCCAATCCGCGGGAACATCTTTCGCCTCAACATTTAGGATACTTACGGCGTAATTACCGCGAGTTACGTCATTCGAACACACGTCCGATATTTAGGGTAGTTTCGTCATCTAATCGTTTCGCTTACGTTTCACCGGAAGTTATACAAATGCTGCGCATGCGCAGTTCGTGGGGCTAAAGTGGGGCCCATACTACTCCTGTTAGCAGACTCTGCACGCATTGTTAGCTAAATAAGCTGGTAAACGCTCAAACTGTTAACTGTTCTAGCAAGAACAATACCTAATATAGTGCTATTTTTGCTGACAAAATGAGAGCAGCTTTTGCATTTGCAAAAGCTGCTCGCTTTCTTTTCTGCAAAAATATCAGCATACAGTAGAACTTCGATGGCTCGAGTACCGATGGCTCGAGTACCGCTGGCTCGTATACCATGGCTGACTCGAACCCGTTCTTGAGTCCCTAGGGAATTCCTCTGCATAAGAAAAAGTGTGAGGTAGTTAAGGAAATTTTCGAGTTTTATCTTGCAAATGTATGCTGTATGTACTCGTTAGAATCGCCTCGATGAGGCGATTCTAATGAGTACACACAGCATACATTTATGTTACAGAACACCGAAAAAATACCCCCGTTATGTTTTCTGGAAGTATGCAACATTGGCTCGAACTACCGCTGTCTCGAACAAATTTCCAAGGTCCCATAGGGGTTCGAGCCATCGAAGTTCGACTGTATTTGCCATTACATTAAAGGATCAAAGTTTTAACAATACGTTAACTAACAACATCATTAGTTTTGAACAACTGGCCCCTGATTTTTTCAGGGACAGATCGATTTTTATTTTACCGAATGAACACCAAAAGATGTATTTTCACGAGTGGCGATCGATTTTTATTTCACCGAATGAATACCAAAATATGTGTTTTGGTGTTCATTAGTTATTAAAAATTAATTTTTCACTGAGTTAATGTTTCTTTCATTAAGTTAATGTTCATGCTTTGAACTGCATTTTAATGTAGTTTCAAAGCGTCTGCACAGTCATCACCGAGAATATTTTATTTTCATAACCCTTTCGCGAGGATTAAAAGGCGCCATATTGGTCATGTGACCTAGTCCTTACAAACAAATTTTCGTCCACCTTCCCATAGAAGCTCCACATGTAATTTGGTTTCAATCAACCCAGCAGTTTAAGTGCAGAAGAAGACAAAAATACTGATTCTGAGCCATCCAGAACAAAGGTCAGTAAAAGACCTTGACTTTTGGAATTTATAAACTTCAATTAAGCTGATTGCAAATATCATTTCTGATGCCACAGGCTACCATGTAATGAGAAAATCCACCGTTTTGACTTTTTTCCATACTAATGTCTAAGTGACCAAATTTAACCTTGGCGTAAAATAGACCAAGGTCAACCAAATGACATCATTTGATCAAATTTGGTAGGGCGCGAGTTCCCGATGCTGAATACCAAGTTTCAAGGTAATCCTTCATTTGGTTCCTGAGAAGAAGACTTTTAATGTTTTTTACCATATATGGGCATGACGGCCCAATATATGGGCAAGACGACCATATTGGTCATGTAACCTAGTCCTTACGAACAAACATTCGTTCCCCCTTCCCACAGAGGCTCCACGTGTAATTTGGTTTCAAGTGGTTAAGTAGTTTCAGAGGAGAAGTCGTTTGAATATGTTGACGGCGCCGACTCAGACGCAGGCACAGACGCAGACACAAACGCAGACGAAGTGACCACGCCAATACTACAATCTCCCCAGGAACCTTCGGCTCTGGTGAGCTAAAAAGGGTAACTTTTCTTTGGTGAAGTGCTGTAACAGAACAGCTGTTCTTAACATGATTCGCACACTTGTGCAAATTTCTTGTGTTTTCAACACACTCGATGAAATTTGTTTTTAACACAGTCGATGAAATATTGGTATTTATCCAAAAAAGTAAATTTTCTTCTTATTTTATAGGAAATACACACCCCAAACATATTCTATTCCGGGACCCTACTGTGAAAATAACGGGGTCTCGTTATTTTTCGCAGTTTGACAATACACTTTTTATTTGTTTCAGATATTCACCATATTTGCATTATTTGCTGACTCCCAGCTTGCACATTGTCAATATTGGAAAAACATGTAACCAGACCCCCCTGACCTTTTAAGGTCAGGGGGTCTGGTTACCTGTTTTTCCAACACTGATAACCTTCAGACTAGGAACTAGCAGATAATGCAAATAAGGTGAATGCATTATTTTCACTGAAATCAATGCTAAGGGCCATTTGTCATGTGTCAGCTGATGAAACATTATACAACATGTTTTCGGTTCAAGATTTTTTTTGAACGATCTGAAACCTGTCCTATATATCTTAACAGCATTGAAAAAACGACTTTGAATATAAAATGAGATACCGTAATTTCCTGTGCAATACATTTAATAAATATACAGTTATATGCATTCAATAAATATAGTAGTTTGTAGTAGTTTGTAGAGTATGAAAAAGCGTACGTTCATTTACGAAATTCAATGTGTTTTATTAAAAGCTATAGGTTAAACAGGAATGAAATTGGAACAAAATGTATGGCTCAGCCCTTGTAAAGTTTGAACACGATTTGTGTATCAGAAGCGTATATGTCCTTCAAACACTTGAAATACAGACCTAATAAAACTAATATTGTACAAACTAATTGCCCCCCCCCCCCCCCCCCCGTAGAAATCGATTGGGGAGCATGGTGCTTCCACGCAGAGCAGCTGAAACTGTCCGCACATGGGTACTGGTAAACCGCATAGAAGGGCATAGTCTGACCAGATAAAGTGGTGCGAGTCGGACTATCCAATGCATATAAGCCCTATTGGTTTCATTGGGTGATAGGGCTTGAGAAGTCAGTTCATCTCAATGTCGGGTAAAAGTTTCACAAAATTGGTAACAAGGTCTCCAAAATCAGTGTTGACGGAATCGTTAAATCTCAATTCAAACAAAATAAACTAATTTGAAGATGAGTGTGAAAGGATTGTTACTATCCACAGACGACACAAAGGTCATTTGCATTTAGAAGAAGAAGAAGAAGAAGAAGAAGAAGAAGAAGAAGAAGAAGAAGAAGAAGAGCAACATCATTAGGTATGCAGGAAATGTCACACGAATATTAATACTTTAAATTGAATCATGATATGTTTTGAACTAAAATTGCTAATAATAAAATCGACCTTATTTATAGAGGGTAACACATTAAGTACTACTACTTATCTTCCATGTGGCCCTCTTCTCCTGGGTGGAACCAGTAATAAGCAATGTGGATAAAGTTTCTTGCTCAAGAGCTTGCGAGCTTCGAACCGGCTACCTCTCGATCTCAAATCCGATGCTTTACCACTGCACTACAGCGCTCCTTAGAGTTTTTATTACGTTTTCTAGTTACAGTGATAAGGCATCACGCTAACAAATTCGTGTAATGAACACTCCTGTAAACCCTTTTTTTTCGCCCCCCCCCCCCCCCCCGCCAATCGGGGCTTAAAAAAATATATGGGCTGCATGATGCTTCTACGCAGAGCTGAAACCGACCCGCACACGAGTAAACCTCTTAGAGGATCTAAGCCTGCCCAGGCAAAGCAAAATTTACAATTTTAGTTCAAAACATATCATGATTCAATTTAAAGTATTAATATTCGTGTGACATTTCCTGCATACCTAATGATTTTGCTCTTCTTCTTCTTTTGCTCTCTTCTCCATGCTTATAAACTCTATTGGTTTTATTGGGCGACAGGGCTTGAGATGTCGTTTCATCTCAATGTGGGGTCAAAGTCCCACAAAATTGGAAGCAACTTCTCCAAAATGACCTTTATAGTGTTGACGGGGACGTTAAACCTCAAATCAAACAAAAACCCCTTTTTAGGTAGCGACAAGAGGGGATTACTTAAAAATATAACATGTTGCTCAATTTAGCTCCAACGCATAGACTGCGTTTGCTCGTTTGAATCGCCTCAAAGGTGGTGGTATATACATCATGTTAGCAAGTCCGTGAAATGATGACCCCCTAAACCCTATTTTATACAGGGAAAACTTGGGTTTATTTGGGTAAACATTTTATGATTATTTCTGCTCCAGTACATATGTTGTTCGTACTCGTTAGAACCGCCTCAATGAGGCGGTTCTAACGAGCATCCACAACCTATTTTTACAGTATAAATAAGAAAAATGTCATTTATTTTCATCAGAAAAGTAGCCATTTTGGAGATGTGAAAAATGATCTATGTTGCACGGGTTTGTTAAAATAATGATATCAAGGTTTAAATGTACAGGCACTGTCTAACACATTGGGGCTTGAATCATGAGAAGAAATAATAAAAAAAAAAAAATCTTTTTTTTTTTTTTTCATTTTTTTTTTTTTCATGATTCGAGACCCTATGATCTAACAGGTTCTTAGAACAACAATAAATAGACAAAAGTCACATTTCAATCCATCATGCAGAACAGGCTTTTGTCTGTCATTTTAATTGCAACACGATTATTTTACTACATGTAGTTCTAAGAACAAGAAATGTTAATCAAACAATGACTGTCAAAGCAAAACTCCACCTGGGTTTCTTCAACCCAGTTTCAGAAAGCAAGATCCATTTCGAAATTTAAGGACGGCCGGGAAATATTCAGAAAAAAAAAAGCTAAACGTTTTGTCAAAAAAAAAAAAGAAAGTAAATGCCATGATCAGAAAATAACATATGAAAAGACGATTAGCCCAAAAAGGCGTCTTTTTATTAGATTCTTCTAGACATTAAATTTTAAATTACAGTTTTTTTTGTGTTTGATTTGAGGTTTAACGTCCCCGTCAACACTGTAAAGGTCATTTTGGAGACGATGCTTCCAATTTTGTGGGCCTTTTACCCGACATTGAGATGAAATGACATCTCAAGCCCTGCCACCCAATGAAACCAATATGGTTAATAAGCATGGATGGGCCGACTCGCACCGCTTTGCCTGGGCAGGCTTAGATTCTCTAAGCGTTTTACCAGTACTCGTGTGCGGGTCGGTACCAGCTCTGCGTGGAAATATCATGCAGCCCATATATTTCTTCAAGCCATTATGGGCGGGGCCGTTAAATTACATATATATGGAACACGATACTACTTACGACGTGAGTTACATGATAATTCCTTACTCACGAAAAACTTTCTGATATATGATCACTCACCCTCGAATATCCTATATCCTCCGCCGCGATGCGCATGAACTAATACAACATAAAACAAGCAATTATGATTGTTATTCTGATACGCTTTTGTTCCATAGAGAATTGTCAACCTTTGTTATCCTTGCTTTTCAGAATCATTGATTACTATTGCAGCTATCACTTATGAATAATATAGCAAACAGAAATTGCCTTTTTTCTAGTCTGATTCATTATTTAAAGTCCACTATTGTCATGTTTTAGGGGACTGAATGCGCATGACGATTGTTTCCGCCATTAAAAGGGCGACAATCTTTACGAAAACACGCCTTTTAAAATGCAGAGCAAATTTTTCGCCGAAAAAACTTAAACTTTAGGATAAAAATGTGATATTTTCCTCATTTCTGCTCAAAATATAGATTGTGGGTACATGTTAGAACGCCTCATCGAGGCGGTTCTAACTAGTACCCACAACCTATATCTTAGAGCAGAAATAAGAAAATAAGGCTTACCCTTGTGAACCCCAGCTTACTATATAAAAATTGGGTTCAAGGGGTCCTGATGCATTAAAACGACAACAACTTACAGAGTTTCCCGTTTTTCCACGTGAAACTAGCTAATCTGAAAAAGGGGTCCTCTAACAGGAAAGAATTTGGGCCAGACTTTTCTCCTCAGGAGAAAATACTCTGCTTTAAGAGTGGACCCCTATTGATAAAAGACACAAAACGGGTCTTTGACCGTAATCACCCCTGAATGTGATCAGTCCCACGGACAATTCCGCAGTAGTCTTGCGCAAAGTCCCTACATTGCGCAGGAATTGTACCAATTAACAATTTCCACAAAAAGTATCTATTCAACTAAAAGCAGTGATAAACCATTTGGTTGATATGGAGTCAAATGTCCCACTCAACATTATTAAGGTTCTACTTAGCTGGTCAGTTAAATTAACCACAATTACAGTAAAATTCTATATTAAAACCACCTTTGGTACTGTTCGAAAGTGGTCTTTAAGACCACTTTTGAACAGTCCCAAAGATGGTTCCTGACCAGAGAACATTGTGTGCAGAAACCACGAGGATTGAATAACTACACCTTTCTAAATAAGCTTTTTAAAGCAATATTAGTCTTCAGTCTAGGTGATCTTAATAGCGGAATTTCACTGTACGTGGGCCAGCTTATACGGGAGCAGATAACCAGTACAGTCCTTTCGTCAGAAGCTATTCTTAAAGCGAAAGACCGTAGAAAATTTTGAACTATCGATTTCCATGAAACAATGTTTTCGAACCTTGTGGGGGTCGAACCCGCAACCTCCTGATACCAGTGGGACGCACATCCGACTGCGTCAGCAGTGGTGGAAGATACACGCTACGACTTTTTTCACTTAATGATTAGTTTATTTATTCATTATACATGTACTAAGCAGCTAATAAATTATTTATTTATTTATTATCTGATTAACGTCTTTGTTATCTGTTGTTGTTGAGCGGTAGATGTGGTCAAAGCCTTGGGACTTGCACAGAGCCCACAGCTCTGGCACTTAGGCAGTGTGATAATCAATAGACATAGTACGTTCGTTTGTTAGTTTGATTTGAGGTTTAACGTCCTCATAAACACTGAATAGGTCATTTTGGAGACGTTGCTTCCAATTTTGTGGGAGTTTTACCCGACATTGATATGTTTTGACATCTCATGCCCTTTCGCCCAATGAAACCAATTGGGTTTATAAGCATGGACGGTCCAACTTGCACTGCTTTGTCTGGGCAGGCTTAGATCCTCTAAGCGGTTTACCAGTACTCGTGTGCGGTCGATTTCATCTATGCATGGAAGCATCATGCAGCCCATCTATTTCTTCAAGCCCGGTGGGCGGGGGAAACATGTACGTACGTTATAGGAAACATTAATCAGGGGTAGGCGAGAACCGAATTGCCCGTAAAGAAACACCTAACTTTATGATGCCGATTTTGACGCCACACATGCGAAGTTCGAAGTTTTGTTAACACTCAAGGTGTTTTGTTAACGCATGGTCTGACGGAGATATATAGAATACATCAATGGTTCGTGGTACAGGTTTTGGAATCTACACGTATTTGCGTTTTTTTTTGTTGTTTTCTTGCTCTGCGAAGGGTCTACGTGTCTTCAGGGGAGCAGGAAAGCTATGGCGAGATTGCTTTTCGACCAATATTTTTTTCTGCATTACGAAAACATGCCTATACAAATAAATTGTAAACTTTATCTCCGAAAATATGAAAATTTTAAGATGAAAAATTGTGATATTTTTCTTTTTTTCTGCTCAAAATATAGATTGTGGGTACTCGTTAGAACCGCATCATGGAAGCGGTTCTAACGAGTACCCACAGTCTATATTTTACAGCAGAAATAAGAAAGATAAGCTTTACCCCTGTAAACCCCAGTTGTACTATATAAAAAGTGGGGTTCAATATTATTTAGGCGTGTTTTCGTGATGGAGCCAGCCGATGAGCATATAGTACTCATCACCTAAGCGACCAACAAAGGTTTAGGCGAGCCTGCGCATGCGCACAGTCTCACCAGAGCCTTAACTGGCCGTAGACAAGTAGAGAATAAATCTAAGTAGTCACGCGTTTAGCACTACAAGTACAGCTTTTACCAAAAAGTTAGGTCTACGCTTAGCACATATTAAATGTGAATGTCTATAGTTATATCCCAGAAATGTATTTGACACACTTTACTGTCTTTGGCAATAGTTAAATTGCTAGTCTGCACACAAGACCCTGCCGAATTAGGTATAATGTATGAAATGTCGAAGTTGCAAATGTTGTAATATTGTCAAAAAGTACCTTTTTTATCTTTAAAAGGTACACGTGCAATTTCAGTATGCTTGTAACTTCTTATCAAATGGAATGCTTGAAAACAGTTGTAGAAGTTAAGTCGACAAGTTTTCTACACTTTACAGAAGACTTATTGAAGAATAACCCAAAGATTTTGCTAATGACCAGGTAAGTAGACCGTGTTGACGGGGGCGTTAAACCTTAAATCAAAAGTGATGATCGTTTTAAAATCTAAACATCAACATTCTTACAGGCGTTTGCTGTGAAACTATCACATGTATCATATCAAAACCATCACGGTGAATACTGGTGTACGTTGGAGTAACAACCTTCTTAATCTCTTCTTCTTCTTCTTCTTCTTCTACTTCTTCTTCTTCTTCGGCAACATTTATGTTAACACCCTAAAGTAAAGGATAAATATAAGCTGAGCCTACATCCAATCCTTTGATATGTGTATGTATATTTGTTGTACAAATGTAAGTATTCATGTCAGAAATTTTGAATAAATAAATAAATAAATAAAGTTTTAGCCCACCAAAGCCGAAGGCTGCCGGGGAGCTTAAAGGATAGGCAGTGGTCCGTCGTGGTCGATAGTTTGTAGATGTACATTTTGTATTAGCCTGTACAAAATAATATGACATCAAATATTGGCTTGTACAAATGAGATAGCAGCTTTACCCGTAGGCCTATTTTTGTGTGAAAGCTTATACTTGTTATGGGTCGTTTTTTTTTCTTCTTGTGAAAGCTTATACTTGTTGTTTCATACATATAAAGGTCAACCTGCATCGTATAATGTCTACGCCCATGGGCGTAGACAATTAGTTGGCTGCACATTAGCATTTGAAGAACACAAACCTGAGAATGTCAGGGGCCTTTTTCTCACGGGCTGGCCCAGCGAGTTTTATTGAATTTCTGAAGACAAGACTGTCGCCACAGCGTTCTCACCCACAGCCTTGTTATTTATGAGCAATTATATAATACCTAATTGGACACGAGATAGCAATAATAATATAAATAATATGACAATAATGACGGCTTACCACCGGGACACAGTATAACTAACATTTATAACATTTATAACATTAAAGAGTCTGGTCAGTCTGCGCATTGGTGCCGTCTAAACAGGCTGAGCAAGCAGTATAAGTCATCAGTTGACTGCGAGACATTAACGGCCTGACAGAATGGCAATGAAGACTATGACCAGACTGTATAGATGCACAACTTTGTGTGAAAATACTCCTCAAGTATGTTTAGTTTCATGTCTGCTTAAGAAAACTTATGCGTATTACATAATCGGCACGTAAGAAATGCTGTTTACGCATCATATTGTCTAAAAAGTCAAATTTCTATTGTTGCTAAACCTGTGCCTAGTATCCTGTATTTTCAGAAATTGACAAACAATGTATACCAAGATCAGACGCTGCAGAACGCGGCGTCTGATCTGGGTCTTCACTATTTTTGTAAAGTACACCCATTTTTGTAAAATTTACCACAAACAAAACAAGCCGGACACCCTTATAATT
Organism: Lucinisca nassula; assembly: GCA_963580285.1. Classification (NCBI taxonomy): domain Eukaryota; kingdom Metazoa; phylum Mollusca; class Bivalvia; order Lucinida; family Lucinidae; genus Lucinisca; species Lucinisca nassula. Next base: position 108,574,629 of record OY757014.1, on the reverse strand, counting down.
AGTTAAGCCAAGAAGAAACTGTGGGTCAAGTGCCATTCATGGATTCTAATCAACTTGCGCTGATGTGCAGGCTGATCTGAGTCTTCGCCGGATGCACATGCCGGAAGGCACTTTTTTCAATTGGCAAAACATACGCAACCATCGCATTCAGCAAATATTCAGATTTGTCTGCACAACCGCGCAGTCTGAGTAGGTTTTCGATGTTTGTAGTTTCTGGGCTATATGTATCCAAAGAGTATCAACAGCCCTCGCCCATTGGGGCTTGAAGAAATAAATCGGCTGCATGTTGCTTCCACGCAGAGCTGAATCTGACCGCACACGAGTACTGGTAAACCGCTTAGAGGATCTAAGCCTGTCCAGGCAAAGAGGTTCGAGTCGGACCGTCCATCCTTATAAACACTATTGGTTTCATTGGGCGACAAGGTTTGAGATGTCATTTCATCTCAATGTCGGGTAAAAGGCCCACAAAATTGGAAGCAACGTCTCCAAAATGACCTTTACAGTGTTGACGGGGACGTTAAACATCAAATCAAACAAAAAAAAAGAACAAACCAAATAGTAACAAGCATAGACTTTGTCTGACTGACCGTACTCTCCAATCGAGCAAACACTGTGCAACGTCATGACGTTGCATCGACGTTGATGCATCGTTGCTCAAAGGTCAAGTGTCCGCCATGAAGATCTTGCTGCGTCGCACCGAATGGGACCTTGACTGTATTCAGTTTCAGCTTCTCGTGGGAAATCAAGAGGATATGAGATGGCGTTCAAGATAGCAATTCTCAGTCTAAAAGTAGCTCAAAGAATAATTATTAAATTAAAACAGTAGTAATTACGCATGTTGCAATTATTATCAAGTTAAAGGTCTCGTATGACCTTCTGCTTGATTAGACATTAACGAAAGGCAAGGCGCAATCCACACACCTATGTGATTATATAATCCTTCATGCGTACTGTTTTTGTTCTGAACCAAGACAGAACAAAGGGCAAGGATTGTGGCCACGTAAAAATTTATTTAAGCCATACCCCTTCCCCCAAGTATAATGTTTTTACTGACCGTTCCCATTACGAAAACACGCCTATACTAATACATTGTAGCCTTTATCGCCCAAAAAAATGAAAATAAAATGAAAAATTGTGATATTTTTCTTATTTCTGCTCAAATGAGGCGGTTCTAACAAGTACCCACAATCTATATTTTAGAGCAGATATAAGAAAAATAAGGTATGAGGCGGTTCTAACGAGTACCCACAATCTATATTTTGAGCAGAAATAAGACAAGGAAATCCGCGATTTTACCCTGGGATAGAAATATATGTTCTGACCCTGGTGTTCCGACCCCAAATCGAATATAATCGCGTGTTTGATAAATGCACTGGTTGATTACGACCTTGTGTGCGCCGTGGTTAAGGTTGGCGTCATGCACTGTCCGTGACGTCACTTTACATTCCTGCAGTGTTAACACAATATGGCGGACGTTCGTAACCGAAGTGACTGCAGCATTGAAATTCCGCGCTAAGAAATGGAAGGTATGCAAAAAAAAGAATCCAATATGGATGTGAGGGGTGGATAGAAAATCTGTCCGGACAGTGACCCTTGGGACGGATTTTTCTATCCACCCCTCACACCCATATAAGATTCTTATATTCTGACCCTGGTGGTCCAACCCAAAATCGAAAATAAGCACGTGTCATATAAATGCACTGGTTGATTACGACCTCTTATGCGCCGTCGTTAAGGTTGACGTCACAGCACGTTATGTGACGTCACTAAACAGTCCTGCAGTGTCAACACAATATGGCGGAGGTTGGTAACCGAAGTGACTGCAGCATTAAAAACCGCACTAAGAAATGGAAGGTAGCCTATGCAAGAAAAAGAATCCAATATGGGTGTGAGGGGTGGATAGAAATATTCGTCCCTCGGGATCACTGTCCGGCATCACTCGGCAAGACTCGTGATGCCGGACAGTGATCCTCGGGACGGATTTCATACCCATATAAGATTCTTATAATATGTTCCTATTGTAGAGGGAAGTTTCTAACCCAAGGCATGATCGTACTGAGCGGAAACAAGACTATGCCGAGGTTCCGCGTAGAACAGTCATCTCTATCGGTTTAAAGACTCATCCGAAAGTCTGGAGAAGCCCAGGATAGATAATGCGACCCCTGGTTGACAAGGCGAGTAACATAACCACTACACCACGGAGGCTTCCAGACTTATGTAGTTTGTCTGGGTAAGAACATCAGGGTAAGAACAAAAATTCCATCACAGGCTAAAACCACGGATTTCCCTAGCTGGTGTGCAGACATGTTGCTTATTTTCAGTTATTTCACTCCGAAATCAGCGATAATGGACTCCTGATATACATTGTATATAAGGAGGAAGATTCCATGGTTAAAATCACTTAAAATTAAGACTGATACTGCTTTCGAAAGCTTATTTGAAAGGGTGCAGTTATTCTTTTTTTCTGCACATAATGTCCTCTGGTCAGGGACCACCTTTGGGACTGTTCGAAAGTGGTCTTAAAGACCACTTTGGAACACTCCAAAGCATGGTCTTACCGTATTATGCTTTTGTGAGTGGTGACGTGTGCTTACTAAGGAACTGATGTGTTTTACTATACATGCTCCTTGTGCAAATCTTGCACATGTTCGGTTCAACCATACATGTCCAAAGTCGGCAAAACCAGCATATGACCGTGCACTTAAAAGATTTATTTGACTTGAGATTAAACTGCCCCGTCAAACCTATGTAGGTCATTTTGCTGACGCTGCTTCCAATTTTGTGGGACTTTTACCCGACATTTAGATGAAAAAGACATCTCAAGACCTGCCGCCAATATGCATGGACGATATGACTCCCATCAATTTGCCTGGACTGGCTTAGAATTTCTAAGCGGTTTACCAGCGCTCATGTATGATCGGTTGCAGCTCTGCCAGCACTTAAAAAGAAGGACTTTATATAGCATATTTTACGATTAGAATGAAATACGTATCTATACGAACATTTGCATTATTATGGTCAACACTGTACTCTGCATTATATGGTTTAAGAGGAGTGGGAACACCTGGTGGATTTTTTCGCCATTTTTCAATGGGAGACAACTTTCGGGACTTCCTGTTCGCATTTCTATAAGCCATGTCCCACTGAAAAATTGGTCTACTCTTAAAGGAAAGAATTTGCTTTTCTTTTTTTAAGTGTTGACCCCTATTGACAAGGGAGACAAAAATACTTTTGCAGGAGTTGCCTCCCCTGAAGGTTTTCCCATTCTCCTTAAGAATACTAAAGAAACGCACTGACAGCAATTGTGGGTCGATTGTCTGTGATTGCTGGCTGGAAAAATGGTTTAACCCTTAAATTCCTGCACTTTAAGTAAACAATGAAGACCCTGATCAGACAACGCGTTCTGTGGCGCCTGATCTGGGTGTACACTGTTTGCCTAACTCAGCAAATGATTCCAGTCTAGATTCTATAGATAACCGTCCTACGCAACGCACTGACCGAATATGGCTATTTTCTACGATCCTACAAATGAGTGACCGTAACGTGGACATCAGCACTGAAGAACTGTGTTTAATAACATTTGGTCGATTGGCAAAAGATGGACCCAATAAAAGTATCTGTTACCTCTGAGTCCATCAAAACAATACCATAGATCGTTTTAATATTCTATACTCAATATAGCATAATGATACAGTGCTCAATCATAGAGTTTGCAGTACCCCTCGTGGGGAGCATATTTCAAAGATAACTTAAGAGCCACTCAAATGAACATGTGCCTTCCAAAATGCCCACATAGCAAAATGCACAGCAGGCTGTTCATCTAATCTAGCAGAACACAAACCTCATTGCCTAAGTCAATGTCCACCGTGAAAATAGTATCCTTGTAAAGCCCATTTAAAGGTCCATTATTGAGCTACCGGGTCTCAATTTTTGTTTCTGGTTTTCATCTTCAATTCATACTCCTTTGTCATGTATACACTTTTGGAGCCAAATACAGCTTCAGAACTTTGTGAAAATGGTCGTTTTCATTCGTGTTTACCCTTCGCTCTGAACATGTGTTCGGAATTTCTGTTCTAAAAATAAATCTGTCACTTTACACAAACATGGCGACAGTATCGTCTCTGAGTGTCGTTACTTATGGTATTCAGCGTCATATTTTTTCTGATTCAGGCATGGCCTAAGCAAACAAGGCCAAAAATGAACGTCGAATAACATCATATATGGGGATTCTATTTTTGTCACGAACTAAAAATAGATCTAACTAGTGTTCGAAACCCAGTTAGGGAATCCCTCTCAAACTCGTTTACCTGTTATCATAATTGTTCGCAGTTTTGCATAAAATGCATTCATTTGTATTGTTTTAAAGAAAAATACCGGCTATATATGTATTTTATTTCTGGAAGCATTTTTTGCCGATAGCTCAATAACGCACCTTTAATGAAGAGAAAAATGAGGTTTCCCAGGGTAAGCATTATTTTCTTTATTCTTGATAAAAAAATAGATCGTGGGTACTCGTTAGAACCGCCTCCATGAGGCGGTTCTAACGAGAACCAACAAGCTATGTTTTGAGCAATAATAATAATAATAATAATAATAATAATAATAATAATAAAAATATCAAAACTTTTATCTCCGAAATGTAAGTTCTACAGCTGTGAAGGATGCAGTTGTAACAAATTGTGTTTTTTCCTAATGGTATCAATAAAACGCAACGAAAAGTACGCGGGTCTTTGTTTTTTTCTCATCCTGCCGTTTTGCCGTGATCGGCTGGTATTAGAGTGATGCAGTGATCCATCATAAATGTTGCAGTATAGCTTGGGGAATGCGATTGCAGTAGGAGGTGAAATTGAAAAGCACCTAGTTTCTGACATTTGTTCAAATCGAAACACAATCTGCATTGTCTATCGCAAGGCGTCTTGCTTAAAAAGTACTTTCATATTGAACCTTTAGTGCTCTTAGAAACACGTTTTTTTGTTCATTTGGCTGTTAAAGCAAACTAGTGGTCTTTTCCCGAGAAAGGTAGGCAAGTAATATACTACCCAATTTGCTCTGGCACTGTTGTCAAATGTTTCTTTTAAATGTAAAAGATTTGGTTTGTTTGTTTGATCTGAGGTTTGATGTCCCCGTCAACACTGTAAAGGTCATTTTGGAGACGTTGCTTCCAATTTTGTGGGACTTTTACCCGACATTGAGATGAAATGACATCTCAAGCCCTGCTGCCCAATGAAACCAATAGGGTTTCCCAATGAAACCAATAGGGTTTATAAGCATAGACGGACCGACTCGCACCGCATTGCCTGGGCAGGCTTAGATCCTCTAAGCGGTCAACCAGTACTCGTGTGAGGGTCGGCATTGAAAAGATCAAAGATCTGAATAGCAATCAAAACAGAAGTGGAGGCAGTGTTCAGGAACCGATACAATTGATCCATACCTCCCATCAGAGACACGAAAGGGGTAGAAACGCAAATACTAAATAACTAGACCCTATTAGAAACACCAATAGCGGAAAGCCAAAAGGACAGTTACTTTTCAATGACATGGCCAATTGGCTATCCAAAACAAATAGATATTAGCGATACACACACTCAAAGACAAACAATAACAAAACGAAACCGCGACAGAAGAACCGCCTTGGAACGGTCAGTGAAAAGAATGGTTTTGTTTTATCTGAAATATTTTGTCAATCAAAAGGGTCATTGTACTAGATCAAGAGCACACCCACTTGTCAGTGCTGATCACTGACTGGTCAATGTATAGCCAACAGCACCAAAAATATTGTCATATTGAACTGCATTGTTTTGAGGTTACAAATGCAAAGTTGGCATACTGGACTGTCAAACATGACTGACTTGTCTTCACAATGTTTTGTGACAAATGAAGTACATTATTGGCTTTAAAGACACATAGGTAAATCAGAAGTTTTTTGATCTGACAATTTGGATATAAATTATTTTTAGTTGAATGAAGAGGATATATAGAGGATCTTACATGAGTGTTCATGTGTTATTGAATTTATTAAACGAGTTGAGGAAAAGGGATAAAATGCGAGGCTCTGCCGAGTATTTTATCCCTTTTCCTGAACGAGTTTAATAACTTCTATAATACATGACTACACAAATGCAAGATTCTATTTATCACATGACATTTAAAACGCATTTAATTCACGATTTCTGTACAAAAAAGACACTATTTCGCCATTAGTAAATGCGACGTCGTTAAGGACGTCGTACATGTAACGTTACACGACGTATCTAGCTAATTTGCATATTTAATCCACAAGTGGATTATCGAAAATAATACATGGCGTTATTACACTCTCAGACGTGACGTCATATGATATAACAGCTTACACATCATTACTGGTTTGATTATCTTTGAGTGTTGGCTATGGAAAAATGTCCGTAGCGGGGACTTAGGCCTAAAAATGCTGTGTGTCCACTAACCCGACCAATCATGATGTTTCGTGGCGACCCTGCAATTTTTGTGCCCATCCAGAAAACAAAATAAAATAAAATTTTTTACCTACCGACCTTAATATTTCTAAGCACTTTTGATAAAATTTCATAAATCCGTCAGAATATAGAATTCTAACACAACGCGCCTATATAGGCAATGGAAAATAACTGTTTATTCTACAACAAATCACGGCAAGGAAGAGCATGAGTGACGTCATTAAAATTGCCAATTATTGACGTCACCAGTCTCTCCTTCACGTTAGACGATGTAACGTCATATTCTCGCATCGAAAACGTTAGAAAAGGATATAAATGCACGTGTTTCAGTCAAAAATGTTAGCGGGATTTACTGTAATAATGGCGAAAAGTTGTGAGGTTTCGGAGGAAACAACAGCATTATTGCCAATTTTCAGCTTGTTAGAATCGAAATAGATCAGCTCTAGTCTGTGATTTGTTGAGTAATAAATCACAGTTTGTCGGTCAGTTGTAAGTAGACAACTGTCCTTTTGCTTCCTTGATGCTCTAAACGACATTGTTTGAATGTTTTCTGGTAGCCTTATATGGTTGGATTTTAGCCCTTTTAAAGTGTTTTGCTTTTTTTCCATCAAATAAAAAGTTGACAAAAATTAAAAAGATTTTTTTTTGACATCCCGACCCTAATGTTTTCGGCATGTTAGCGGAAACATAGCTATTTTTAGGCATTACTCTGTTTCGTTTAACTCATACATTACTATAATACACCCGTGCGACATAGTGTATATTTCACACCTATTAAAATGGCTACTTTTCTGGTGAAAATACATGATATTTTTCTATTTCTACTGCAGACATAAGTTGTGGGTGCTCGTTAGAACCGCCTCAATGAGGCGGTTCTAACCAGCACCCACAACCTATGTCTTTGAGCAGAAATAAGAAAAATAATGTATACCCCCGTAACCCCAGTTTTCTCTATATATAGTGGGGTTTAGGGGGTATTCATTTCACGGAGTTGTTCACGTGATGCATTTCTCTTCCTGTAGTTGTATTTAGTGCATCGGGTTAGCAAACACATTTGTTTGTTTGTTTAGAATTTCGAAATACACCGTTCATTGTGACTGGATAAGGGTGCCCGATCATAAAACGGAAAGATAGATGGGCTGCATGATGCTTCCACACAGAACTGAAACCGACCGCCCGGGCCAAGCGATGTGTGTCGGACCGTCCATGCTTATAAACCCTATTAGTTCCATTCGGCGACAGGGCTTGAGATGTCATTTCTTCTCAACGTCGGGTAAAAGACCCACAAAATTGGAAGCAACGTCTCCAAAATGACCTATTCAATATTGACGGGGACGTTAAACCGCAAATCAAACAAACACCAGGTTCGCACGTGATCGAGATATAATGTGTGAGCAGGGATTTTCCTTGTAGAAATTGAATGGACGTCCCCTCTATTGCCCGATTCAGTAAGGACAGTGGTTAAAACTGACTTTAGGTGTACGTCGCCCCAGTGGTTGGTGTCTGAGGAAACCCGAGTAAGGAACCACCCCGATGCTCATATTCCAATATGGCGTTATTCCTATTCACTCTTATGAGACGACTGTTTTAGTTCCCGGCGGTCTCTAGTTTTAAAATCTTTAATGTTGAAATATTCCCAGCACAAAGGTGTGCAACACACGCAGACTGGGAAAGGGCAATGCGACGAAGCTGTGGTAATATTTGTCTCATATTTAAGTGTTTGGAGTATAACATCCTAGTCAACGTTATTTTTCGGTAAACCAAACTACCATTAAGAGCGAAACAGACCGGCTCGTTTTGCGCCGATCAGTGGAGTCGTAAACAACTGACATGAATACGAGTATTGCGTGGTGAGGCGACTCGCTTGGTGTGAGCTGCATATAAATGTACAAAGAATAGTCAGTGTTCTAAAACTTAACATTACACAGAGTGTACGGCACTCGACGCCAATGCTCGATGCATTACGCGCCCGGTCCCTTCAGGACCTTGACCGTCAGCTAGTTTTATTCATACTGACATACTGCTTCAGGGTCGTTCGTCTGTTCTTGCGTGCGCCCGTCTGTCCGTTACGCTTGTTGATGCATGGCATAACTTTTAAACCTTGTATGCTAGGGCGATGTGTTTCAAAAATACCAGAGCTTATTTTGTTTTCCTTTCGCAGCAAATACAGCACATGCAAAGCAAGCGTTTTGCCGCCTACTGTATAATGCAAGACGCGGGCCTATACATGCATCTCTGGTCACACATGCTGATATACTTCATCGTGATTACAGCCAAAAATGAAATTGTCGAAGGTCATAATTAATCCCTGCCTCCTTTAAAATACTGCAGTATGCAAAATGTTAAAAATGAAATTAAAGGAGCACAAACAAAGATTCAATGTTTCTCGCAAAAGCAGAGATAAATAATCCCATTCGCGTTTACCGTTAATCTCTCTCACGCTCACGATCACGCTCGCATTGCGCGAGCTCACGTTTGTTCTCCACGCTTCACGCAAAACCCACGCTAGTTCCACGATTACTCCACGGAAAACCCACGCTAAAAAGTCACGTGACATTCGAAATTCGTCACGCAAGAACGTGGGGATAGTAAGATTTCCACGACTGTACTGTAAGCAACAAAAGGTAGCTCGAGCTTATCCCAAATGCCCCAAATAAATGCAACAATGGAGCTTCAAATAAGAAACATTAGAGACCTGGTCCCAAACTTTGATCATTTTATAGAGATCTAGCAATAATACTAAAATGATCAATGACAAATGTGAATAACTTTTGCAACTGCACATTTTTTTCATCCAACATATCTGCGTATATGTGTCGGATAAAAGTTAACACTTTGATCGCCAACAAATTCTAACGAGGCTTTGGTTAATTGACTGCTGCCGAATGTTTGAACTTTATCATATGACGTCACGTCTGAGAGTGTAATAACGTCATGTAATATTTTCGATAATCCACTAGTGGATTAAATATGCAAATTAGCTAGATACGTCCCGTAACGTTACATGTACAACGTCCTTATTGACGTCGTGTTTACTAAAGGCGGAATATTGACATTTTTGTAAAGAAACGTGAATAAAATGCGTTATAAATGTCATATGATAAATATAATCTTGCATTCGTGCTTGTGAATTATTGAATTTATTAAACTCGTTGAGGAAAAGGGATAAAATGCTCGGCAAAGCCTCGCATTTTATCCATTTTCCTCAACTCGTTTAATAAATTCAATAATACATGAGCACTCATGTAAGATCCTCTATTTATCATATGACGTCGCGTCTGAAAGTGTAATAACGCTATGCAATAATCCGTTATTGGATTAAATTGTCGCTCTGGCTGTGCACAGGGAAGACATGTAACTCATGGTGGTTCCTCTGCCACTGCAAGGGGTAGATGGAGCTCTCAATCCCTGGTCCGCAATCAATCTAGGAGAAGGCAACTCCAAACAAAAAACCTACATATCTTGATTTGCCTGTTCCAGCTATGTAAAGTCTGCTCCGGCCTCTGATTCAATGGTCCAAACGGCGATGCAGCAGCGTGTTGTGGAGCATAACGAGTATGGCAATGCACTAAAGAAGTCATGGTCATCCACTGCATCCGGGCTTAGCTCCAGATGTCTCGACACCGTCTTGCCTCTGGATCCAGCTAGGTCAAGACGAGAGAGTGAGGTTGACTATGCGCGCCTCTCCCTCACTATAACCCAATTCACAGCGCATGCTATCTTAATCATATACACACAGTCACTGCAGGCTCACATATGCATGAAACTCAAAATGCCCTGTGGCGATGGGCGAGCGGCGAAGCAGAAGGTAAGGATACACTGGAAGCTGTAGTTGCGGACCTGCACACAAGCAGCTTGGTTCTATATGGTCGCTTTCCTTAAGAATGAAGTAGTACGGGAATTCGGCAGCCAAAATTTTTAGTACTAAATCACCTTGACCATAAGCATTTATAGATATTCAATTTTTACCTATTCTCATATCATAGATCACAATATTTTTGAAGAATGCACTGATTTACCTATTTCCCATTGAAAAGCTTATGGGTCTAAATTTGACCTGGTGTAAAATAGGTCAAGGTGAACCTAGGGTCATCGTTTTTGCAAAATTGGTAGTACGTAGTCATTCTGTGGAACATACCAAGTTTCAAGACAATTGGCCCATTGGTTCTGGAGAAGAAGATTTTTGGTAGTACGCAGTCACCCGAGGCTACATACCAAGTTTTAAGACAATCGGCCCAGTGATTCTTGAGAAGAAGGTTTTTATAAGGTTTGTACTATATTTGGGCATGGCAAACATCTTGATCATGTAACCCGGATCATCCGAATAAATTTTGTTCTCTAAGTGTCCTAAGGATGCATTATAAAATTCAGAAGAAATTGGCCAAGTGGTGTTAGAGAGAACATTTACCTACTTCCCATTGAAAAGCTTAAGGAGCCAAATTTGACCTTAACGTAAAATAAGTCAAGGTCAACTTTTTGCAAACTTGGTAGTACTCAGTCACCCGATGGTACATATCACGTTTGAAGACAATCGGCCCAGTGGTTCTGGAGAAGAAGATATTTTAAGGTTTTTAGCATATTTGTGCATGGCGGCCATCTTGATCATGTGACCTGGACCATCCGAATAAATTTTTGTTCACTAAGTGTCCTAAGGCTCCATATAAAATTAAAACGAAATTGGCCCAGTGGTGTCAGAGAAAATGTTCTCCAATATGTAAATAGACCTGCAATATAAGTGACCTTGGGCCAAGGTCAATGAATGACCTTGACCCTTTGCATTCTAAAGCGTTCATGTTTTACCCATTCTAATATCACAGGCCACAATATTTTTTCGAAAAATGCATTGTTTAACCTATTTCCCATTGAAAAGCCTAAGAAGCCAAATTTGGCCTTGACGTTTGCTTGTTTGATTTGATGTTTAACGTCCCCGTAAACACTGTAAAGGTCATTTTGGAGATGTTGTTTCCAAGTTTTAGGACTTTTACCCGACTTTGAGATGAAATGACATCTCAAGCGCTGTCGCACGATGAAACTATATAAGCATGGACGGGCCGACCCGCACCGCTTTGCCTGGACAGGCCTAGATCCTCTAAGCTGTTTACCAGTACTCTTGTGCGGGTCGGTTTCAGCTCTGCGTGGAAGCTTCATGCAGCCCATCTATTCATTCAAGCCCCGATGGGCGGGAGCCGTTGGCCTTGGCGTAAAATTGGACAAAGTCAATCTTGTGTCATCATTTTTGCAAACTTGGTAGTATTCTAACATGTCAAAATACCTCCAATACAAGTGACCTTTGACCAAGGTCAATAAATGACCTTGACCCTTAGCATTCACAGGCATTCGTTTTTACCTATTCTCATATCACAGACCACAATATTTTTCGAGAAAAAAAAGCATTGATTTACTATATCCCATTGAAAAGCCTAAGGAGCCAAATTTGACCTTTGCATAAAATAGGTCAAGGTCTGTCTAGGGTCATCGTTTTTGCAAATGTGGTAGTACTCAGGCATCCTATGCTACATACCAAGTTTCAAGACAATCGGCCCATTGGTTCTGGAGAAGATTTTTTAAGGTCTTTACCATATTTGGGCATGGCAGCCATCTTGGTCATGTGACCTCGACCATCCGAATAAATTTTTGTTCACTAAGTGTCCTAAGGCTGCATATAAAATTTAAATGAAATTGGCCTAGTGGTAATAGAGAAAATGTATGCTAATATGTAAATAGACCTGCAATACAAGTGACCTTGGGCCAAAGTCAATGAATGACCTTGACCCTTAGCATTCACAGGCATTCATTTTTACCCATTCACGTATCATAGACAACAATATTTTTCGAAAAATGAGCTGATTTACCTATTACCCAGGAGCTAAATTTGGTGTTGGCGTAAAATAGGTCAAGGTCAGCCTAGGGTCATTTTTGCAAACTTATGCTACATACCAAGTTTCACGACAATCAGCGTAGTGATTCTGTATAAGACGATTTTAAGGTTTTTACCATATTTGGACATGGCGGCCATCATGGTCATGTGACCTGGACCATCCAAATAATTTTTTGTTCCCTAAGTGTCCTAAAGCTGCATATAAAATTAAAATAAAATTGGCTCAGTGCTGTTAAAGAAAATGTATTCTAATATATCAATAAACCTGCAATACAAGTGACCTTTGACCAAAGTCAGTGAATGACCTTGACCTTTAGCATTCACAGGCATTCTTTTTTTACCCATTCATATCACAGACCACAATATATTTTTCGAAAACTGCATTGATTTACCTATTTCCCATTGAAAAGCCTAAAAAGCCAAATTTGACCTTGGTGTAAAATAGGTCAAGGTCAACATTGGGTCATCATATTTACAAACTTCGTAATACTCAGTCGCCTAATGCTACTTACTAAGTTTTAAGACATTCGGCCCACTGGTTCTGGAGAAGAATAATTTTTGAGTGTTTTTTTTACCTTATTTGGCATGGCGGCCATCTTGATCATGTGACCTGGACCATTCGAACCAATTTTCGTTTCCTCACTGTACTGAGGCTGCATATAAAATTAATGGAATTGTCCCAGTGGTTTTAGAGAAAATGTATTTTTGGAATGACAATGGATCTACAATTTGAGTGACCTTGAGCCAAGGACATTAATTTTTTACCTATTCTCATGTCACAGACAACGATATTTTTCGAAAAATGCATTGTTTTGCCCTTTTCCCATTGAAAAGCCTAAGGAACCAAATTTGATCTTGGCAGAAAAATAGGTCAAGGTAAACATTGTGTCATCATATTTGCAAACTTGGTAGTACCCCGATGCTACATACCAAGTTTAAAGATAATTGACCCAGTGGTTCTGGAGAAGATTTTTTAAGGATTTTACCATATTTTGGTATGGTGGCCATCTTGGTCATGTGACCTGGACCATACTTGCAAACTTTCGTTCCCCCATTGCCAGGAGGCTGCATATGAAAATTTCATTGGAATTGGCTCTGTTGTTTCAGAAAATAATACATTTAATGGTAGACGACGGACGGATGGACGACGGAGGCTACCATCCTATAAGCTCTCCCGGAGCCTTCGGCTCAAGGGAGCTAAAATAGGCGCAAGGAATATGCGCACCTTGATGGATAGTGCTGGTTCAGACAGACCACAGCGTAATCGATGCAAAGTCGAGATTGCAGCTCTGGGCGAACTCGCCTTGCAGAGAAGGGCAAAAAAGGAGTTGGTGCTGGCTACACTTTTTCTGGAGTGTTCGCTAAAAAGAAGAGCGGCGAGAAGCAGGAGTAGACTTCGCCATCAAACCATACCTTGTCAGCAAGCTCTCACGACTTCCAAAACGCATAAATGACCGCCTGATGACGCTGAGACTACCCCTATCGTGTAAGAGGCAATGGTCATTTTGTGAGAAAGTAACTGTCCTTTTGGCTTTCCGTTGTTTCATGTTTGTGTTTCTTTCCTTTTGTGTCCCTGATGGGAGCTGTGGGTTAATTGTATCGATTCCTGATCATTGCCTTTACTTCTATTATGCAACTATTGTAAGTGCCTACGCACCCACAATGACGAACCCAGATGAGGTCAAGGACAAGTTCTATGATGATTTGTACTCTGTGATTTCTGGTACACCCCTGGGATACAAACTCATCATCCTGGGAGACTTCAATGCTAGCGTAGGCACAAACCACCAAACCTATGAAGGTGCGATTGGGAATGAAGGAGTAGGAAAGTGCAATGGCCTCCTCCTTTTGAGGAAATGTGCAGAGCATGAAATGCTGATCACCAACACAGTTTTCCAGTTCGAAATTCGCAAATTTGAAGTATGTTTCCTCTGGCTTTCGTTGCCGGATCATTACAGGGTCACTGATGAGGCTTTATTAGCCGAAACTACGTAGTATGACCCATCTTCTTTCTTATGAATGTTTTCATTGCTCTTAAAGGAACTCATTTTTGATTTTTATTTGCCTTCACTGCAGCTGGTGTTGTGCCGTGTGGCGGCCGTAAAACGTCTCCCCGTACATCATCCATAGTGCAGTTTATATTTTACTTTTGGTCCTTTGAGATCAGCGTGAATATTCTGAGAAGTCAGAAATTAATTATTCGTTTAGACTCATATTCTAGACAGTTTTTTTTAATTTTTTGGATCCCATTTTGATTTATATCAGTCTTTGAATCGACTGCCAGTTCGAAATTCGCAAATTTGAAGTATGTTTCCTCTGGCTTTCGTTGCCGGATCATTACAGGGTCACTGATGAGGCTTTATTAGCCGAAACTACGTAGTATGACCCATCTTCTTTCTTATGAATGTTTTCATTGCTCTTAAAGGAACTCATTTTTGATTTTTAATTCCGTTTTCCATCTCGCAACACGACATCATGGATGCATCCTCGCTCCAAACACTGGCATCTCATTGATTATGTCATAGTAAGAAGTGTTGTGTATTGGCAGTTATATAAACTTTAAGGATAAGTGAGCCTTACCATAGTGTAGTTTATATTTTACTTATGGTCCTTTGAGATCAGCGTGAATATTCTGAGAAATCAGAAATAAATTATTGGTTTAGACTCATATTCTAGACAGGTTTTTAATGTTTTGGACCCCTATTTGATTTATTTCAGTCTTTGTATCGACTGCCTATTCGAAATTTGCAAAATTGCAGTATGTTTCCTCTGGCTTTCTTTGCCGGATCATTACAGGGTCACTGATGAGGCTTTATTAGCCGAAACTACGTAGTATGACCCATATTTATTTTCTTATGAATGTTTTCATTGCTCTTAAAGGAACTCATTTTTGATTTTTATTTACATCAAGAGTAAATACAATGGAATTTATGAACAGGACACACCCTCCATATCTATAACCACTGATAAAGTATAGCGGTCTGTTTCTTTGAAAAATAAATTAGTTCAGACCTAGGACCCACGTAGTTAAGTTGTGTATCCAAATACATAACGAAATTATTTGGCGACGAGTTTTCGAAATTAAATGTGCCTGAGCTCAATTTTGGATTTAAAAACATAATTTCTTGGATTAACAGCACTAAAAATGGCAGCGTTCTCCACTGGTTATTTGGGTGAATGTAATGAAATGACAGAAACATGAAAGTCTTATACAGAACGGATTCAACAATTCTTCTTGGCCAAAGAAATTCCAAATGACAGGAAAGTACCAGCTCTTATGGCTATATTTGGAGGAAAAACATACCTCAACAACACCTTATGATCCAGCAACACATTGTGGGAATATTGAATGACCATCTGTCACCCAAGCCATTAGTGATTGCAGAACATGACGAGAAAGAAGGCGTGTCGATACCCGTGTATGTGGCAGACTTAACGAAGTTATCAGAACATTGTGATTTTGAGGCTAACTTGAATGACGCTCTGCGGGATAGACTAGTTTGTTGGATCAAAAAATGAAAATAAAAAGAAAAAGCTTCTCTCGGACTTGACAATGCGAAAAGCCATTACCATTTCAACAGTCATGGAAACGGCGGCAAAGGATGCAGTGCAACTGCAACACCAACACAGACCGGACTTTGTGCATAAAATTAGTAAGAATCCAATTTCTTACACAAAGCCAAATTAGAAAAATAAGGCGTGTGTGATGTGTGAATTCGGGTTTAACGTCGCTTTCAACAATTTTTCAGTCATATCACGACGGTGTCTGGTTGCGACAGGGAGCTCAATGCTCACTTTTATAGTGCTGCCTCACTGAAGTATCATGTCCCAGACACATTACATGATACCACACCCAGTCACATTATCCTGACACTGGATCGACCAGTCCTAGCTCTACCCCGTAAATCTGAGTGCCAAGCGAGGAGCAGCTAGTACCATTTTTAACGACTTTGGTATGTCGCGGCCCGGGATCGAACCCGTGACCTCCCGTTCCCCGGAGCGGACACTCTACCAACTGAGCTATCGGGGCCGGTAGAAATATAAGGCATGTTTTCGCTGTGACCAGACTAATCACACACCTGATCAGTGTCATTTTAAGGACGAGAATTGTAGATTCTGTCCAAAGTAAGGACATATCGTGAGGGTTTGCTTGAGTAAGAAAGCTCAGCAAAAACACCAATCCAAGAAACCAAAATCCAAAGCCATGAAAGCTGTAGAAGAGGAAGAACTTTTGACAGCATAAACACGGTAAACAGATTCGACGTTATCTGTGTTTCACCCAAGATAGAAGGAAAATTCTTGAAAATGGAGCTTGATACTGGCTCTGCTATCTCAGTAATTCCAAATAGAACATACAAACAGTTGAATTCCCACAAAACGTTATCTCAGACAAATACCAAACTAAAGACATATTCAGGGCAAATAATTAAACCAGCCGGGACAATCAATGTCAGTCTAGATTATGAAGGGCAACAACATAATTTGGATTTATTTGTGGTGAAAAAGGATAGTCCAGCATTATTTGGCAGAGCATGGCTAAAGTACCTTACGTTGGACTGGAATTCTATTAAGTTTCTGCAGACTGGCAAGTCTGTCGAAGAAAATCTTAAAGACATTCTGGAAAAGTGCAACTCAGTGTTCACAGCAGAGACAAGAACTGTTAAAGGCATAAAGGCTACGTTAACAATGAAAGAAAACGCAAAGAAAAATTTTTTTAAAGCAAGGCCGGTTCCTTACGCTTTAAAGGAAAAAGTAGAAAAAGAATTAGAAAGGCTAGAAAAGGAAGGGATTATACAAAAGGTAATACACAGCGACTGGGCTACACCTATAGTACCAGTTCCAACTATGCGGTGACTACAAGACAACAGTCAACACACAGCTTAAGGTGGATCAGTATCCCTTGCCGAAAATCGATGACATCTTCGCATCATTGGCAGGAGGACAACGTTTCATAAAAATTGATCCATTATTTTCTGAAATCTAAATTGTAACACTGGAAACACTAATACAAGTGGTGCTGACTGCTGGAAAGATCACAGGCTTAATAGAACATATTTAACGTCACTACACCTGGTGTCTGGGAATTTGTTGCGGCCGTAAAAAGTCTCCATGGCCTACATCATAGTGCAGTTTATATTTTCTTGTCCTTTGGGTTCATTGATTCCATTGTGGAATTTGATTCCATTGTGGAATTTGATTCCATTGTGGAATTTTGAAAATACTTGAGGGTCACTGATGAGGCCTAATTGGCCGAAACTTGCTAAGCTGGCCCAGAAAACATGCACACTTCATATTTCCCAATTCCTTGGTGTATTCCTTGCTCCCAAAGGATAATTCTTTTATAGAACATATTTAATATCGATTTAAGCCCCCCCCCCCCCACATCCCCCGCCCCAGTGGAATTCGTTTCACTGATGGTTCCAATGCTGTTGTTCTGTCGCGGTTTATTTCTGTTATGGTTTGCCTTTGAGTGTTTGTATCGTTTATATTATCTTGTTTTGGATAGCCAATTGACCATTTTGTGGGAAAGTAATTGTCCTTTTGGCTTTCCGTGTTGATGTTTCCATTAGGGTCTGTTGTTTCATGTTTGTGTTTCTTTCCTTTTGGTGTCTCTGATTGGAGCTGTGGGTTAATTGTATCGATTCCTGATCATTGCTTCACTTCTATTTTGTTGTCAGCAAACTCAACCTGCGTATCCAGCTTGCACGGCGACCAAAAGGCAAGAACGTGACCAGGAGACTGGATGTCTCTAAATTGAAACAAGACAGCAAGAGGCAAGCCTTCAACCATGACATCTGAATGAGGCTAGATGCAATGGAATTCGGTTCAGATGATCCTGAAGAGAACTGGAAAGCTTTCAGAGACACTGTTTACTATTCAGCAATTGATTCCCTAGGTCCAGTATCCCGCAAACACCAAGACTGGTTTGACGGGAATGATGATGAAATCCAGGGTCTCCTTGAAGAGAAGCATCAAAAACACAGGGCTTGCCTCAGTGATACCAGCTCAGTATCTAACAATGCCTATTCAGATATATGCAAGACAGTCCAAACAAGACTCAGAGACATGCAGAACTTCTGGCTAAGCAACAAGGCTGATGAAATCCAGTCCTTTGCAGACAGAAAAAGATATGAAGAAGTTCTTTGATGCACTTAATAGAAAAAAGACAGTTTATGGTCCCCTGAACTCAGGAACCACTCCGCTCCTCAGTGCAGATGGAACTAGTCTTCTGACTGACAAAGAGGCTATCTTGACAAGATGGGCTGAACACTTTGATGGTGTTCTTAATCGGCCATTCTCTATCAATGATGATGCTATCATTCCATTATGGTCTGGTCGCTTAATGTTTGTGTTTCTTTCCCTTTGGTGTCTTTGATGGGTGGAGTAACTTAATTGTATCGATCCCTGATCTTTGTTTTACTTCTACTTTACCAGAGGTTGAATCTAATCTGCTGCTTGACAAGTTCCTACCGTTACTGAAACATTGCACGCAATAAAACATCTGACATCTGGTAAGGCTTCAGGACCAGATGCAATACCTGCTGAGATTTACAAAGCAGGAGATACTCCAGTTGAAAAGAAGTTGACAGAGTTATTTCACATTGTGTCGAGAAAAACATCTCTCAAGGGTTCAAGGATGCACCAATTATCCACCTATTCAAACGGCAAACGGAAAGGGAACCCTCAGATCTGCAACAATCACCGTGGCATCCCTTTATTGTCAATTGCTGGGAAAGTCCTTGCAAGAGTCCTACTTAACCGACTTAATGAACACACAGAACATTCAGGGCTTCTACCACAAAGCCAGTGTTGGTTTAGGAAGGACAAAGGAACAATTGACATGATCTTCACAACAAGGCAGCTGCAAGAGAAATGCCAGGAACAGAACATGAGCCTACTTATGACCTTTGTTGACCTCACCAAAGCGTTTGACACAGTTAGTCGTGAGGGCCTTTGGAAGATCATGGTGAAGTATGGATGTCCAACCAAGTTCATAGCAAGTTCCACGATGGCTTGCTTGCACGGGTCCAAATTGATTGTTAGTTTTCAGATCCATTTCCCTGTGACAAACGGAGTCAAGCAAGGCTGTGTGCTAGCCCCAACACTGTTCAGCATGATGTTTTCTGCCATGCTAACAGATGCTTTCCAGGATGGTGATAATGACATACCTATTAGGTATCGCTTTGATGGGAAGCTTTTCAATCTCAGAAGGTTGCAAGCCAAATCCAAGGTGCAGACAGAGGTTCTAGATGAGTTCCTCTTTGCTGTTGACATGGCAAAAGGTGCTCCTACAGAAGAGAAGATGCAAAAAGGTATAGATCAAGTATCCGGCTCTTGTGATAGTTTTGATCTCACAATCAGCATCACAAAGACTGAAGTAGTCTATCAGCCAGCAACTGGTAAGCCTACCATCACAGTGAAAGGTCAAAGATTGCAAGTGGTAGACAAGTTCACCTACCTTGAGAGCACACTATCAACAGCCGTGCACAATGATGATGACGTCAATGACAGGGTTGCTAAAGCTAGTGCAGCATTTGGTCGGCCAACTGGTAGTGTCTGAGATCGAATTGGAATCAGATTTGACACAAAACTGTAAGTCTACAGAGCTGTGGTGCTGCCACCACTATTATATGCATGTGAAACATTGACAGTTTACCAACGGCACGCCAGAAGACTGAATCACTTCCATACTGGCTGTCTTAGAAAACTCTTAAAGATTAAGAGGCAAGACAGTATTCCAGAAACGGAAGTCCTGAACAGGGCAGGGATGCAAAGTGTACATACTCTTCTGAAATTGGCACAGTAAAGATATGCAGGTCATGTTACCAGAATGCCTGAGGAGCGTTTTCCGAAGAAAATTCTCTATGGAGAACTAGAAATGGGCAAACGCTCCCAAGGCGATCAGAAGAAGCGCTACAAAAACACTCTCAAAGCCTACCTTAGGAACTTCAACTTTCCAACAGAGCCGTGGGAACACATTGCACAGGACAGAGCAAAGTGTCGATGTCTCATCAAAAGTGCTGCCAATGTATATGAGGCAAAATGAATCAGTGAAGCGGAGCAGAAACGCGTACAGCGCAAAGCCAGAGCTAAGTCATCAACAACAGAGCTGTCTTCCTCTAGCCTCTGTTGCTCAATCTGCAACAGACAGTTCAGAGCTAGAGATTGGTCTCATCAGCTATCTTAGAACACACAAACAGTAACATTTCTCAAATGAGATTAAGATTGGCCATTGTCAGTAATGTCAGACAAACTATTACTATTAAATATGCAAATTAGTTAGATACGCCACGTAATTTTACATGTACGTCGTCCGTAACATTTTATCCCTTTTCCTCAACCCGTTTAATAAATTCAGTGATACATGAACATTCATGTAAGATCCTCTATTCATTATATGACGCCATGTATTAAATTCGGGAATCCACTCTTGGATTAAATATGCAAATTAGCTACATACGCCCCGTTACGTTACAAGTACGAGGTCTTTAACGACGTCGCGTTTTCTAATGTTGGAATATTGACATTTTTGTTTTAATAATAATAAAATGCGTTGTAAATGTCATATGATAAATAGAATCTTGCATTCGTGCTCATGTGTTATTAAAATTAAACTAGTTGAGGAAAATGGATGAAATGCTCGGCAGAGCCTCGCGTTTTATTTCTTTTCATGTAAATTCAATAATGAATACACGAAAACTCATGTAAGATCGTCTATATAATCCATGCTACATAATGGTGATGCCGAAGGTCAGATTTAAGAGAAAGTAGAGGAACATAATTTTCATAATACTTGCTTTAACAGAAGTGCGAATTCAATTCAATCACAGACTGCCATGGGAAATCTGGATTATACTCATATTTGTTAAATCAACGCAACAAATCCCTTGCTAAAATTATCTCAACAAAAAGCTTTTATAAATTGTAGTGTTGAAAATGTCTCGTGCAACACAAAAACCAAAACAAACAAAAAAAAAAAAAAAAAAAACATTTTAGGTACTCAAGATCATGTTTTTGGAGATGTGAAAAAAGTGCGCTATGTGGCACGTGTGTGTCATGGTAACAGAACATAGTGACTACGACTGAGGACACCTCCAGCCTTTGTCTTTCTGCTGAATCGATGTCATAAAGACATAGAACATTAAAGTGCAATGTAACATAAAGACGCGTGCTTCGAGACATAATATTACACCCGACATCATCAAACGCACGACTGTGCACACATCGCATTAAATGTTTTCCAAGTATACAATATTTTCAAAAGCATAACGACATTCGCTAACGAACAGAAAAGATCAACAATGCGCTTATTATTTTATTCAAAAGGTCCCTTTTAACGGAATTGTGTTGAGCAGACGCAGTTTGATCGTACGATATTTTATGTAGCTGATACTAATAAATACCGAAGAACAGTCTAAAATTCCTTAAAATGGCGGGAAGGTATGAGTAAAGTCTAAGAAAGCCTGAACTGATCACGCAGACTCTGTGTGTAAATGATGTCAATGTATAACCGGGAAATGAACTTGTATAAACTAAAACCAGCAGGAAATGAACATCTGCGACACTATGTACTTTACTTGAGGCACTGCCTAATAGCTGTTGTCCCCAAGGCACCAACTAAGATGCTTCTTGATATTGGATTTTAGTTTTCCTTGACAAGATCTACAGATGTACACGTGTAATGCTAACTCGCCCGTGTGGCATAAATAGTGCAGGTTTTCGTGGCCTTTAAATGACATTATTGTTTATGAAAGTTTTATAAACGCCAAAATGAGGCAGCTCTTACGGATACGTACACTTTACATTATGATAATATAAGAATCTTATATGGGTGTGAGGGGTGGATTGAAAAATCCGTCCCGAGGGACACTGTCCGGCATCACGAGGCTTGCCGAGTGATGCCGGACAGTGATCCCGAGGGACGGATTTTTCTATCCACCCCTCACACCCATATTGGATTCTTTTTCTTGCATACCTTCCATTTCTATTGCGAATTTTTAATGCTGTTGTCACTTCGGTTACCGACGTCCGCCATTTTGTGATGACACGACAGGAATGTTTAGTGACGTCACGCATGACGACGCGCGCATGAGGTTGTTATCAACCAGCGCATGTATCAAACACGCGATTATATTCTATTTGGGGCCGGAACACCGGGGTCAGAACATCAATTTCTATCCCAGGGTAAAATCACGGATTTCCTTGTCTGGTGTGCAAGAATAAAATGAGAACAGACATGTACAGTTGTTCTATATCAAGTAGAGTTTACTGTGTGGTTCGAGTCGGACCGTCCCTGCATATATAAACCCTCGGACCAAATATATTGGGTCCGTGATAAACCCTAGCGGGTTCTTTGGGAAGATGTCATTTCATCTCAAGACTTTAATACTGTTGACAGGCACGTGAAACTTCAACACAAACAAACGAACTATTCATATGCTTATGCTGCGTACTGCAGAAAATACGCCATTTTCCACTCTTGCCCCTTATAAATGTATGCATATTGGCACAATATGCCGTTGGTATCCTTAGGGTGGGGTTCAAATCTGAAACAATATAGCACATAGCATAGCAGTGATTTTAGCCAGAAAAGTTATAGGTACAGGAAAACAGATTTTGTCATTGGTACGCGAAGGTGTCATACGAGGGATGTTCGAAAAGAATTGCTTATTGTCCTCTAGTTCGATATCCACGTGGGGCACGATCAAAACCAATACATACATGTACTTGTATAAGGCTATTCAATATCTACACAAGGGTGTATAAATGTACATGTTAGACTAAGTGCAAGACATAAAATTTGCCATTTGAAATCACGCAGTCATTGACCACTGTAGTAAAAATAGTTCGTAGAAGTGTCGACTAAAAAGTTGAAGTTCTCCCTGCCCTACATCATTGTGTAGTTTATATTTTCTTGTCCTTTGTGATCATTGATTCCATTGTGGAATTTCGAAAATATTAGAGGGTTACTGATGAGGCCTAATTGGCCGAAACTAGCTAGTCTGGCCCAGAAAATATGTACACTTCATATTTTCAGTTCTGTGGTGTATTCCTTGCTTCCAAAGGATAACCCTTTTGTAGAACATATTTAAAGTCACTACAGCTGGTGTCTGGGAATGTGTGGCGGCCGTAAAAATTATTCCTGTCCTAAATCATAGTGTAGTTTATATTTTCTTGTCCTTTGTGATCATTGATTCCATTGTGGAATTTCGAAAATATTAGAGGGTTACAGATGAGGCTTAATTGGCCGTAACTAGCTAGTCTGGCCTAGAAAACATGCACACTTCATATTTTCAGTTCTGTTATGTATTCTTTGCTTCCAAAGGATCATCCTTTTACAGAACATATTTTACATCAAAGCTTGCTCAAAACGTGGTTGTTCTTTGAAGAAGCTGATGACTGAAAATTCTACTGCTTTTGGACCTTCTTGTGTGTCCTATGGCACAGTTCGGCGGTGGAAAAAGAAATTTGAGTCTGGTGTAGAGACCATCAAAATGCACCGAAATCAGGTAGGCCAAAATCTGCATCTCGTAAAGAAATCGTTTCTTAAATAAAGGAAATTATTGAATGAGATGCCAGATTTACAGTTCGTGATATTGATCGAAAGGTAGGCATATCACTATCAACCGTTCAGCTTATTTTGAAGAAGCAATTGAAAGTCAGAAACATTTCTGCTAGATGGGTGCCACGCCTGTTGACTGACGAGCAAAAAAGGCAACGGGTTAAAATGGCCAAAAAAGCTGCTTCATATGTTTAAAAAATATGACAAAAAGCAGTTTGTCAATGTCGTCACAGGTGATGAAACCTAGGTCCATTATTTTGAGTCCGTCAGAAAGGTTAGCAATAAGATCTGGGCCACTAAACAATGCAAACGCCCAATAATTGGCCAAACGTTCTTTGAGTACAAAGGTTTTGTATGCAATCTTCTTCTCTGGTGAAGGAGTCGCAATAAAAGTGCCGGTGAAAATGGAAAAAAAGCATCACCGGAAAGTACCACAAAGACTTTGTACTGAAGAAATTGAAAAAAGTATTATCAGAAATGATGCCCTGCCACTGGTTTTAAACATGTCCGTCTTCTACATGACAATGCAACCGCTCATACCTCCGCAATAGTACGGCGTTTTTTGAAAAAGGAAGAAGTTACTATTATGCCTCACCCCGTATTCCCCAGACCTTACCCCATGTGATTTCCTTATGTTTCCGAAATTGAAAGCATTCCTTGCTGGGCGGAAATACCAGTCCCGACAGGCACTTGGATCTGTCTTTCATTAGTACCTTTTTACTGTTCCCAAATCAGCGTGCCGTGAATAAAAATCAAAAATGAGTTCCTTTAAGAGCAATGAAAACATTCATAAGAAAGAAGATGGGTCATACTACGTAGTTTCGGCTAATAAAGCCTCATCAGTGACCCTGTAATGATCCGGCAAAGAAAGCCAGAGGAAACATACTGCAATTTTGCGAATTTCGAATAGGCAGTCGATTCAAAGACTGATATAAATCAAAATCGGGTCTAAATAATTAAAAACCTGTCTAGAATATGAGTCTAAACAATAATTTATTTCCGATTTCTCAGAATATTCACACTGATCTCAAAGGACCAAACGTAAAATAAGCCTGCAAGAAGTAGATACATCGGCTGAAATTTTGCCTTTCTAGCCACGGGGAGTACTTCGAGGGCATGAAACGAGCACTTTTGGGTTAACTTGAAATTTAGAGTCTCCTGATAGAAATAAGCAATTCTTTTCGAACATCCCTCATATATCTTGTCATCTAGGGGTTAAACTGATATTGGCTTACAGTTGGGCAAGACCTGTTCGTTGCAGCAGGTAAGGGTAGAGGGGGTGGAATGTTATTTTCTTTCTGTTTCTTGACTTTGATTCCTTTTCCTCTTTCTCCTCCGTCCATCTCAGTTATCTGCTGTACTATAACGATCTTATATGGGTCCTTCCATTTCTTAGGGCGGATGTTTAATGATGCAGTCACTTCGGTTACCAACGTCCGCCATATTGTTATGACACTATAGGAATGTTTAGTGACGTCACGTAACGTGCTGTGACGTCAACCTTAAAGACGGCGCATATGAGGTCGTATTCAACCACTGCATTTATCAAACACGCGAGAATAGTCGATTTTGGGTAAGAACATCAGGGTTAGAACAGAATTTCTACCCAAGCTAAAACTATGGATTTCCATATCTGGTGTGCAGGAATATAGGAATCTTATATGGGTGTGAGGGGTGGATGGAAAAATCCGTCCCGAGGGACACTGTCCGGCATCACGAGGCTTGCCGAGTGATGCCGAACAGTGATCCCGAGGGACGGATTTTTCTATCCACCCCTCACACCCATATTGGATTCTTTTTCTTGCATACCTTCCATTTCTTAGAGCGGCTTTTTAATGCTGCATCAACGTCCGCCATATTGTGTTGACACTGCAGGAATGTTTAGTGACGTCACGTAACGTGCTGTGACGTCAACCTTAACAACGGCCGATACCAGGTCGTAATCAACCAGTGAATTTATCAAAGACGCGATTATATTCGGTTTTAGGTAAGAACATCAGGGTTAGAACAGAATTTCTACCCCAAGCAAAAACTATTGATTTCCATATCTGGTGCGCAGGAATATTCTATCTTTTCTCATTTTCCAAGGCAGAAGACACCAAATAACTTACAACGGTTGACGTGTTACAATTAATCAATTTGTCACTGATAGGACGAAATATTCTGATGTAGTCGGTTTGAAATATACGCTTAACAATTACATCAGTAATACAACTATATGATGGCTATGGGACGTCTTCCCGTACTTCATCAAATTGAAGTTTATATTTTTGTTTCCTTTGGGTGCATCGACCCCATTTCAAGTCTTCTAAATCAATACGAGGATCAGATATGGGATGTGGTTGGCCGAGGCTGAATGATCTAGACCGGAGGAAATGGTTTGTGTGTCCTTTGTTAAACGAAGGTAGCGATTTTGGCTTAGAAGTCAGATTCAGATGCGAAGCTTCTTATACTTTACAATACTGCTGATGAATAAAAATAAAAAATAAGTTCCTTTAAGAGCAACGAAAACATTCATAAGAAAGAAGATGGGTCATACTACGTAGTTTCGGCTAATAAAGCCTCATCAGTGACCCTGTAATGATCCGGCAAAGAAAGCCAGAGGAAACATACTGCAATTTTGCGAATTTCGAATAGGCAGTCGATTCAAAGACTGATATAAATCTAAATGGGGTCAAAATAATTAAACACCTGTCTAGAATATGAGTCTAAACCAATCATTTATTTCTGATTTCTCAGAATATTCACATTAGTATTGTACATTTGTCTATCCCTGTATGTACGGCTATCATATAATGACGTTAGACCCCGCCCATCGAGGATTATAGAAATAGACTGCATCGTGCTTCCGCGAAGAGCTGAAACAGACCGAAGTTGAGTACTGATAAACCGCTTAGAAGGAAAAATTGGTGCAAGTCGTTAAACCTTAAACCCTACCGGTTGCTTTGGGTGGTAGGGCTAGAGCAGTCATTTTATCTCAATGTCAGGTAAAAGTCCCACAAAATCGGAAGCAACGTCTCCAAAATGACCTAAATTGTCTTGATGGGTGCGTAAAACCTCAACGCAAGCAAACAAGTATATAACACCTCTGTTATTTAGTAGTTTAAATTAAATGACCGTGCATTTAATAACGTAATTAGTGGCGCGTGACTTTAACCCATTGCATGCGGGAAGCCCCTAAATAGTGCAGGCCCAGATCAGACGCCGCAGATCGCGGCGTCTGATCAGGGTATGCACTATTTGCTAACAGAAGTTTTCGTCAAAAACAGAATAAACACGAAAAATGGACAAATGCTACTAGCATACAATGGGTTAAGACGCCGTTAATGATAACCCTGTTTTCTACTGAAATTCTTTTGAATTTCCGCGGCAATAAAATCCAAATTACAATTGTAATATGACAAAACAGAATTTTACATGAGAGGTCATTGCGTGTGCTTTTATGAAATACGCCGAATGCTTGATTCATAAATGTCATATGAAATGACCACTCGTTAAAGATCCTCGTTTTCTACCATAAACCCATTTAGAACTTTTAAAAGCGGTGTCTGGTTGGTTGTTTTTAGAAATTATATGCTTAACAAAATTGTACTTACATCGAAGGTGGGTACCGAGGCGCCGTGTTTTGTGGGTCTGCTGTGTTTGTCAGTGTCCCCATACGCGTCGATATTCCCAACAAGTAATACAAGAGAGACTCATCAAAAGTCTTCAATTTGGATTAAACAAAATATCCAAATATAAACACCCATGGAATTAGAAACGTTGATGTACAGATTATGTGATGACTGTTGAATATCCTGATATTTCGGGACAGCCCACTTTAGACAGTGTTCTGTCAGAATATATATGGGCAATGCGACACTATTTCCTCTTCTGGAAAAGTCAAACAAGCAATTGCTAGTGGCAAATAATGAAATATTCATGGACCCAACAACTCCCAAATTAAGTTATGTGTTGAAATTAATTAAAGTATAAGCACGCTGGAAGGTTCAAAACAAAATTAGTTGTGTTAGTTGTCTTTAATAGCTTAAGTTTCGTGACTGTTGGAAACAGGTGGCACAGTGTAAAATCAGGCCCAGCCAACAAAGAATATCGGACCGGCAACATCGGGTTAACATCAGTATGACAGGCTAACGTCGTATCAATGTCAGACCAACATTGGCCCAACGTTTCGAGCTGGCTGTGGAATCTTGCTTATCTATGGAAACGTTTCCTACGTTGTCATTAAATTTTCTTAAGACTTTTTTGTTTTCGGGTTCAACAGTACAATATATTCAATAAACGAATTTCAAGAACGACACAATTTTAATGTAAGCTATCCGTTCTGTTAGATGGGAAATTAAAAAAAAACTATGTTTTAGTGACAATGTCATAGTATTTACGGTATGTACAGTACAACTTCAGTGGCTCGAACTCCGATGGCTCGTTTACTATGGATGGGTCGAACCCGTTCTTGAGTCCGCAGGGAATTCCTCCAAAAACGATATAGGGTAATTTAGGAAGATTTTCTTGATTTATCTTGCAAATGTATGCTGTGTGTACTCATTAGAATCGCCTCGATGAGGCGATTCTAATGAGTACACACAACATACATGTATAATACAGAATACTGAAAAGATATCCACAATTGTATTAATATTAATAGTAACCCTCTATGGCTCGAACTACCGCTGTCTCGAACAAATTTTCATGGTCCCATAGGGGTTCGAACCATCGAAGTTCGACTGTAAAATAAACATATGCTCATTAAAGAAATATTAATAAAATGTCGTTACTTTACTGGATCTCGAATGGACCGTCGGAAGTCCGTATGTTATGTATGCAAACGTTATCGATGTTGTCGGGCGTCTTTAACATATTGAAAGAGGAGAGAACGGTTTGGATGTATGATATTGCCTTAATTAAAAATAAATTTGTGCTTTGTTAAAAGTGTGCTCGGCCATGATAATTTGATAAACCATTTGGCTGTATTATCCAGTTTAACAAAGAAAGGGACGACTCGTGAAAGCCAAAGTCAAATACAACAGCCCACCAACAACAAGAAGCGGAAGCTTTAACAGATGAAAATGAAAACAAACAAAGAATATGTAGTTTGTATCTGGATTCAAACGGCAAATTACAGACAAAAATAGAGGTCTTGGTTTTATGGTATTTTCATATGCAGCATTTTATGCATAGAATAAGGAGAAAATATTATTCAGAAAAAAAAACGAACAAAGTACATGCACCCTCTAAAGCTACCGAAAGAATAGAGAGGAAGACTTAATACATACATGCACATACAAAACACAAAACAACACGTGCGCCAGCCAAACAGAGCCAAGTTGCTATGGAACGATCACATCTGAACGGCCAGTAGACAACAAAACCAACGGGAAGCGCCGTGTTTTATAAAAATATTAAATCATCGCCCTCGATTTTAATGCAGATTTCAGCTCATCAGTGAGCCATGAAGGAACAATGCAGTGTTAAAAACCATTACGAAAACGAGCCTATACAAATACATTGTAAACTTTGCCTCAGAAAAATCAATTTTTTAGATGCAAACTTGTGATATTTTTCTTATTTCTGCTCAAAATATAGATTGAGGTACTCTTCGAGGCGGTTCTAACGAGTACACACAATTTATATTTTAGAGCAGAAATAAGAAACATTAAGGTTTACCCCTGAAAACCCCAATTTTACTGTATAAAAGTGGGGTTCAAGGGTGTCAGAATTATATAGGCATGTTTTTGTGATGCGAACAAAGATAAACATGACCTGCTTGATGTAGAGTTGAGGTGGAAGAAAACCGTCACAGTGGTCCAGACGTAGGACATAAAACAACGGGCGCCAATCCTCTGACATCCTATGGTTCCTCTCAGGATTTTGTAGCAATGCAGACATCATTTATTAGAAATATCAAAATGTTACAAACACCTTAAACACATTAGTAAAGGGTCACAAATCTTAATAAAAACAAAACAGGTTATAAAAGCCAGTATTAAGAATTTTAGAATTTTAGTCGGTTTTCAGGACAAAGTAGAAGGAAAGGCGATGATTATCAAGCTGTTTCTTTTATTATTTGTTTTTATAAAGAAAAACATGAAATATTTTAGACTGTGTTCAAGATGAAACACCTTGCTTAAGGTTAACAGTGTGTTGACATAAAGTGAGGGATATGCATTTCAGATTTGCAGAGCGACAAAGTTTGCTAATCGTTTACAACTTCATGTTTATATCTAAATTGCAATGTTTTTATTCTTTAGTACAAATTAAATTACATTGTACCAACGCAGCTCCTATTACAATGCCATGGGCGTTTACTGGTTGTTTTCCTTCCAGAAATTATTTTAAATTGTTTTAAACAGGCAATTAAAGAAGGTAACACGCTGTTTCTATATCTTCCCAATGGCAAACAAATTTCCATGCAGCATGCCATAAATACTGCAAATTCTCTCGTAGCATGCCATTAGAATACTGTACCGACGGGCTGTACCACGACTAAATAAGAAGGTATGCGCGTCCAGCATAGATGCAGGTATGCCCTAAGAATCCACACAGAAACACTGGACAGAACCTTTATTTATCGCGGAGACTGTAGCAGACACATGCGGTCAATGAAGACTCTCAGACCGCGCGGTTTATACCCGAGTTAACGAAATGACAGCCCTCTTCCTCAACCCCACTGCATTATCATAAACAATAACAGTCATGTAATCCTAATGAATATTACCTTACTATGAACGAATCGACCTCCAGTCTGAATGTTTTACCGATAGTCAACTAATATTATGAGAATATTTTTAGCACAATATTGCTGTTTTTACCTCACGAATATATTGTTTTAATAAATACTGTCGCCTGATCACTTCCTATAATTTGAACTGCTAACGTTGTACCGGTTTTACGCAATAACGTGCCATTTTTTTTTCAGAAAAAAGATGTTACGCCGTAAATTGCATTAGAATTCAAATTGCTATCTCATCGATTTTATAAATGGTCTATAACAGAGGCAAATAAAGTCAAGATCAAAACAAACAAAACCTAAATTGAGCTTTATATACGAGATCATTCTATTCCGCAGAATTAATTTGTACAGGCTCTGAGTATATTTAATATTCTTTAGCAGTACAATTGTTGAAATGTCATTTCCATACTTTTCCATGACATCATATTTTCACATCTTGCAAATTAGTCATAAATAAACTGAAAAGAACTGATACTGATAATTCTGAAGCGTGTTCGTTTTGTAGACCGGATGTAAAGATCGGAGTCTAGTCATCACGTAAACACGCCTATATAATTTTGACCCCCTTGAACCCCACTTTTATATAGTAAAACTGGGCTTTATAGGGGTAAACCTTATTTTTCTTATTTCTGCTC
The DNA here is from genome assembly GCA_963580285.1 of Lucinisca nassula. NCBI lineage: Eukaryota > Metazoa > Mollusca > Bivalvia > Lucinida > Lucinidae > Lucinisca > Lucinisca nassula. The sequence continues at coordinate 108,543,371 of OY757014.1, read as the reverse complement.
TTAAGTATATATTGTGAGCACTCGTTAGAACCTCCTCGATGAGGCGGGTCTAACGAGTGCCCACAATCTAACTTTGAGCAGAAATAAGAAAACATCTGCTCTTAAATATATATTGTGAGTACTCGTTAGAACCGCCTCGATGAGGCGGTTCTAATCGAGGCGGTTCTAACGAGTGCCCACAATCTATATTTTGAGCAGAAATAAGTAAAACATCACAATTTTTCATCTTAAAATTTTCGTGTTTTTTTTTCGGCGGTAAAGTTAACAAAGTATTTGTATAGGCGTGTTTTCGCAATGAACGGTTAAATCTTTCGGGGGAATGTAAAACAGTTCATAGACCAGGCTATTCAGTCCAGCCCAGCACAAAATGTTTTTACAAATTTAGATAACACCACATCAAAACAGTTCTAACATTTTAAGTTTATTTGTCAAAAACTGTGAGTCTCGGAAACATCACCAACTACTCGTACTCGAAGAATGCCGGGCCAACGTGGGGCCGACAGCGATTCGACATTTCCACCTCGTATCGCTGTCGGCCCGACGTTGGCCCGGCAACGGCCTGACGTTGGTCCGCTCTTTCGTGCAAGCTGGGTAATGATGGAAAATGAAATTTAGGACGCAAGTCACTTATTGCATATGGACATAGAAAGACAATGATAAGGAATCGATACAAGAGCTGCTCTTCGTGAATGTAAGTTCGAACAACATAATCAACCACCCAGCAGTCCAGATCAGGTCAGGCATGATAACAACCTGTTTGGACATTATCAAAAAACGCCTATTCAAATATACTGGAAAAATTACCACAAATCCGATAAAAAAAATCTGATAGTTCTAATGAAAATCAAGAATCTATGTTTTATGAGCAGAAATACTAAAAATAATATATACTCCTGTAAACCCCAATTTTACTTTATGAAAGTGGGGTTTGATGGGGTCAAAGGTTTCGTGACGAAGTTTGTTAAATAGATGTGAAGGCAATGACCAGGAATCTATACAATTAACCCACACCTACAATCAGAGACACAATAGGGAAAGGAATAGAAACATTAAATAACTAGACCCAAATGGAAACATCAATTATAGCGGAAAGCCAAAAGGACAGTTACTTTCCCACAAAATGGCCAATTGACTATCCAAAACAAAAAAGATATAAGAGAAACACACACTCGAAGACAAACCATAACAATAATAAATCGCGACAGAAGGCCCGGCTTGGGTTAGCCAGTGAAAAGAAAATCGCTGGGGTGGGGCTTAAATCGATTTTACACGGCCGCAATCCTCGCCCTTGATTCCGTCGCGATTTAGACAGATAATTTATTCAGTCCGCGTGAAGGTCAGTGGAACATCGCCGAGAGCACAAAAATCAAAGAACCACCACAAAGATGAAACAACGGTCAAGGCTCGACAAAATGCTGGAGCAAAAGAAAACCAACAGTTAGACTCCGATGGGCCCAATCAGAGACAGAGCATCCGGTACCTACCAACATTACATGAGTAAAGCCTTTACGCTGGAACCGTCATAGAATCTGAGGCCTGACCCATAGGCGTGCAATTAAAGATGGAAGCAAAGTTATCAACCGTGCAGTCTGTCGTATAATGTTTATCTTGTACCCAATGATTTTATATCGGAGAACGAATTTAGGAAATTGGGTACTGGAATCATAAATCACCATAAACTTCGGGTTCCGATAGACCTTGCTGCAGAAGAGATTTAAGTCAATAATTGAATTTTGAAATTTAATCGGAATGAGGTCTATAACAGTTAGAAAAAGCTTTGCGTAGTTTATGATACCGACAACCCTGATTAAGAAGTTTTGCAGTGTAAATTTATTATGAGTGTTGAAGTCAGTTTCATGACTAAACACTCTGGCATATCGAATTAATTGCAAATATAAACGCCATAGGATGCCGCACGAAGAATATCATCATCCAAGAAAAGAAAATTTACCATCTCAAAATCAAAATAATCACCTTTATCATAAATTTTGCAGGAAACAAACCCGTTTACAACAGGTAGATGTAAATCCAAAACGAGGCCTCGTTATCAGAAGAAAATGATTTATTTAACTGAAGTTCTGGGGGTAATTTTGAATGATCAAACTATCGAAATAGGTATTGTCATTATTTAATAATTCATCCAAATATCTAGAAGTCGAGCTAAAGTCTTTATGTACACTTCATATTTTCCAGTTCTGTGGTGAATTCCTTGCTTCCTAAGGTTAACCCTTTTATAGAACATATTCAACGATTTCAGATTTGTTTTCAACGGAAAGGGACATCATGAAGTCTTTTTCGTAACAGAACAAGAACAGATCAGCCATAAGGGGTGCGTTTCGTACCAATGGGAATACCCACAATTTGTCCAAATCTTATGAAAATATTGCCAAGTAGAAAGGTGAGAGCTTCTCACACTTTCTGACATGACCATAAAGTATAATTTTTATGCTTTTCAGAAGTGAAAAAAAAGCATTTCTTATATTACAAGCAAGATAGAGGGAATCTTCCCCATGAAATGACCACCAAATTAAATCGTTAAAATTTGCTTTTATATGATTATGAGGAAGTGTAGTATAAAGGGTAGAAAAATCACAGACAGGCTTGAATATGTTCTATAAAAGGGTTTGCCAAATCTCGCCTGAAGCATGAAAACGTCTGGATTTCAACTTATTTTAAACTTCATTAGAATTGTTTATAGACCAAAGCAGATTAACCCCATTTTTGTGGAAATAGATTCATAATGATGATCCAAATTGTGTGACAGAGGTATGGTCTCAGGACCAAACGGAATGATTCTGCTGTAAAGATATTAGTGTACTGCGACAAATGGGGAATTTATTGTTAACTAAAAGTAAAAATGCACAGTCTTCTGATGCGATAGATATCGCTATGTATGATTGTTACCTACCCTCGTGTGACACAGTATCATTGAAACGTGTTTACTTGACATATGAGTGCATCATTTTTCTTTTAAATCGTCTCTCCTGACATAATACACTGATAATTCAGTTAAAAATTACTAATTAAGGATTTGATTATTTTAAGTCATACATCCTGTGACATTGTAAAGAAAATCTGCATGGTGTTCAACATAAACGCTTTAGGGGAAGGTGTACAAAAGTACACTTTTCACAAAATCTATTTGTAATCGTTTAATTTTACAAACAAATCGTGTGTTCTCTGTGTCTGGTTGGGCCCATAAGAGTCTATTTTTATTTTATCTATCTTATTTTTTATTTTTATCTATCTGTTGGTTTTCTTTAGCTCCAGCATTTCAGTGGTTTAATGCTGCCGAGTCTTCACCGTTGTTTCATCTCTGTGGTTGTTTGATGTATTGTGTTCACAGTGATGTTGCACTGATGAGTTAGGAGGCCTTCATGCGGACTGAACAAATTATTTGTCTGAATCGCGACGGAAGTAAGGGCGAGGATTGTGGCCACATAAAATCGATTTAAGCCCCCACCCCCACCAAGGAATTCGTTTCACTGACCGTTCCAAGGCGGTTCTTCTGTCGTGGTTTATCTTTGTTATGGTTTGTATTTGAGTGTTTGTATCGCTTATGTCATTTTGTTTTGGATAGCCAGTTGGTCATTTTGTCGGAAAGTAACTGTCCTTTTGGCTTTCCGCTATTGATGTTTCCATTAGGGTCTGTTGTTTCCTGTTTTTGGTTTACTTCCCTTTGGTGTCTCTGATGGGAGCTGTGGGTTAATTGTATCGATTCCTGATCATTGCCTTCACTTCTATTTGACTGCAACGTGTTTTCGCATACCTAATATGTGAAAAGCAAGAAATAAAAAAGAACAAAACATCTAAAATTATCGAGAAACAAACATTCTATTGCAATCTCAAAAGCTGCATCTTTCAGCGACATTTTCATAATAATGTTTCAAAATAGAAGTGAAGGCAATGATCCGAAATCGATACAATTAATCCACAGCTCCCATCAGAGACACCAAAAGGAAAGAATCACAAACATGAAACAACTAGACCCTAATGGAAATATCAATAGCGGAAAGCCAAAAGGACAGTTACTTTCCCACAAAATGGCCAATTGGATAACCAAAACAAAATAATATAAGCGACAAATACACACACACACACACACTCAAGAAAAAAAACGCGACAGAATATCCGCCTTGGAACGGTCAGTGAAACAAATTCCACTGAGGGGCTTAAATCGATTTTTCAGGGCCACAATCCTCGCCCTTAATTCAATCGCGATTTAGACAAATAATTTTTCAATCCGCATGAAGGCTCCTAACTCATCAGTGCAACATGTCCGTGAACACAAAGAATCAAACAACCACAGAGATGAAACAACGGTGATGACTCGACAGCAAGAAACCACTGAAATACTGGAGCAAAGGAAAACCAACAGGTAGACTCATATGGGCCCAACCACGGACAAAGCATCAGGCACTAACCAACATTACATAAAATTAGATTCTCTCTCTAAAGTAAGCCTTTACGCTGGAACCGTCATAGAATCTGAGGCCTGACCCACCGGCGTGCCATTAAAGAGGGGAGTAAAGTTGTCAACCGCGATTGGGTTAACTACCATGCATGCAGTCTGTCAAGCCAAGAACTCAATCACTTAGTATCTTAACTGTGCTGTTAAATATTGATTAAAACACTAACCGCAATCCGAATCGCCATACTTTTCCTCACTTCCCGTCTTTCGGTCCTATATTTAAAAGTCGATAGCATTTCAACCATCGCGAAGCTTTTGATATTGTAAACAATATTCCCAACGTAAGATGATAAGAATGAGAATCACACCCGCGAACAAAATTTGTTTGACTCAATAGAAACTGGAACACCAAGATTTTGATCCTTGCATTTAATCTTTGGCCTTATCCGTTAAATCGTAGCTATCATTAAAATTTCCATGCAACGAATCAGTAGCAGAGATGCCACTGATGAAAATTTATATAATAGAATACAAATTTCATTTAAATGTTTTGCCAGAGACAATATGGTTTCTATTTCCGGTCAGTTTATATAGTGAGCTGATGCGTAAGTTATTTCGTACTAGAAATAAAGATGTGTGTCAGATAATCGTAAGCCTTGGAGTTGAAGCGCGTCCTCAATTGCCTAACTTCAATGCCAAAAGGTCTTACTTGTTATCGTCTATGTGCAGTTCTCCATTTCTTTTTTTTTTTTTTTTTTTTTTTTGCAAATGGGGAAAGTACAGTCTATACTGATTTGTTCTGCAATTTACAATAAATAAGTGAAACTGCACGTTTGCAATACAACTTGCAACAAATGACAGGAGGGTAAAACGTGCTGTTTATTTGAAACAGTTCTCCTAGATGCTTCAATCCCTGGAATTCTTGTTTACATTTCATTCATTATATACGTACACTCTGGATGTATTTCATTCTAAAGAAGAATTCCTTTTAACCATATTTTTCCCTAATTTCCTCGTGACAAACCGTTAAGATGTATCTGGTTTCTGTTACTTTATTACTTTAGCTAGAAGTGGTCCCCATGAGTAATGTCTACATTTGTCTAAAAAGAAAAATGTAGTCATCAGCGTAATGGCATCAGCTGCCAATGCATAATTGGATGCAAAGAAAGGTGTATCTGATTACACTTTGATACAACGTAAGAATAAGAAGTTTTATGAAACAGCCGTTGTAAATGTTGAGTCGAATATAATGCACTTCGCAGTAACATATCTTAAAAAAACCAGCCCGCGGTTTGTTTGGATATACACTTTGCACAAATTATATTCGGAAACCTAGAACAATAATCATTGTAACAAAAAATAAAATACACATGAAAATTAACTTAATTTCAGATTTTTGTGTATTATATAACAAGCTGGAACCACATTTTTATTCAATTATGACACTCTCGCTGGAATCTGAAGACTATCCATATAATTTCAAATTTCGCATAATGAAGCTTTTTATGATTTTGATTTTGAGATTGTAAATTTTCCTTTCTTGGATGGTGATGTTCCTAGTGCGGCATCCTATAGCGATTATATTTCGCAATTAATTCTATCTGCCAGAGTGTCTAGTCGTGTAACTGAATTCAACACTCGTAATGAACTGTAAACTGCTAAACTTCTTAATTAGGGTTATCGGTATCATAAACTACGCAAAGCCTTTTCAAAATTTTATAGACGTCACTCCGATCTAATTTCAAAATTCAATGTTGGACTTAAATCTCTTCTGCAGCAAGGTCTATCGTAACCCGAATTGTATGTTGAAATAGTATATAAATTCAGGAAAATATATAATTGCAATGACCTCAGCACTCAATTTCGTAAAATCATTCTTCAATGTAAAAAGATTGGGTACAATATAAATGTTATACGACAAACTGCAAGCATGGCAGTTAACCCAATCACGAGTGACAACTTTGCTTCCCTCTTTAATTGCATGCCGGTGGGGTCAGACCTCAGATTCTATGAAGATTCCAGTGTGCAGGCTTACTGACAATTAGAGAGAATCTAATTTTATGTAATGTTGGTTGGTGCCTGATGCTCTTTCTCTGGTTGGGACCATCGGATTCTAACTATTGGTTTTCTTTTGCTCCAGCATATCAGTGGTTTCTTGCTGTTGAGTCCTCACCGGACAGAACAAATTATATGTCTAAATTGCGACGGAAGTAAGGGCGAGGATTGTGGCCACGTAAAATCGATTTAAGCCCCCCAGTGGAATTCGTTTCACTGACCGTTCCAAGGTGGTTCTTCTGCCGCAGTGTATTTTTGTTATGGCTTGTCTTTGAGTAATTGTATCGCTTATATATTTTTGTTTTGGATAGCCAGGGAAAGTAACTGTCGTTTTTGCTTTCCGCTGTTGATGTTTCCAAAAGGAACTAGTTGTTTTATATTTGTGTTTCCTTCCATTTGCTGTCTCTGATCATTGCCTTCACTTCAATTTAACTGGGCATCGAGTCTGTTCATCGGTTTCGTTGATAAACACTTGCACTCTTTGCCTCATAGATCGAATGTAGCTAAATAGACAGCTGTTTGAATGATACTCAGTTACGTCTTTTTAGCAAGGGCCAGTGGCGGTTGTAACTGTCATACATGACTACTTATTAAACTCCATATGTGTTTAAAGGAATTACAATCGTCCTGATTTAGGTGGGTCGGGCAAGCACTCTGACAATATGGCCTCATGAGAACTGTCGGGTAGTTACCGCTGAACCAATGCAAATTTTGTAAATAAGGAAATATAAAATAAACTCATAGCAGCCTAACCCAAAGTGAAAGTAAGGTATGCCCAGAGAACATTTTGTAGTCCTTTTCACTAGGCTAATAAAGGTGCTCTTTAAAATCGACTATATATATTTATTTTCTGTAGCAGAATGTATCCCTACCTACCTCAGCGAGGACACTGCTGAAACCATGCCCACGGCCCGGCCCCATTCGTCAATGCATATGCGAGTCATCATGACCGTCGAATGAAAGAACGATGTGACATTGTACGCGTCGAATAATGTACATGGATCTTTTCATCATTTTTCGGCACAATAATGAAGGAGCGAAAATATATTATTATCAAAGAAATATAATATGGGCTGCATGATGCTTCCACGCAGAGCTGAAACCGACCCGCACACGAGTACTGGTAAACCGCTTACAGGATCTAAGACTGCCCAGGCAAAGCGGTGCGAGTCGGCCCGTCAATGCTTATAAACCATATTGGTTTCATTGGGTGGCAGGGCTTGAGATGTCATTTCATCTCAATGTCGGGTAAAAGTCCCATAAAATCGGAAGCAACGTCTCCAAAATGACATTTACAGTGTTGACGGAGACGTTAAACCTCAAACAAACAAATCAAAGAAATACATAAATATAGCGATTTAAAATTGACCAATTAAGCCATTGGCCAAGTGTATAATTATGTTGGCTGTGGGTAACATGTTTCATTTACATCGGAGAAGAATTATTTAGATTATTATGTGACTCGTCCCTGAATACATATACAGTAAAATTCCTATATTAAGACCACCTTTGGGACTGTTCAAAAGTGGTCTGTAAGACCACTTTTGAACAGTTCTAAAGGTGGTATCTGACTAGAGGACACTGGGTGTTGAAAACACACAGAATACCTGAAACCTCCTAAATTAGCTTTTAAAAGCAGAATTGGTCTTAATTTTAGGTTGTCTTAATAGCAGAATTTTACTGTATTATACAAAGACAGCCCGACTGTCAAGATACCGGTTTGTATGTCAGTGTATCAGTTCAAAAAGAAATAAAAATCGATTCCAGATATACATGCATAAACCTGCGCCTCCTCTGCAACTGAACTTCTAAATGGTGATTTGTCACATCGTTAAAACAATTACAGTTCCCCATATGTTCATTCATTATGCATTGGCTGGAATATCCAGAACAGATATTAGACTAAACTGCCTGTTGAGGAGACATTAATGTTGCATGAGCAGAAGCGGCTTCACGGAGAATTCACATTAATTTTCCTGGATTTAACCCACATACAGAATCTTCCACTTAAATCCTTGGAACCGGCCCATTACCAATTTAAGGTGTCTCTGCTTATTTTATTGTAAGTTTTGTACAAAAAGTTCTTGTTCTGTACGGAAACGGTGTGGATCCGGATCAGACGCGGCATTCTGTCTGTTCTATTCTATGGTACGCTTTTGCTTATATTGGATAAGTCTATATATTCCATTTTACTCATTTCAAAGCCAGGAAATAGCCTTTTCGCCGTAGACAATCCCCACCCCCGCCGGTATAGATCATTTCTTGCAAGGAACAAGATTCTCAAAACAGTTTGTTGCTGGTTTTAGAAGACAGCCAACATACATGACTCCTGATTGTTTCAGTGGAAATTGAGTCCTGTAAAACACCACGTAACAAATACGCTTGAAAACGGTACTTTAAATTGAGAAAAGTGGGGTTAACAAGGGTGAACATTATTTTCCTAAATTTTGCTTAACGTAGATCGTTGGTACCGTCAATTAAGGAGTTCTAATATTAAAGTCCCACAATCAATTTTTGCAGATGAATTAAGAAATATATCACCCAACGTCAGTTTGGTATGAAAGAATACACCACATCAAATATTTGTTTGTTTGATTTGAGGTTTAACGGCCCCGTCAGCACTCTAAAAATCATTTTGGAGACTTCGCTTCAAATTCTGTGGGACTTTTACCCAACATTGAGATGAAATGACATCGCTGCCCAATGAAACCAATAGGGTTTATAAGCATGGACGGGCCGACTCGCACCGCTTTTCCTGGGCAGGCTTAGATTCTCTAAGTGGTTTACCAGTACTCGTGTGCGGGTTGGTTTAAGCTCTACATGGAAGCATCATGCAGCCCATCTATTTCTTCAAGCCCCGATGGACGGGGGCCACCTGTACGTGTAGACCCATGCTGATAATAAGAACTAAGTTGTTTTCACTTTTCCCGAAAATATTTTCGTTTGCTCAAAAGTTGCCTTTATTTCAGAAGAGTAATCATTACAAAAACACACCTATTATATACAAATACATTGTAAACTTTACCGCCGAAAAAAGGAAAATTTTAAGCTGAAAAATTGTGATATTTTTCTTATTCCTACTCAAAATATAGGGTGTGGTACTCATTAGAACCGCCTCGATGAGGCGGTTCTAACGAGTGCCCACAATCTATATTTTAGAGCAGGAATAAGAAAAATAAGGCTTACCCCTGTAAACCCCAGTTTTAATATATGGAAATGGGGTTTGAGGGGGCCCAAAATTATATAGGCATGTTTTCGTGATGTCTATTGCCAGGAATACCCTTGCTACCCCAACTTAATACTGAGAAAAATTGGGTTTTCAAGGGTATACACCATTTGCTTTATTCTTCCTCAAAGAAATAGATCGTGTGGCTACCCGTTAAAACCAAGATTCTTTTTAGCAGTCGAAAATAAGATCGGTTGGACGCCCCAGTGATGCAAGATACGTGACACCGTTGCCTCACCAAACCACTCCGGTCGGAAATAAGAAAGAAAAAAAAACTCTCATCCGATTATTGTTATGTTTTGGAAACATGCAAAATGCACACTGTCCTAGTTCAGATGGGTGTGAGATTCTTATGATGTGTCTCTAGAGTATTCAGAGTTGTTGCCAATTAGGGTGTAACTGTAATGAAAATTGAAATTGTCTTTTTCACGAGGTAAATCGTTCGTGTTTTTAAGGTTTGGCCGATACGTGATTTATTCGTTGGTTTAAACAATATTTTATAAGAGGCACATATCAAATACAATCACTCATAAAACATGGTTAAAGGATCTGACTGTAAGCTACCAAGCTTATAAGTATCATCTCCCTGGCACAAATAAGAATATACAGCATTGCTGAATGGGATGACTGAAAATAAATATTGAGTATACTTAAACGAGCGAATAAGAGAGAGAGAGAGAGAGAGAGAGAGAGAGAGAGAGAGAGAGAGAGAGAGAGACAGACAGACAGACAGAGAGAAGGAGAGATGGAGAGAGAGAGATTGACCGACTATATGTATCTGCCTATGGTTTGAATCACGCAATTATAAAGATATGGGACTTTTTATCAGCCAGGATCTGTGGATTTAAACAAATCTTCCAGACTTGACAACAAAGTTTTGCACTTGTAAAAATAGTGTTTCGTTTTGGCGGGGTGATAAAGTTGCTTTGCCATACAAGAAATCATAGACAGTGTAACGTTGTAGATCGGGTGGTAAGAACCTTTTTTTAAGCAACGGTGTATTTGGTACAAGTAAACAAGAAATGCTTGGTGTTTTCAAATTCTCAAAAACCGACAGGAAGGACTGGGGACTATATTTTTACGGTAGACGTCTGAGTTTAGTAGGCTACATCCAATTCTTAGTCTGGCATGCAAGATCTGCCCTATACGTGAACCGGTGCTGTAGTATTTCGGGGGTGTTTGTATGTTCCTGTTTAGTAAAGATTTGAAAATTGCTAAAGAAGATGCTTCTTTTATTTCATTTGGTAGGTTGTTCCACGATCGAATTGTGGAAGGAAAAAACGAATCAAGAAATAGATTAGTATTTATTCGTTAGTCTAAGATTTGTTTTGGGGGCGATTGTTATTGTCCCATAGTGATTCGAAAAATTAATTTTGGCTTCCTGCAAAATGCCCATTTTGCACCGGAGACCTCAAAATAGGTAATTGGCAAACATCAAATGCCGCCTTCTGTGGAATCTGATCGGGGCCTACGCTGTTTGCAAACAGTTAAGCTATTTTCCAAATAAATTTTGAAGATAACACAATCTGACATCCCTACATTTTATTTGAAATGAACTTGTGCTTATATAAGGGAGCAGATTCAATTCAGTACAAATGGATTTAAAGTACTCCGCATAATTTTAAGTGCTTTTATCAATAAAGAAGTTATTTTGGCTATAGAAAATAACAAATCACTTTTCTTTGGCTGGTGATTTTTAGGGCATGCACAGTCGAACGAGTAGGATTTTAAGTAGAGACCAATCTAAAAATAGCGGGTGAGGGTAAAACCCGTGATAGGATGTTTCTTGCTGGAGACGTTTCGCCCAAAACTGTCACGAGACGCAATCGTTCCCAACCCGCAATTATTCTACCTAGGTGTTCTAAGTGGGGATAGGGTAACAACCATTTTATTAATATTTTGTTAATAAAGGAGATGGTAAAGATATCACTGTAGAAACTATTTGCAACAGATTCTGATTGCTTTGTTTCTGATGCTCTTGCAAACATGAATACATCATTCATAAATTTATAAAGCTGATATACTTGCAAGAGATTATAAAGAAAAATAAACGTTTTTTCTAAAATCGAAATTATTAACAACTACAACAACAATGAAAACAATTTTGGTGACCAAACAGTCCCTCAGTACCAGCTATAGTTAATTACTTCTGTAAAGATTTCTGTTTTAGAAGCACGACATACATCAAAGATATGAAAACCGTCGAGTGTACAAATTTTCTGAGTAAGATTAGCTAGTTTCGTCAAATTAGGTCTCATCAGTTACCCAGCCCCCACCCGACCACCCCCATATATTCAAGCTCTATTTAAACTACTATATTCTTTAAGCCGTATTTAAAAAAAAAACCTCCTAACCAGATGCAAAAAAAATGCCTAACGCTATCCAAAGATTACAAACAATCAGTCGGGGCTAGAAGAAATAGATGGGCTGCACGATGCTTCCATGCAGAGCTGAAACCGACCGCACACAAGTACTGGTAAACCGCTTAGAGGATCTAAGCCTGCCCAGGTAAAGCGCTCCATGCTTATAAACCCTAATGGTTTCATTTTGGCGACAGGGCTTGAGATGTCATTTCATCCCATTGCCCACAAGATTAGAAGCAATGTCTCCAAGAGGACCTATACAGTTTTGACGGGAACGTTAAACCTCAGATCAAACAAACAATCAGTGCTTAGATTAATATATGCACAGAGCGACAAGAACTGACTATTGCGTAACAACAAAACGACAGTCTTAAATACATTAGAATTGATCATCCAAAAGAGCTTACCGCATTTGTTTGTATTTCGTCTTAAGATTTTGTTATATTATCTGAAAATGATATATTTCCGTGTCAAAATTCCAACTAATGTAGCAAACGTATTTATTATCATTTGTCAAGCTTTGTCAGCAGTTTCCCGAGATATACATCATTATTCATATTCTGACAACTCAGAATCCCCAGATAAACGTTCTATGTACAAAATAAAACAAAACATAGTTCAACAACTCTTTATCTTAATTACGATAATACATCCGGGTGGTAAAATGGCGTCTTTCTTATCTCTAAAGCTTGCACTGGTCTGATGTAAATTTTCAATATCTTTCTTATTTAGTTAATACTAATTTATATTAGATCGATTGCGATGGAAGCTTCAAGCTTATTTAATAGCTCTCGAACACACATTCCGGATGTTTTCACGCGCGCGAGAGAGAGGCAGTTACTATTACACCACTGCTACCCATTTACACATGGGTGGAGTGAGGCAGTGTCATTACGTGTCTTGCTCAAGGACACATCTCGATACCGGGTGCCGGATTCGAACGCACAAACTCTCGATCTAATTTCTAGTCCAAATACAGAATGTTGTACTCGTTAGAACCGCCTCAATGAGGCGGTTCTAACGAGTACCAACGTTCTACGTTTTGGGGAAAACACTAAGGAAAATAATGAATACCCTCATTAAGCCCACTTTCTCTATCTATACGAAGTTGGATTTTGAGGGGTGTTTATTACACAGACTTGTTAATTTGATGCTGAATTAACAAAACAGTAAAAGTCAGGATGTTTTCATTGGGCGGCAGGGCTTGAGATGTCATTTCATCTCAATGTCGGGCAAAACTCCCACAAAATTGGAGGCGACGTCTTCAAAATGACCTTTGCAGTGTTGACGGGGACGTTAAACCTCAAATCAAACAAACGCAATTCAAAGTTGCTTGAAGGTTGATTCATAAAATATGGATGCTATTATAGCATGTACTATGGATAAACTTTAAAGCTCTGTTTTCATTATAGAACCAAGATCATTGCACATCAGGGAAATGATCCCATGGGAGATAAAGATATCTTTCACGGATCTTAAAGACTATCCATTACGAAAAAACGCCTATACAAATACATTGTAAATTTTACGCCGAAAAAAACGAAAATTTGAAGACGAAAAGGTGTTATTTTTCTTATTTCTACTTAAAATATAGATTGTGGGTATTCGTTAGAACCTAGATTGTGGGTATTCGATAGAACCGCCTCATAAAGAATGTTCACAATCAATCTTTTTGAGCAGAAATAAGAAAGATAAGGTTTACCCCTGTGAACCCCCAGTTTATCTATATGAAACAGAGGTTCAAAATTATATAGGCGTGTTTTCGTGATCATCACGCGAACAAGTCCGTAAAATGAAGACCCCCTAAACCAACTTTATATAGAGAAAACTAGGGTTTATGGGAGTATTTATTATTTTTCTTATTTCTGCTCCAAGACATAGGTTGTGGGTACTCGTTAGAACCGCCTCAATGGGGCGGTTCTAAAGAGCACCCAAAACCTATGTTTGCAGTACAAACAAGATAAATATCACGGATTTTCATCAGAAAAAGAGCCATTTTGTAGATGTGAAAAAATGCACTATGTCGCACGGGTCTGTTATCGTAATGTGAGAATGTCTACCTGGTACGGACGGTGAGAACGGCCAGACAGACGGACGAATGGACGCCTATGTCTTCCTGCTAAAGCAGGTGCGACACAATGGACCATTTTGAAAGGTATCTTTCTTTCAAAACGACTTTTTCTTCCATCAACAAGAGTAGATTTTTTAATATGCATCCTTTCCGATTATTCCTATAATTTGATGTGAATGTCACGTTCATTTGACAGATATTTTAATTAATCTGTAAGAACATCACACAGTTTTAGGCGCAGCGGTATAAATAAATCTGTCAAAAGTGACAAAACAAACCATTTTCTCATATATATCTATTGTATGTATAATAATATTTAAAAACTGTCCGAAAGAATGAAGAAATCGCAAAATTTTAGTGTAGGAACAAGCAGTTTGATGTATCGATTCCTGATCATTGCCTTCCCTTCTATTTCTTTATGCCAGTAGATTCACATATATATATCTACAGTAGACTTCCGCCCATCGGGGCTTAGAGAAATAGATTGGGGCTGCATGGTGCTTCCACGGAGAGCTGAAACTGACTGCACATGAGTACTGGTAAACCGCTTAGAATATCTATGCCTACTGTCCCTGTATATTAACCCTGTTGGTGTGTTTGGGCGATCGGGCTTAAGATGTCATTTCATCTCAATGTCGGGTAAAATTCCAACAAAACTGGAAGCAACGACTTCAGAATTATCCAAACAGTGTTGAATGGGCAGTTAAACTCCAATACAAATTAACAAACAAACAAAAACTTCTAGACACGCGCGAACGTTCTAGAGGTATCAGATCAGACAAATGGTGTCTTACATGTCCTCCAAAATAGATTATGGGTTTGCAGCCATGCCAACAACATAAACGCGCACCAGTTTTATAATTTAAACATAGAAACTAGAGGTTTTGTTCTTTCCAAGCAGCAAACATGAAGGTGGTGATCAGAATGCGCGAATGCACAGGGTGAGCTGCAAAAAAAAACAGGTTTTCTTATGCCGTGACTCATATCATCACGAAAACACGCCTATATAATTTTGACCCCCTTGAACCCCACTTTTATATTGTAAAACTGGGGTTTTCGGGGGTATACCTTATTTTTCTTATTTCTGCTCGAAAATATAGATTGTGGGTACTCGTTAGAACCGCTTCGATGAGGCGGTTCTAACGAGTGCCCACAATCTATTTTTTGAGCAGAAATAAGAAAAATATCACATTTTTTTTCATCATGAAATTTTCATTTTTTCGGCGATAAAGGTGGCAATGTATTTGTATAGGCGTGTTTGCGTAAATGTTGCAGTATCATTTTAGGAGCCTGACATGTGGGCTGAAATTTACGGTTGCTAAGAACGTTGATGCGTTTGCAGAAAAGTCACTAATAAGGTTCCAAAGAATATGGATAATCATAGAACATGCATGTTAAAAATGTATTATTGTTGTTGGAAGGAAAAATAAAAATTCGTTTTGTAAGAGAAGCCTCCGTGGTGTAGTGGTTACGCTACTTGCCTTGTAAAACAGGGGTCGCAGGATCTATCCCGGGCTTCTCCAGACTTTCGGACAAGTCTTTCAACCGAGGTCCCCGTCTCCGTATGACCTTAGCTGTTGGTGGGACGTAAAACTCAAACACTCACCCACTCGTTTTGTAAGAAATTTCGATGTTCAAAAATTGACTTTTTTGAAAGTAATTTTCTTTCAAATATTTGCTTTCTTCCAACAACAAAAATGCATGTTTTATGATTATTCCTATAATCTAGAACACAGTAGGTTATTATAATTCTAGAAATACGCCGACGTTCTGAGCAACACTAAATTTTAGCCCACGTGCCAGGGGGACATTTTGATAATTCTCAATATGGCGAATACCCTAGTATTTTGCTGAAATATGTGAATAGCTTTATAAAAAGCAGTCGCCTCTCACTTGAAGTTTTTTAGGCAGTGTATTAGAGTTTGTACTGTGTCAACGGTCATCGTTTCATTCAGTAATGAGTACCTATACATTATAAAGAAGTAAGCCTCTTACAAGTTGGATCCACATTTTGGTTAAGAAAAGCAGAATAAAAACAGTAAAATTCTTTTATTACGACCACCTTTGGGACTCTTCAAAAGTGGTCTGTAACTTTTGAACACTTCCAAAGGTGGTCTTTCTATGGAGACATAGCCTATGGAAAACACACAGGAAGAATAACTGAAACCTTTTCAATAATCATTTTAAAAGCAGATTTAGTGTTAATTTAGGTGGTCTTAATAGCGGAACTTTACTGTAAATAAATAAGTATTCAAAAGCCAAGATACCAGTATTGCATAAATTACTCACTCAAAACGTCTTAGTATCTCCGAAGCTGTGACACACACGCGTCCTCTATTATAGACATTTTATATCGAGTCACCTAAACAATACGTAGCCGATTAGGCCTCTAACAAAAGCCTTGCGAACTGATTCGTTTTTATGATCGCTCCATGCAGGGCGCATGTCACACAATACTTATAAAAAGCAGAACGCGTTGGATTAGGCTCCGATTTGCCGCACTGTTTTGTAAAAAAAAACTTTCTAAATTGTCATTGTGCTCATAGTTAGACAAGTGATTTTGCTATCTATATCATGATAAAGGTAGAATAAAAATAACAACAAACATATTGCGCTGAAGCGTAGACTGATCTTGATGTTTGCTGCTTACACAATATATTTGTGCGCCCCGTCCATCGAGGCTTGAAGAAATAGATAGGCTGCATGATGCTTCCACGCAGACATGAAACCGATCGCACACGAGTACTGGTAAACCGCTTAGAGGCTCTAAGCCTGCCCAGGCAAAGCGGTGCGTGTCGGACCTCCATGACCAAAAACCGCATTGGTTTCATTGGGCGACAGGGCTTGAGATGCCATTTCACATTCTCAATGTCGGATAAAGCCCCACAAAGTTGGAAGGAAAGTCTCCAAAATGACCCATACAGTGTTAACGGGGACGTTAAAGCTCAAATTAAACAAACAGGCAGCATATTTGTAATTACAAGCACATATTTCACACTGAACTGGCCCATTAAGTGTGGAATAAGCAAATATGACAAGCAACAGTCGGTAAATCATTCAATATTTCTTTTATTTTGAATTATTTATAATTATGTTTACCTTCAATGGGTCGCAACTTTTTAAAATCAATGCAGTATGGATGTAAACATGCCATATCACCACAGAAATCGTTCGGGTTATCATTAAACATTTCAGAATATAATTCATCATATGACGTCGCGTTTGAGAATGTAATAACGCCATGTATTAAACTCAGTAATCCACTAGTGGATTAAATATGCAAATTAGTTAGATACGTTCTGTAACGTTACACGTACGTCGTCCATAACGACGTCGCAGTTACAAATGGCGGAATACTGACATTTTTGTAAAAACAATCGTAAATAAAATGCGTTTCAAAAGTCATATGATAGAAAGTATCTCGCATTCGTGCTCATGAGTTATTAAATTTATTAAACTTGTTGAGGAAAAGGGTTAAATGGGAGGGTCCTCGGTAGCTCAGTCGGATGCGCGTCTGACTTGTGATCAGGAGGACGCGGGTTCGATACCGGACGGAATGGGCAACATTCATTCGTGGAGATTGATTATGGTCATTCTCTCCCTTCCGCTGATTCCAGAAGGGCAGCTGTCAATTTCTGGCGAAGGAATGCGCACTGTTCTGGTTAACCGCTTGCCCAGGAAAGTGTGGGTAGGTAAACTGACCGGCTCAAAAATGATCTAAATAGTGTTGACTGGGCCATTAAACTCCAATACAAACACACAAAATCAACACATTTAATAAATTCAAATAATACATGAACACTCATGTAACATACTCTATATAATTGTTACATCACGTGACCAAGTCCGTGAAATGAAGACCCCCTAAACCCTGCTTTATACAAAGAAAACTGGGGTTTACGGGGGTATACATTATTTTTCGTATTTCTGCACCAAGACATAGGTTGTTGGTACTCGTTGGAACCGCCTCATTGAGGCGGTTCTAACGAGCACCCTCAACCTATGTTTTGAACATTTATAACAAAAATATCAAAGATTTTCATAAAAAAGAGCCATTTTGGAGATGTGAAAAATGGACTTTGTCGCACGGGTGAGTTAGCGTAATGACACCAGTGTGATAAAGCAGAAACTATGTCCTCGCCCTGTGGATGAAATTGGCATGTAATCTAGCGTCAGTCTAGAATTGTTTGTGCACGGATAAGAGGTCTGTCATCAAGTGAGTGTTTGAGTTTTACGTCCCACCAACATCTTAAGTCATACGGAGACGGGATCTCGGTTTAAAGACTCATCCGAAAGTCTGGAGAAGCCCGGGATCGATCCTGCGATCCCTGGTTTACAAGGCGAGTAGCGTAACCACTACACCACGAAGGCTTCTAGGTTTGTCATCAAATGTGTGCGAAAGCATCATTACCACATGACTAGAGTCTTGTGACCTGGGTCAGCTTTAGGCACATTATGAGCCTGCGTTCAGATTTTACATTTTCAAATTTAAATAATTCTTACATAAACTGGCAAAATTTCACTATAGTTTTAAGTTTCTAACAATGTATCTTAGCCTCATTGAAGAGACAATGGTGTATTTCAACAGTAATAACATTTTGTGCATAGCGTCTTTGTAACCGCGGCCCCCGCCCATAGGGG
The DNA here is from genome assembly GCA_963580285.1 of Lucinisca nassula. Classification (NCBI taxonomy): domain Eukaryota; kingdom Metazoa; phylum Mollusca; class Bivalvia; order Lucinida; family Lucinidae; genus Lucinisca; species Lucinisca nassula. The sequence continues at coordinate 108,524,604 of OY757014.1, read as the reverse complement.
CTTGAAGAAATATATGGGCTGCATGATGCTTCCACGCAGAGCTGAATCCGGCCCGCACACTAGTACAGGTAAACCGCTTAGAGGATCTAAGCCTGTCCAGGAACCGCGGTGCGAGGCGGACCGTCCATGCTAATAAACCCTATTGGTTTCATTGGGCGACAGGGCTTGAGATGTCATTTCATCTCAATGTCGGATAAAAGTCCCACAAAATTGGAAGCAACGTCTCCAAAATGACCTTTACAGTGTTGACGGGGACGTTAAACCTCAAATCAAACAAAATCAAACAAAGTCTTTGTAACCAAATTGGAAATTGTCTTATTTAGCTGGCATAATTACTCTGTATGTTCTTTGACGCATAAAAATAACGTTTGTCATTCACTCAAAAACGAAAACGCGTGACAATACTTCTTGCCACTCTGTTCGGTGTATGTTCTTCGAAACAGTTCAGCAGCTGTTTCCCTAAAGACGCAATAATGAAACCACTTTTCTGAAATCCCTTCCTGTATCGGTGGGTAACATACACCGACCCTCGTATATGCAAAACTGACCAACTCTTAATTTCACACAATACAGTATTGACGAAGTAAACGAGGGCAAGGCCTAACATTACAAACAAAAATGTCTTATCACCTTTCATGTTAGCGTTTTTATTCCAGCGTTTTTGTTAATGTAATGTAATTATTCTAAAATACTATTTATTTCCAATCCCAATGTATCCCATTCAGGAACGGACATCTTCTTAGGGCCCAAACGGAATGCATGACCGTAACATGCCTGTTTCAGTTGAAAGAAAATAGCGAAGAATCTTGGCGAATACGTTAAAAGGTATTGCAATATATCTTTCTTAAAACTATATAACACGGTGTTTAACTAGATAAATATCGCTAGAGTATTTTTTTCTTAGACTGACGGCCTTCTTTTCAGGTTGATCATCGTCGCCCCCGACCGTCGCGGCTGGGAGAAATAGATTGGGCTGCATGATGCTTCCACGCAGAGCTGAAACTGGCGATACATGAGTACCGGTAAACCACTTAGAAGGACTAAGCCTGCCCAGGCAAAGTGATGTGAGTCTGACCGTCCAAAACAAATAAGCCTTTTGATTTCATTGGGCGACAGGGCTTGAGATGTCATTTCATCTCAATGTCGGGTAAAAGTCCCACAAAATTGGAAGCAACGTATCCAAAATGACATAAATAGTGTCGATGGGGACGTTATACCTCATTTCAAACACAGAAACAAAATCGGATTGATTATTGAGGTAAATTTGTTCTGGCTGTGCATTTGCAAGCATCAAGTGAAAAATTATCGATGCAGTCGGATATGTCGACATCATATTTGCTTTCCATACACCAGTACTACAAACGCATGCTTTCATTTTACAGCTCCGAACATGTTAATATAGGAGGTCAATTTTGACAGGTGGAGGTCAATCTGACTAAGGAAGAGGCTAAAAAGTAAAAGGATATGTACTGAAACTTTTATAAAGAACAAAAAGCAACGCTATCCATGCCATTCTTTTCTACAAATGCTGATGTCTGTCTCATGGTCAGCGACAACCAAACTACAAATTGTGGGTATTCCGATTGGTACGAATTGCGCACCCCTTGTGGCTGATCTGTTTTATGTTGTTATGAAAGAGACTTCATGATGTCTCTTTCCTCTGAAAACCAATCTGAAATCATTGAAGCTGTTAGCTCGACTTCTAGATATTTGGATGATTTATTAAATATTGACATACTGACAGTACCTATTTCGATGGTTTGATCAGTCAAATTTACCCCCCCCCACCCCCCAAGAACTTCAGATAAATAAAGCAAATTATCCTGATACAGAGACCCCGATTATGGATTTACATCTATCTATTGTAGATGGGTTTGTTTCCTGCAGATTTATGATAAACGCGATAATTTTGAGTTTGAGATTCTAAATTTTCCCTTTTTGGATGGTGATGTTCCTCGAGCGGCATCCTATGGCGTTTATATTTCACAATTAATTCGATTTGCCAGTGTCTAGTCATGTAACTGACTTCAACCTTTGCAATAAATTGTTAACCGCTAAACTTCTTAATCAGGGTTATCGGTATCAAAAACTACGCAAAGTCTTTTCAAAGTTTTATAGACGTCATTCCGATTTACTTTCAAAATTATTTTAATGTTGGACTTTCATCTCTTCTATAACATGGTCGATTGGAAAACCGAATTTTATGGTGACTTAGTATATAAATTCAGAAAAAAATATAATTGCAATGACTTCAGCACCCGATTTCGTAAAATCATTCTTCGATATAAAAAGACTGGGTATAACATAAATGTTATACGACGGACTGCATGCCTGTGTAGTTAACCCAATCACGGTTGACAACTTCGCTTCCCTCTTTTAATTGCACGCCGGTGGGTCAGGTCTCAGATTTTATGACGGTTCCAGCGTAGAGGCTTACTGAGAATTAGAGAGAATTTAATTTTAGGTAATGTTGGTTGGTGACTGATGCTCTGACTCTGGTCGGGCCCATCGGAGTCTAACTGTTGGTTTTCTTTTGCTCCAGCATTTCAGTGGTTTCTTGCTGTAGAGTCCTCACCGTTGTTTCGTCTCTCTGTTTTTAGCTTACCATATCCGAAGGCTCCGGGGGAGCTTATAGTGTAGGCATTGGTCCGTCGTCCGTCGTCGTCGTCGTCCGCGTCGTCAACATTTTTAAACATATCTGAAATTATTCGGCCAATTGAAACCAAATTACATGTGGGGCCTCTATGGGAAGGGGGAACGAAAGTTGGATGTGAGGACTGGGCCACACGGCCAATATTGCCACCATGCCAATATATGGTAAAAACCTTTAAAAATCTTCTTCTCAAGAACCGAACAGCCGATGATCTTGAAACTAGGTATGCAGCATCGAGGACTCGGGCCCTACCAAGTTTGTTCAAATGATGACCTTTGATTGACTTTGACCTGTTTTACGTCAAGGTCAAATTTGGTCACTTAGACATTTGTATGGAAAAACGGCAAAACAGTGGATTTTTCTGATTACATTGTAGCTAGTGGCATCAGAATCAGCTGAATGGAAGTTTATCAGTTCCAAAGGTCAGGGTCATTTTCCGACCTTCGTCCAGGAGGGCTCAGATTCAGCATTTTCATCTTCTTCTTCACTTAAACTACTTGGCCAAATGAAACCAAATTACACATGGAGCCTCTGTGGAATGGGGGAAGAAAGTTTGTTCGTGAGGACTGGGTCACATGACCAATACGGCCGCAATGCCCATATATGGTAAAAACACTTGAATATCTTCTTTTTAAGAACCGAATGGCCGATGATCTTGAAACTTGGTATGCAGCATCGGGGACTCTGGTTTCGTGCTCTCGGAGCTGTTGCACTGATTAGTTAGGAGGCATTCATGCGGGCTGAACAAATTATTTGTGTATAGCGCGACGAAAGTAAGGGCGAGGATTGCGGCCGCGTGGAGTCGTTTAGGCGGTTCTTCTGTCGCGGTTTGATTTTGTTGTGGTTTGTCTTTGTGTGTGTATATCGCTTATACTTTTAATGTTCTGGATAGCCAATTGGCTGTTTTGTGGGAAAGTGACTGTCCTTTTGGCTCTCCGCTATTGATGCTTTCATTATGGTCTAGTTAATTCGTGTTAGTGTTTCTTTCCCTTTGGTGTTTCTGATAGGAGCTATGGGTTAATTATATCGATTCCTGATTCTCGGAATCCGTTGTGCCTCAAGACAAATCTTACCTGAAACCTCCCTACTAGCCACGGAAAGTAATTACAGGACACGTCCATATTTACCTCATTGCCGGTCGTGAACACAACGTGTAGTAATGTGTAGATCAGAAAGAGCGGAGGCGTACATTTGCTCGACTTATAATAATTAATTGTAGCCAGACTTAATGCAGTTTGAATTAATATCGTCTCTTGCGTCGAGATCTGACCACGTGACAAACACTGAATATCTCCTCGGGGATTGTACCGTCATGTTATCAAGACTAATGACATTTCTTTTATTTCATCTTTTATTTTCGTAAATGCCATTGCGAAACGCTACCGATTCATCTAATTGCTGTAGTACCCTTTAAGCAAATACCTTGGAACTTCTGAAAGATAATACGGTTCTATCCATTTTAACCAAATGGAATCTTTTCTGACTATATATAGAAGTAGATTTCAAAATACGGAGGTGTCAGATTGTGTTACGCAAGGTATGTTTGGAAATTAAATTAGAAAATGACTCAACATTTACAAACAGGGAATGTCTTCATCAGACGCAGCCTTCTGCAGAGTCTGGGCAATGCTTTCACCGTTTGCCAATGTTCCGCTTTAGGGCTTCTTGTTTGAAATGGGTTAGGTACGCTTTAGCGACCACTGAACCAGGACACATCTTAACCTACAAAATAAGACGTGCGGTCAAATAAGACTCAGGTCTGGCAGTGCATACGCAGTACCTATTCAGAGTTTACGTCAGCTGTTCGTCAGATATTCGGAATTCATAGATTACTCACGCGACCGGAGAAAACCCTCATCAGAATGGATGTACATGTATTTGCAGGACTTACGTCATTAGAATAGAAAGATTTTGTAGTACACTGGTCCAATTAATATTTTAAGCCCGAAATACGATAGTTTCCATTCGATTTAATTAAATGTCTTTGAAATGTTTTTCCAGCAATTAGATTATGTTCCTTACAACTCCTAATTACTTATAGCCTTAGGATAATATACCACGTGGTTTTATGTTATCTTGCAGACCAGATAAGGAAAATAAGGTGCTTTAGCCTGGGATAGAAATTGTGTTCTTACCCTGGTGTAACCTTACCCAGCCAAACTACATAAGTATAGTGCGCGAAAAATAAAATGTAATATAATGTATATGATGTTGTGCAAGAAAATGTAAGAAAATCTAATATGGGATTTCGTTGGTACATGGGCGTTCTAGACCTTAACGTCTTTTACCATATGACGTCGCGTCTGAGAGTGTAATAACGTCATGCAATATTTTCGATAATCCACTAGGGGATTAAATATGCAAATTAGCTAGATATGTCCCGTAACATTACATGTACGACGTCCTTAACGATGTCGCGTTTACTAACGGCGGAAAAATTAATGTCTTTTACCATATGACGTCGCGTCTGAGAGTGTAATAACGTCATGTAATATTTTCGATAATCCACTAGGGGATTAAATATGCAAATTAGCTAGATATGTCCCGTAACATTACATGTACGACGTCCTTAACGATGTCGCGTTTACTAACGGCGGAAAATTGACATTTTTGTAAACAATCGTGAGTAAAATGCGTTTTAAATGTAATATGATAAATAGAATCTTGCATTCGTGCTCATGTATTATTGAATTTATTAAACTCGTTGAGGAAAATGGATAAAATGCTCGGCACAGCCTCGCATTGTATCCCTTTTCCTCAACTCGTTTAATAAATTCAATAATACATGATGAAGTTATTAAACTCGTTGAGGAAAAGGGATAAAATGCTCGGCACAGCCTCGCATTTTATCCCTTTTCTTCAACGAGTTTAATAAATTCAATAATACATGAACACTCATATGATATTACCCTGCCTTTCTCACCCTCCTTATCCCATTCTGCAGTGCACTATTTGAAATAGCGAACGGAAAAGTACGTTTAATGCATTGAAAGCACTAAAAACCCAGTTTGTACTTGTTTGCATTTTTCATTCTCGAATGATCTCGGTTTCTGCGTTTTACCGCATTTTCACCAAGCACTATTTCTCGAGATTTAACGTCCCGTCAACACAATAATGGTCATTTTGAAGACGTTGCTTCCAATTTCGTGGGACTTTTACCCACATTGAGATGAAATGACATCCCAAGCCCTGTCGCCCAATAAAACCAATATGGTTTATAAGCATGGACGGGTCGAATTGCACCGCTTTGCCTGGGCAGGCTTAGATCCTCTTAAGCGGTTTACCAGTACTCGCGTGTGGGTCGGTTTCAGCATTGCGTGGAAGCATCATGCAGCCCATCCATTTCTTCAAGCCCCGATGGGCGGGGGCGAGATTATAGACTGCGTAACATGTTTTTTTCCGTGGCAACGCAACAACAAACACATACGAGGGGTGGTCAAGTTTACCGAAAAATAAACAATTATCGTACAGATAAAAAGTACATGGAAATGAAAAAAGTCGTGGTGTACAATAAACAGAATTGCAAACACCCGGAATGCCTAGACCCGTTCGGCGCGGGTATCACTCGGGCAGGAAACGCCTATATCGAATATATACTCATGGAAGTCTCCTAATTTTTTTCACGGCGCTAAAATAGCTTTTTTGCACGCCTGAGCATCACAGCACAACAAGATCTCTCGTCGGCGAGGGTCAACTAATTTTGTCGGTAATGAGATTTTTCTATGTTTCTTTTCTTTGTTTTTTTTTCATTTTATGGATTCCCTTAACACCTCTGGAATAAAAATTGGTTTACTAGCTGTAACGTCCGACAATACTTATAAAATTACTATAGGAATGAATTTCATTTTTGTGGCTTTTATCGATGTATAAATACCGATAAAAGCCACACAAATGATAATTCTTTCCTTATAATTCCTACTTGCTCATCGAAACGTTACAAATATCACCAAAATGGAATGTTGTTGAGGAGTTCTTTCGAAAGCGTAAGAATGCACTTGCCAACGGCCACGGTTGAATGATTATTTAATTGGAAGCTTCTTTCTTTCTTTCTTTCTTTCTACTTGTATTGCGATCGGTCATATCTGACCATTACTCGCATGTGTACATTACATACACACCAGGTTTGCAGGATGAAAGCATACACAGTAATCATGTAATTACGGTAGGGGTTTTTAACCTGCACAGTGCATGTCTCTCCCTGCATAGGGGACCTCCAGTAAACGTCCCGATTCGAAGGACGGTGCATCTTATGACATTCATCCCTGCAAATGATGTCAGTGGAGAGTGTTCGGATACCAAACTTATATCGCCGCTGCCGGTGATTGAACCCGAGACCTCCAGTATCAGAGGCAAGTGCACTAACCACTGAGCAATCACGCTCCACGTTTTTTGAAAGAAACCCGAGGGCAAAAAAAAAATCAAGTCTTTCAATTCGGTTTATTCATCTTCTAATGTTTACGTACAGTAGGGCGGCATCTAAGGCCGTTGCTATGATTCTATTCGCAATCTGCTTCCGCCGGTTGGGGACTATATTTTGTCAGAAAAAATAAGGAAGAAAATCACAAGCACTTCCGGTAATTTATAGGCCATTACATGTTGTTACGAGATGTAGATTGGAAAAAAAACGAGAGACATTTAAAGAGAATCATCTTTTCTGAGGTCTACAGAAAAGGGTAGATAACTTGAATGCTTAAACCGACTAAGCAGACGCCGCGAAACCATGACCCCTCAATTTATTGACGTCCCGTTACTTCGATACACATGTCGGGAAAAAATGGCACAAAAAATGCTCCCCTCCAGATTTAGATAATTTTTCGCACATTTGTCAAGGACATATCAGTCCGTCTTACGGACTGAGTGAGAGTTGTCTCGAGCGTGTTACATTAACAAAAACCGTGTTCAACTGAGAGCCAATTCTGAGTTGGGTTACGGAGGTTACGCATGCGCGTTTCGATATCTTATCAAGTCATTATTTTCTCGCATGATTCAGGATTACGGGGAGGGGGGGGGGGGGGGGGGGGGGGGGGGGTGAGCATTGTTTAATGTGCTGTGCAGTCTGTGTTGAATTATTTTGGTAATCTAACCATACTAGAGAGAGAGAGAGAGAGAGAGAGAGAGAGAGAGAGAGAGAGAGAGAGAGAGAGACCCAGCCAACAGACCAACGTCGGGTCGACAGCGATACGACGTGTCTGTCCGGGCCCGACGTTGGCCCACTATCTTGTGCTAGGATGAGGAGAGAGAGAGAGAGAGATGAGAGAGAGAGAGAGAGAGAGAGAGAGAGAGAGAGAGAGATACGCGTAAGGAATGCACCATGAACCCAAAGAAATGACGACGAAGAGAGACAGACCAATCTGTCAGTTGAAAAAAAAAATCCGTAGTATGCGGACTTTGATTTAGTCGAACAGATTTACTGACGTCATTTAATATGACGTAATTTAATATGATTTCGTCACACCAAACTGTCTACACAGCTGTGTCATGCTTGTGTAAATATACTGTACATTCAGTGTATTGACATATTTTTGATATAAATTATAAACAAACATGGTTGAAAGGTGGATTGTTCAGTGAAGAAGATGAGTATGATACCTCAAGACTTGTATTCAACTCGCTTTTCATTCGATGTTATCGAATACAGGGGAATTCTGTGAGTTTCACTTAAATCTTTTAGCCAAACCTGCCATTTTGGAAAGAAAAAATGGTTTTGTACACACGTTTCGACCGGAAGTGGGTAGAAAAAAATGGCACAAAAAATGCTCCCTCGCCGATTTTGGCACAAATTTCAAGGTGGACAGATTAATATATGCCGGAATTGATGATATAGGTGTGAATAATCGCGAGGAATATTATAATAGTTTATTTTTGGTTTTCCCGATGGTACCGACATGGTTGAAAATTCGCCATTTTTAAACCCTTGGTCTGCCCACACCAAAATGCTAATTCTTGTTTAAGTCTTTATATTGAATACAGCAATATTTATATTTATCGCTTGTATCTTTGTCAAAGCTAATAATTATACGACAATCACGTAATTTGATGTCAAAATAGTCAGTCGAATGGGAGCATCAAAATCGGAAGTAGTCCCATCGAATCGACGCACGAGAATTTTGTTTTTAAATCTACCTACGCTCGCCACTCTGATGCCCTACTGGTATTCAATAAATTTCCATCTTTTAATCGAAACGCTGATCACATAGCTTCATAAACAATGACGTAACGTGCGGGTTCTAAAACGTGCTATTTGACGTCACGCAATATTACAACCTGTCGCTATGTGAAACGGATCTGTGATTCTTCCTCCTGGAAGTTATCGAAGTATAAACATTTATTTAATACATAGCAGTGAAATCAGTGCATATCTGAAACAAATAAAAGTGATATTTGTGAAAATATAAATGATATTTTCACAGTTTTCACAGTAGCAGCCCGGACGATTTTGCGCCAAAATTCATATGTTATCTATAAAATAATTCTGTAAAATATATTGAAAAAGCATTCTCTGAACTGTAAAATGCTGTATTAAAAATGGCGACTGTTTATGGTTTGCAACTGACAATCGTGACGTCATAGCCAAGTCAAAAATTGTGACGTAAGAAGTAAGTGTCCTGAAATATTATCAAATAAAAAGAAAATTTACTTTTTTTTCGATAAATATCAAAAATATTTCATCTCGTGTGTTGAAAACATCAGAATTTTCACTCGTGCCTCGCACGAGTGAAAATTCTGATGTTTTCAACACACGAGATGAAATATTTTTGATATTCATCTCAAAAAAGTAAATGTCCTCTATTTATTTAACCAATCAAATCGCTTGAAATGAACATAATGATGGAGAACTGGAATTATAATGTCTTAACCTTAAGTTTTATACAACGATTATGGAGTAAAAAGAGATGTTCGAAAACTTTTGTAAATGACACGTTTTCTCCGAGATATTTATTAAACTTCTATATTCTTTAAATATTCCCATTTAGTCAGAATACATCTTTTCCCCACCTTTTAATTTAATTTTTGAACAATTTCCATACTCATTTTTGGGTGAAACTGGTGGACGGCCGACCCAAACGCTCTTTTGGTGCTATATATTCTACCAGTTATTTTTTTTTAATTTTGAAAAGAGAAAAAATATCAGAATCAGAATTGTTACTGGTGACACGTCAAATGACATTCATACACCAGGACCTGTGATATGGGAAGTTAGTCCCTAGCTCTAACCAAAGAGGTAAACTTAGCTAGACAATACGCAGCACCTTCAGCCATCGAAATAATCGAATCGGGAAGGGCATTCCACTCTCTAATGGTTCGGGGGAAGAACGATTCTTTATAAATATCCGTTCTTGCAGTAAGGGTCTGAAACGTCATTGACTGGTGCTTTCTGCAGTACCTACCGGGGGAACAAGGTCATCTGTAGGAATGCTGGCAGCGCCCTTTAGACCTTTGTATAGGAGTATGAGCCTACTGTCTCTTCTCCTTTTCTTGAAAGACTCCCATCTTAATTTTCCTAGAATTCCAGTCATGCTCCCAGTTTTAAAGCAGTAATTTCCAGTTATAAATCTAGCAGCTCTATTCTGAACTTTTTCAATTTCTTCATTAAGGACCACACCGCTTGGGTCCCAGATGCAACTACCATATTCCAAGATTGGGCGGACAAGTCCCCTGTATGCTGTCTCGAACGGGGGCAGGTATAGGCTGTACTTGTATTTGTTTCCAATATTGAAAAGAGTAAAAAAAATCGCATGGCGACCGGTCTGCGTTCTAGGGAGCGTGCGGAAAGATATTGGCCTTTTCAGAGTTCAAAAACTGTGCTACAGCCGGAGACCGGTTTTGGATGCGCTTTTCCCCCTTTTGTTCGCATTGTTTTTTCCATAACTACATTGAAACTAAAAGACAAATACCTTCCTTTCGGAACAGCACTTTGCATAATTGGCCCAGAATGTCTCAAGAAAATGGCGCATAACATCTTTGCTGTCAATTTTCGTTTAGCAATAGCTGGCCTTATGGCATGTTTCGGAGCCAATATTCTGTTAACAGCTTTTCGCTTGGGCTCCTAAAAAGATCCATGTCATCGTCAGTTATGAGACTATCAAACTCATTTTTCGTATATTTTGGATACTTCTTCGCCAGCTGCTGTGCTATTTGTACCTTCTTACATTTCTGCTCATCGGGGAACAAAATGTTGAATCCAGCGAGCATTTATCTTTGTACCATTAAGAACTTTCTTCAAAATGAATTAGAAGGTTGCTACATCCAAGTTCGTCATTTGTGCCAGCTATTTGACAGTAAAATGACCATCTTTGACTGATTCCTGACCGGAACTGAATTTTCTAAACAAGCTTTAAACTGTGGCAAATGCCATTTGTTTATCCCCATAAATATCTCAGCAAGTATGCTTTTTAGTGTAAGATATAGTGGGCTTTTTATATAATCCCTGATTTGAACTTCAGTTAAATAAAGCAAATTCTTCTGATACCGAGGCCCCGTTTTTTGGATTTACATCTATCTATCGCAGATGGATTTGGTTCCTGCAACATTTATGATTTTGCGATTGTAAATTTTCCTTTCTTGGATGGTGATGTTCCTCATGCGGCACCGTATGGCGTCCTATGGTGTTAATATTTCGCAACCTCCCTCGTACACCAAGTTGACACTTAAAGATGAACTCTGGCGTAAGGTGTAGACTGGCGTGAACAAAATTTCGACAAGGCTAGATCAGTCAAATTTACCCCCGACCGAACTTCAGTTAAATAAAGCAAATTCTTCTGATACCGAGGCCCAGTTTTTTGGTGGGGGGGGGGGGGGATTTACATCTATCTATTGTAGGTGGGTTGGCGTCCTCCAAAATTTATGATGAACGCGTTGATTTTTATTTTTGATTGCAAATTTTCCTTTCGTAGATGGTGATGTTCCTCGAGCGGCATCCTATGGTGTTTATATTTCGCAATTTATTCGATTTGCCAGAGTGCCTAGTCATGAAACTGGCTTCAACATTCGTAATAAATTGTTAACTGCTAAACTTCTTAATCAGGGCTATGGGTACCATAAACTACGCAAAGCCTTTTTAAAATTTTAGGACGAGTTAGAGGGCCTTCTTGTGAACAATTTGTCTAAATCGCGACGGAAGTAAGGGCGAGGATTGCAGCTGCGTAAAATCGATTTAAGCTCCCCACACCCCCATCCCACCCCACCCACCCCAAGTGGAATTCGTTTCACTGACCGTTTAGTGGAAAAGTCACTGTCCTTTTAGCTTTCCGCTATTTATGTTGCCATTGTGGTCTAGTTATTTCATGTTTGTGTTTCTTTCCCTTTGGTGTCACTGCTGTGAGCTGTGTGTTAATTGTATCGATTCCTGATCATTGCCTTCACTTCTATCCAGAGACATTTTCTGTTTGTTTTCTAACCATTTCATTGCAGTGCCACTGTGTAAACACCTATGCAAAGTAGAAGTAAAACAACGATCAGGAACTGATACAATTAACCTACTCCACCCATAAAAGACACCAAAGGCAAAGAAATACAAACATTAAGCGACCAGACAATTATGAAAACCTAAACAAAGGAAGGCCATAAGGACAGTTACTTTCCCACAAAATGGCCATATGGCCATCCAAAATAAAAGACACAAGTGATACATACAGTAAGTAACAAACAACAACATAAATAAATCGCCACAGAAGAGCCGCCTTGGAACGGTCAGTGGAAGATTTCCACTGGGGGCTTAAATCGATTTTACGTGGCCACAATCCTCGCCCTTACTTCCGTCGCGATTTAGACAAATAATTTGTTCAGTCCGCATGAAGGCCTCCTAACTCACCAGTGCAAGACTACAAATAGAACATAAAAAGTTACTGAGGGAAAAAATAGCATAGCCATCTCAAGCCAACGAATGAACAGGAGAAAAAGATTAAGTGACGCTCACGCAAAAACACAAAACACCGCAAAATTAAGCAAAGCCATTTGATATATATGAGACCGATGTGGCGGTTCTAACCAGTACCCACAATCTATATGTTAGAACAGAAGTAAGAAAAATAAGTTTTACCCCTGTAAACCCCAGTTTTACTAAATAAAAGTGGGATTCAAAGGGGTCAAATTTATATAGGCGTGTTTTCGTGATATTTTAGCGTGAGATTGGTTACCCGGATTTTATTGCGCAATTCTAATCAGTCAACATTTACAACCTATTGGCTCTTTGCAAACATACCCTGGGTTCATTTACTACGTTCACCATGTTCAAAAATTGAGACGTTACCCTAATTTTATCAGTTACCCCCTATATTAATTGCATTGTAGCACATTGACCTGATAAACATAATATTATGCTATCTCAGGACAAGATAGCTTTATAAGGTCAACGTGAAATTGCATTTTTAAGAACTGGACTTTTGGGAAAATTGGCAAAAATGTAAGAGTGTACAAAGGTATTAACTGATAAATAGAATACCAGATTCGTGTAATTTGATATAAAGTTTATGAGGCTCGGCTTCGAGAAAGCATGTAGAATCGCTCGGCAAGCCTCGCGATTCTACAAGCGTTCTCGAAGCCTTGCCTAATAAACTTGATATCAAAAGACCCTCAACTGGTATTCTCTATATTATGGCACTCGCCAGTATTTTGACAGAATACTTTAGTGCAATCTGTGATAGAAAAAGTACCGTACATCGTACCATCGGTCAATTGTTGAACTCAACAGTCTCTATATCATGCCATCTAGGCTGATATGGAGTGATTAATGCCATAGGCAACACGAATGCATTTATACGCAAGCAATCCGAATGATACCAATCAAAGATTTAAGATTCTGACAACAGAAAAAAGGGTCCTTATCCCGTATGTGAACAGCAATCCTTTAAACTGTGTATACATTTTGACAGGTATCGAAATTTACAATGAAACTACATGCTTGTTGTATGCGCAGCCTCGTTTTTGTCTTAAAAGTTATGGGCATTTTTTCTGTTGCTACTAGGCTCGCTGCGCCCATACTGTCATTACCCGAAGCATAACAGGAGACTCAAGATATGTACAGTAGAACTTCGATGGCTCGAACACCGATGGCTCGTTTACCACGGATGTGTCGAACACATTCTTGAGCCCCTAGCGAAATTCTCTACATAAGAAATAGTGGAGGATAATTGAGGAGATTTTAGTCTTTTATCTTGCAAATGTATGCTGTGTGTACTCATTAGAATCGCCTCGATGAGGCGATTCTAATGAGTACACACAGCATACATTTTTCATTATAGAACACCGAAAAGATGTCCTAAAGTATGTCGTTATGCCTCCTGGCAGTAGCCCGCAGTGGCTCGAACTACGCCTGTCTCGAACAGATTTTCATGGTCCCAAAGGTGTTCGAGCCATTGAAGTTCTACTGTAAATTGTCACGGACAAAGCAACATAGACACAGGTTTGTAATATGTGGCCGTGAAGAAATCCTACATCTCATTTCTTTTTCACTTGATATGGAAATAATAGTTTCAGTGAGGGCACAAAACGCCATATCGCTACTGTATATATGAACAACTTGCCCATTAACCCATTTAGTACCAGAAACCCCAAAACGGGCAGTTGGCAAACAGTGCAGGCCCAGATCAGACGCCGCAGAACGCGGCGTCTGATCAGGGCCTACACTGTTTGCAAAAATTTCAGCCTTTTTCCAAACAAATTTTGAAGAAAACACAACCTAACACCCCTAAATTGTGAAATGGACTCCAGCTATATATAAGGTGGAAGATTCCATTTGGTACAAGACAGTGAAGAATGATCTTAGTCTTCAGTATGGAAAATTATAATTATGTAAATAAACTTGTGACAAACAATCTTGATCACTTCCCAAACAAAGTACAGGATTCTGAATCCTACACCGCATCCAACTGTTTTCATCTTTAATCCTCCATTTCTGAGTTTCTGAAGTCTGCTCTTCCAAATTTGAGCTAGACACAAGATTTTTTTTGTATAAAAAATAGGATCTGTTATGTGTTTTTTTATGGTCCAGTCAAGAGTTATGGTCATATCGGACCTGTGAGTTACCTTCACTGTTACTGGCCGTTCCAAGACCCTCTAAGCGGGTTACCAGTACTTAGTAAGATCGCCTTTTCCCCGACAGTAACTGACAACAGCTGGTGGATCAACGATCGAGTCCTCAAGCAACCGTATATCACAAAATAGAAGTGGAGGCAATGATTTGGAATCGATACAATTAATCCACACCTCCCATCAGGGACACCAAAGGGAAAGAAACACAAATATGAAACAACAGACCCTAATGGAAACATCAATAGCGGAAAACGAAATGGACAGTTGCTTTCCCACAAAATGGCCAATAGGCTATCCAAAATAAAATAGTATAAGCGACACAAACACCCAAAGACAAACCATAATAAAAATAAACCGCGACAGAAGAGCTGCTTTGAAACGGTCAGCGGAAACGAATTCCACTGGGGGGGCTTAATCGATTTTACGTGACCACAATCCTCGCCCTCAAGCCGTCTTCCAAGAGAGGTACATTAGAAAAATGAAACATGAGACAGAGTAGAAGCAAAATCTAAACACAACATTACGCAAACACGCCTATACAAATACATTGCCACCTTTATCGCCGAAAAAATGAAAATTTTATGAAGAAAAAGTGTGATATTTTTCTTTTTTCTGCTCAAAATATAGATTGTGGGTACTCGTTAGAACCGCCTCGATGAGGCGGTTCTAACGAGTACCCATAATCTATACTTTGGAGCAGACATAAGAAAAATAATCCATATTATATCCCTGTATACCGGCACTCAGTGTTGTAAGACCAACATACCATTGGTCCATTGAAGCCAAAGCAGTAGGACACCCCGTCACTGAACCCTACACAGCACCACACTATAGATAGGTGGTAACTTAGCAGGACAAACAGTGTAGATCCTGATGAGATATTCCATATGATCTGGATCTACACTGTTTACGGGAAAGCACAGAGTTGAAAGGGAAACGTTACGAGAATCTCGCATTTTTAACATTTTTTTTTACCAAATGAAAGCTGATTTTGAACCCCTCGAACCCCAGTTTTATATAGTAAAACTGGTGTTTGGAGGGTTAAACTTTATTTTTCTTATTTCTGCTTTAAAATATAGATTGTGGGTACTCGTTAAAACCGCCTCGATAGGGCGGTTTTAACTATAGAGTGTGGGTACTCGTTAGAACCCGCTCATCGAGTACCCACAATCTATATTTTGAGCAGAAATAAGAAAAAATACCACAATTTTTCATCTTAAAATTTTCATTTTTTCGGCAATAAACGTTACAATGTATTTGTATAGGCGTGTTTTCGTAATGACCTCTGAATTTACCTGTCTCAGGTCATAACCCGAAAAGACCTTAAGCTAACCGTACATGACAAAAACTGATAACTGCCCTGCCTATGGTGGACAAAGCCTCGCATTTTACTCTTTACAATCTCGTGTCCACTATATTTGATTGATTGTATGTATTTATGGTACATGCAACTATCCACGAACGGACGGACGTATGCAATATTTATGCAATATTCGGTGCAATATTTATGCTAATTAAACCGCTATAGCGTTGTTGAAACTTTCGCTAATTTGCAGACAAAAAGGACAGATCAGCTTAAGTCAAAGGCCTATCCGATTCCTACATGATAATGGCTTCTTTAACTGTTTTATGTAGGAAGGAAATGGGTATATGAAGTTCATACTAATAAAAAAAAATTGAATACACAATCCATGCATATCCTATTTCGTTACACAACATACAGTAAAACCTGTCTTAGTGGCCACCTCTATTAAGCAAGCAACCTGTCTTAAGCAAGCAGGCATTCAGTTACCACCAAAGGTGAATGTGTTAAATTTCACCTGTATCAAGCAAGCACCTGTCTTAAGCAAGCACATTTTGGTTATCCCTTAGGTGCTTGCTTAATACAGGTTGGACTGTACTTGGGCCGAAATAACGCATTGTTCTTAAAATGTTCTTAACCCTTATCCAGTGAACCACGATAACCCCTACCTTTGCAACATTGTAAATCCAGATCAGCAATCTGATCATGATCTACACTGTCATTCAGTTTGCCAATTTGAATAATTAATTTATTCCATGCAATTCGATAGAAATGTGTATGGCAAATTCATCTCGTGAACAAGTCCGTGAAATAAAGACCCCTCTAAACCCCATTTTATATAGAGATACCTCAATCTGATTAAAATCCGATCTCGCCGCAGCTAGCGGAGTCGTAAAGCGGAATTTGCGACCGTAAAACCGACGATTTACCTCCCCAAACGATAAATTTCAATAAAGTTATTCCCATTCTAATCCACGTATTCAGTTGTTTTGTTAAAAAAAATACTATTTTGCTCAAAGCGGCAAGCGCTTTGAGCAGCGTAAAACCAAATGCTACCCAATGAAAAACGACGTTACATCATGGCGTCGGGTTTCCGACAGTATATCGCAGGATATTCAATCGCAAATTTTTGACGTTATCGAATCAGACCTCGCGTTACATAACGCAAGTGAATAAGAGTTGTTTCTAAGTTTAGAATCGTATTGATGAAGGAGATAAAATATGGTTCAGTGAGTTAACCAGGATGTAAAATTTCACTTTATACCAATGAAAGTAGGGTTAGTGTACTTGCTTTTTGTAATTTCTGCTCTAAAATATAGATTGAGGTGGTGCTTTTAACGGGCTCAAACATTCTATATTTGAAACAGATATAGGAAAATTGGCAAAAATTCATCAGAAAATGGTCTTTACATTACGATAAAATAGACGTGTGTTAAACAGACGATCTTACATGAGTGTTCATGTATTATTGAATTTATTAAACGAGTTTAGGAAAAGGGATAAAATGCGAGGCTTTGCCGAGCATTTTATCCCTTTTCCTCAACGAGTTTAATAAACTATTGATATAGAGGATCTTACATGAGTGTTTATGTATTATTGAATTTAGTTAACGAGTTTAGGAAAAGGGATAAAATGCGAGGCTCTGCCGAGCATTTTATCCATTTTCCTCAACAGGTTTAATAAATTCAATAATGCATGAGCACGAATGTAAGATTCTATTTATTATATAACATTTAAAACGCATTTTATTCACGAATGTTTACAAAAATATCAATATTCCACCCTTAGTAAACGCGACGTCGTTAAGGACCTCGTACATGTAACGTTACGGGACGTATCTAGCTAATTTGCATATTTAATCCACTAGTGGATCTTGGCGTTATTACACTCTCAGACGCGACGCCATATTATGAAATGACATCTTTCTTTTTGGACTTGACAATTTTCAAACGCTTAACCGATTTGTGACAATGGAATGTTCCAACTAATGAGTTTAGAGTGACCCATTTCCAAATATAGGGGTATCAGGTTTGTTTTTGTTTATGGCAAATTTTACAAAAAATAATGTTCTTTAAGCGAACAGTGTAGACCCAGATCAGACGCCACGTTCTGCATATCACACATATCCACTTTTCTGCTGATAATCTTTAACGTTCTTTCTTATTTGTACTTCAAACATAGGTTGTGGGGGCCCGTTAGAACCACCACATTAAAGCGGTTTTAACGAGTACCCACAACCTATGTCTTGGAGCAGAACCAAGAAAGAATAATGTATACGCCCTTATACCCCAGATTTCTCTATAAAAATTGGGGTTTAGGGGTGTTCATTTCACGGATGTGTTCACGTGATGATGTCACACGCGTGTGTGGGTATGTAATCCTTATGCATCAGAGATTTAAAATGCAGAGATAGATGCATGTTGACTTCATTCCAAAAATGCAGTATATCTATTTTTTTCTCTTTGTTGTCATAATTTAAAGAAATAATAGACAGATGGTGTTTTTTTCCACGAGGTTTACCTACAATGTGAAAATGAAAGAACACTGTTTTACTAATTTTAGTTTCGTTAGTACAATTCGTTCTCACAATGATATACAGTAAAGTTCCTATATTAAGACCACATTTTCGACACTTCAAAAGTGGTCTTAAAGAACACTTTTGAACAGTCTCAAAGGTAGTCCCTGACCTGAGGAAATTGTGTGCAGAAACACGAAGAAAGAATAACTGCAGCCTTCTATATAAGCTTTTTATAATAGAATTAGTCTTCATTATAGGTGGTCTTAATAGCGGAATTTCACTGTATATTGGTAGTTTTGTTTAAATGTGAAGCTTGGGCGAACATAATGAATCTCTGGATGTAATACACGTCCGTGTTTACTAGCACACTAATGCAACATACACATGGGCAGTTGTGTTATTTTTCTTTCCAATCCTGCGACTACACAAATGGCGTAGACTCAACCTTTTTGTGATAGCTAATACTTGTGTAGAATAAACGCTGCTAAATACCTCTATAGCCAGTGTTACTTAAATGGCCAGACACATTTATATTCCTTTGGGAACAATGGAAATTTCATTAAGTAGAAAACGCTAGAAAATCAAAGGAAATCCAAAAGGCAATCTTATTTCTATACATTTATGAAAACTGGAATCGTTCTACACCATGAACGCGCACTGTCTTTATGAGGAATGAAGCAGGGAGCATTAACAGTCACATTAATACTCCCAATCACATAAAACCCATTAAACCTCAACACAGGGAAGGGGAATTCCACGGGCAATTTATTACAGGAGCCACTGAACTTGGAGAAATAGACTTGTTTGCATAAGGCCGCCACTCAGAGCTGAAACAGACCACACATGAGTACTGGTGAACTGCTTAAAAGGTCTAAGCCTGCCCAGGCAAAGTGGTGCGAGTCAGACCCTCCCTGCATATAAACCCTATTGGTTTGTTTTGGGCGGTAAGTCTTGAGATGTCTTTCATCTCAATGCCAGGTAAAAGCCCCATAAAACTGGAAGAAACGTCTCTAAAATGACCTTATCAGTGTTGACGGGGACGTAAAACCTAAAGACAGACAAACAAAACAAGAGCAACAGCAAGAGTAATTGTGGCTATTAGACCAGAGTCTACGCTGTGCGCTACACGCCTTTCAATTGACAAAAGCTATCTTATATAGAGAAAAAGAAGACTGTACTCTGACAGTCTCCAGTCTATGCACATTTATCATTTGACGTCGCGTCTGAGAATGAAATAACGCAATGTAATAAATTCGATAATCCAAAAGTGAATTAAATATGCAAATTAGTTGAGACGCCCCGTATCGTAACATGTTAAACGTCCTTATCGGCGTCACGATTACTAATGGTGGAAAAGTGACATTTCTGTAAAGTCGCGAATAGAATGCGTTTGAAATGTCATATGATAAATAGAATCTTGCATTCGTGCTCATGAATAACTGAATTTAATAAACTCGTTAAGGAAAGGGACAAAATGCTCGGCATTGCCTCACATTTTATCCCTTTTCCTCAACTCCTTTAATAAATTCAATAATACAGGAACTCTCAAAGTCTTCACCAGCTTCTTCAGGCAGTCAAAGTCAAAGAATGTTTCTGACTAACACTGAAATACTACTACTAATAATATGATGAAATTTTGTGCACAGGAGATCTCGATCTTATATGACGATGTTTAAAAGTCTTTAAGGCATTAGATTCACAAATACTAGTGACAAGCGAGTTCCATAATTGTATTAAAACAGGAATGCATGATTTTTGTGAGATTTCTGTACGGGACCGAGATATTGTTACTGTTTCTGAGAGGAAAGTTCGATGTTTCTCTTACAAGAGGTGGTATTTAATCTGCAATATAAGATGGGGCCTTAGCATTCACAAATAGGCCTTTGTTGTTTTCTTCCTTCTGCAAGCGGAATCAAACCACATTCTCTATATACATTGTTCAAAGAAACGGATCCAGTAAGATCTGTCAAAATTCGCAAAGCTTCTCTAATGTCTGACAATTTTGGACAGAACAAACATCATAGGACTATAGAAGAATACACTAGTATAGGTAAATCACATTGCATGTTTGATTTACGGCTACTCGATGGAAAGTATATTTAAGTTTACGCATAATTGTGATTACATTAATACTGGTGGTATTATTTTCTATATGCTTCTTCCACTGGCCGTTACAAGTTAAGATTAACCCCAAGTGCTTCTGGTCTGACTCGTACAAAATTTATTTGAGTTCCATGGAAAAGTAAGTCAGGAGCGTTACCATATGGCTTATTATGCTTATTGTGTGTGAATAGGACAGCTTCCGTATTCAATGGGGTGAACGTTACTAGGCACCGTTTGGCCCATTTTTTTTTTACACTGATAGGTCATGATGAATGATGCCGTCGTTGCCATTGAATAACGAAGCAGAATACAAGAATAAACTGTCATCCGCAAAGAGTCTAGTTAAACTTAAAAGTGAACCGTAAATATCATTAACAATAGAACCTTGAGGAACCCCTGTATTTATTTTCCATGCAGGTTATACATAAGTTCTACATGTAAGTACGACTTGCTGTATTCTGTTGCTCAGGTAATCTTCAGTCCAGTTGAGCAATTGTCCCTGAGTGAGTGAGTGTTTTGAGTGTTACGTCCCACCAACAGCTAGGGTAAAACGGAGACGGGACCTCGATTTAAAGACTCATCAAAAAGTCTGGAGAAGCCTGGGATCGATCATGCGACCCCTGGTTCACAAGGCGAGTAGCGTATCCAATACACCACTGAGGCTTCTAAATTGTCCCTGAATGGCATTCTGTTTAAATTTAAAAATAATACCCTTGTGCAATACTCTATATATCACAGAAATATATGCAGGAGAACTGATTATTGTCAAAGGTTTGACATTAATGTTGGTAGATGTCTATTAGTTCATAGTTCAAAAGCCGGATTGGTATTTGTGTAAAAAGATTATTTCCATGTAAGTATTTGTGAATATTTTTATGTACGAGTACTATCCTCTCTTGTAGTTTACCTACTCCACTTAATAAAGAGACTGATCTGTTAATAGGTGAATTTGATTTATCGCTCTTTCTGAATAGTGGTAACGCATTAGAACCATTCCAGATATCTCCAAATTATCCTTTCGTCCCCTAAAAGATCTGTTAAATCATATTTCTAATGGTAACGATATTTTCTTCGATACTATTTTCAACATACTATTACTAATGGAGGCAAGGCCAGTTGCCTTATTGGGATTTAACATGTCCATTAAATTAGAGATTTCTAATGCTGTACAACTTATATTCAGTAAGGTATTTTGTTTTTGTGAATGAAAAAAATAGAGGATCACTGCCTCTATAATTTACAGAAGAAATCGAGGCAAAATACTCATTTAAACTATCTGCTTTTTCTTCATCCGAAAGATATTAGGTGCTTTGACCATCATGATTGATTTTGGTCAGTGGTGGAATATTGCCCGAAGTGCTGTTACCTTTAACGAAGTAGCAGACCACTTGCCATAATTTTCTCTTGTCATTATTATAAAAATCTGATACTGAAACTTCTAGATCATTACCATTTTTTTATTTTGCATGTTTCTTTAGATTATGTACCTTTTTACTTATTTTTTTGTATTTATCCAAGTCAGTAGCTGTACAATATTTAATAGATTTTTCTTTCGTTTAGCTCTTATACGAATAAAAGTACCGAATTTCAGAATCGAAGCGAGGTTTATTATTACGTCTCACAGTAACGGGTTTTGAAGGTATACGAGCTTTAAAAAACTTTTAAAATATATAAGTAAATTTACAATATGCTTCATTTAACAAGCCTTCCAGAAGAACCACCCAATCAAAGTTTAAAATCATTTCTTTTAATTTTGGGATGTCCGCTCTTTTATATATCCATACTAACGTTTATAAGTCAACAGAACTTGATCTATCTCTAGTAGTGTTGAGAAGCCGCCGTGGTGTAGTGGTTACGCCACACGCCTTGTAAACCAGAGATCGCAGGATCGATCCCGGGCTTCTCCAGACTTTTGGGTGAGTCTTTAAACCGAGGTCCCGTCTCCGTAGTACCATTGCTTTAGGTGGGACGTAAAACTCAAACACTCACTCACTCTAGTAGTGTTGTAGTAATTTATACACAAGTTATAGTTTGAACGAAATGTCATTAAAGTGAACAGAACAAGATTTCTGCGCACACTTTTATAGCGTGAGGCACTATGGAGCGAAACAAGTACTCCTACAAGATACGTTGGATTATCATTTTTTCATATAATATGATTAACCCAAATTAGTACCGGAAACCCCAAAATGGGTACCAGGGCAAACAGTGAAGGCCCAGATCAGACACCGCAGAACGCGGCGTCTGGTCAGGGCCTACACTGTTTGCTAAAAGTTCAGTCATTTTCCAAATAGATTTTGAAGAAAACACAACCTGCAACCCCCAACTTTTGAAATGGTCTCCTACTCTATATGAAGCGAAAGATTCAGTTTGGTACAAAAAGGGTTATGGCATTTGTTGATGTCGCGAATCAAGCATGGCATACATTACAAGGGTTGCAACAAGCAAAAATGGCTATTCGAGCATGTACTCTGAGTTTCAAATCAGACTGTACACAAACTTAGCCCTTATCTTGCTGAATATTCAATTTAGCCACACCCATTTCTGATTTTGAACCAATCAGATTACTTGATGCAATTTATTCCTACAGATTCATAAACTGAATGTCAAGCAGTGTAGATCCTGATCAGATGGCTTCTTCAGAAGCCATCTGATCTGGATCTACACTGTTTGCGAAGACAGGGGTTGTCGTGAACAGCAGGATAAGGGTTAAAATACAATGTCAATGTCCAATCATAAAGCGCACAGCGAAGTCTTTGATCAGCCTGTGCGGATTCTGCATCCACACACTCAGGCTGATCTGAGTCTTCACTGCTCGCATATTGCAATTGTCAAAGATGTTCGAAATCACTTTTGGCTAGGCGCGGCGCACATACTGACATTAGTGAACAATGTAATTGCATTTGATATGTAAACTGACTGAAGCTATCCATGCCTCTTGAGATGCATTTAAATAACGGTATTGTAAAACAACCCTGCACGATAGGAAATGTAAGCTGTCAAATGATCTGCAGTGTAGCTAAACACAGCATATAGCTGTTATTCCCTGTGAATTCTTGTTGAACAAATTGCAGTGTCTTTCCATTGCATAGATAGACGTGGTATGTGTTAGAATTTATGACAAGAACTTCAATTGGTAAATAGTAAAACAGTAACATAATGATAGCAATTTCAAGCGGCTGAAGAATTGAGAGTAGTATACATTTTTTTATGGCTGTTTGAACAATAGTCGAAACTATTACCCCGAGGTGTTGTGGACGACCTGATCCTCTTTTAACCGAGGCCGAAGGCCGAGGGCAATGGTGCATCAAGTCGTCCACAACACCGAGGGGTATTAGTTTTGTTAAATGTTCAAACAGCCATCACATTATTATTTTATTACCAAATCCAAACATTTTATTGCAATGGATGCATTCCTGTGGGATCTGAAACACTTAGGTGACGTTGTTTTAATTTTTTTGAAGCGGTCACGTACAGTTGCCTTGATATTGTTCCCTGCTTCTGCTGCGCGGAGCACCACAAAGATGATAACCGGAATAGTTAATAACCGGAATAGTTGAAACTGGTTATAACTTCTTCCATAGCCAAAAATACATCATAACGCTTTATATAAAAGAAGGGTAATAAAAAGGCATCGTCAGAACCAGGGGCGCGTATTATGGCCATGTAAAATCGATTCAAGGCCCCACCACTCCCAGGTGAAATACTTTTTGCTGACCGTTCCAAGGCGGTTCTTCTGTCGTGGTTTATTATTTGGGCCCCGTCAAGCGATTTTGGTACTTATCGCCTATGCGAGCAGCGAAGGTTCAGGCGAGCCTTCGCATCCGCGCAGTCTCGCCAGAACCTTCGCTGCTCGCTCATAAAAGCAGTGAATCTAGAGGAACCTTCAGACAGAAAGCCATATCCCTGGCCCCTCTGAATGGCTGGGCATGCGCAGTTAAAATTTATCATGACGGAATGCTCGAAGACACAAAATTCGCTTGGCGGGGCTCATTTTATTTGTTATAGTTTGTCTTTGTCTGTATGTATTGCTTATATCGTTTTTGTGGATAGACATCTGGCCATTTTGTGAAAAAGTAACTGTCCTTTCGGCTATCCTAGCGATGTTTCATTAACCCTTATCTTGCTGAATATTCAGTTAAGCCCCACCCATTTCTGTCTATCAGCCAATCAAATTACTTGATGTAATTTATTGCTACAAATTCATAAACCTAATGCCAAACAGTGTAGATCCTGATAAGATGGCGTCTTTCAGAAGCCATCTGATCTGGATCTACACTGTTTTCAAAGATAGGGGTTGTCGTGAACAGCAAGATAAGCCTTCTTCAGAAGCCATCTGATCTGGATCTACACTGTTTGCAAAGGTAGGGGTTGTCGTGAACAGCAAGATAAGGGTTAAGTTTTAGTTACTGCATGTTAATGTTTCTTTCCCTTTGGTGTCTCTGATGGGAGCTGTGAGGTATTGCATCGATTCCTAATTATTGACATTACTTTTATTTTATTTATTTAGCGGCATGATGGCACACAAAAATGTTTTGCCATTTGCGAACACGTGGCCTATCTGATCAGCACCTTAATGTTCGCTGCTTGGATAGTAAAGAGGATCTACATGTAGTATCTGTTTATATGCTTGGATGACCCTGGCTAGTCTGTGAGCTGAGCAGACCGGTTTATGTTATGATAACGAAACCCTAAAGTCAGGTTTAAAGGGCAAATATTATATTATATTCATATATTCATGTTTCTAAAGTGACGCTTTTTATTTCTAAACAAATGGAAATCTTTTAAAAAAAATTTCTCAAAACATAAATTGTGGAATAGAAGTGAAGGCAATGAGCAGGAATCGATACAATTAATCCATACCTCCCATCAGAGACACCAAAGGGAAAGAAACACAAATATCAAATAACTAGACCCTAATGGTATCATCAAAAGCGGAAAGCCAAAAAAATGGTAGCTGTTTTACTACAAAATGGCCAATTGGTTATCCAAAACAAAAAGATATTAGCAATACATACACTCAACAAAACTAAACTGCGACAGAAGAACCGCCATCAAAGTAGAGGTAAAACAAAGATCAGGAATCGATACAATTAACTTACTCCAGCCATCAAAGACACCAAAGGGAAAGAAACACAAACATTAAGCGACCAGACCATAATGGAAACCTAAACAAAGGAAGGCCATAAGGACAGTTACTGTCCCACAAAATGGCCATATGGCCATCCAAAATAAAAAGACACAAGTGATACACACAGTAAGTAACAAACAACACCATAAATAAACCGCCACAGAAGAACCGCCTTGGAACGGTCAGTGGAATGATTTCCACTTGCGGGTTAAAATCGATTTTACGTGGCCACAATCCTCGCCCTTACTTCCGTCGCGATTTAGACAAATAATTTGTTCAGTCCGCATGAAGGCCTCCTAACTCATCAGTGCAACATCTCCGTGAACACAAAAAATCAAAGAACCACAGAGGTGAGACAACGGTGAGGACTCGACAGCAAGAAACCACTGAAATGCTGGAGCAAAAGAAAACCAACAGTTAGACTCCGATGGGCCCGACCAGAGACAGAGCATCAGGCACCAACCAATATTGCCTTGAATTAGATCTCTCTAATTCTCACTAAGCTCCCACGTTGGAGCCGCCACAGAATCCGAGGCCTGACCCACCGGCGCGCAACCAAAGAGGGAAGCAAAGCCGCCAACCGCGACCGGGCCAACCACTACGCACGCAGTCTGCCGCACAACACCCATGCTGCACCCAATCCCCCTATATCGAAGAACGACCCTACGAAACTGGGTGCCGAAGTCATTGCGGTTATATATTTTTCTGAATTTATATACTAAGTCACCATAAAATTCGGGTTCCGATAGACCTTGTTGCAGAAGAGATTTAAGTCCAATATTGAATTTTGAAATTAAATCAGAATGGCGTCTATAAAATTTTGAAAAGGCCTTGCGCAGCCCACGGCACCGACAACCCTGATTAAGGAGTTTAGCCGTTAATAATTTTATTACGAGTGTTGAAGTCAGTTACATGACTACACACTCTAGCAAATCGAATTAATTGCGAAACATAAACGCCATAGGATGGCGCACGAGGAACATCACCATCCAAAAAAGGAAAACCCACAATCTCAAAATCAAAGTCATCGCGTTTATCATAATTTTTGCACGAAACAAATCCATCTACAATAGATAGATGCAAATCCAAAAACGGGGCCCCGGCATCAGAAGAACCCGCCCTACTCAACTGAAGCTCCGGGGTGGGGGGGGGGGGGGGGCAAACCTGACCGACCAAACCATCGAAATAGGTACCATCAATATTTAATAAATCATCCAAACATCCAGAATTGGAGCCAAAAGCCTCAACAATTCCAGACCGGCCACCAATGGAATGCGACAACACGAAGCCTCCCCCACAACAACACAAGAACAGACCAGCCACAAGAGGCGCGCAACCCGCACCCACCGGAATACCCACAATTCGTCTAAATGACTTAGTACCGAATCTCATATAAATATTGTCAAGTAGAAAGGTGAGGGCATCACACACTTTCTGACATGACCAAAGTGTATAATTCTTATGCTCTTTAGATGTGAAAAATACACCTCTGACATTACATGCAAGACAGAGAGAATCTTCTCTGTGAAAAGCCCATTCAATTAAATCATTTAGCTTTTCTTTTATAAGATTATGAGGAAGTGTAGTGTAAAGAGTGGAAAAATCGCAAGCAGACAGACCTGAAGCACGAAAATGTCTGGTTCCCAATTTATTCAAAACCTCATTCGAATCCCCCACAGACTAAAACAGATTTCTTCCTGATCTTTCAAAGACTCTATCACAATATTTAATCACATGCGTTTCAACAGCAGTAAGACAGGAAGTTAATAATTAAGAAAGCCCAGCGGCAGCGCAAGAGCTAGAATTTGCAATAAACCGTGCCCCGTAATGTTTATCTACTATAGCTCTCTCTTCAGCTAAAGGCTGAAGTTCATAGGCCTTAGTACCACCAAGCTCCTGCTTAAGCGTGTTAACACAGCGGAGCCGTCACACAACGACGACGTTGTTAGCGCCCTTGTCTGAAGGGGCCAAAACAAACTCGTCTGATTCTACTTCGATCCAAATTACCAAATAGTCGGCCAAATACTTCACAAACTTCGGCAGCCCTGGCATTGACTTCATTATTGAAGTGCACGACTCTAGACAGTGTACTCCCAAGGTAGGTGAACTTGTCTACCACTTGTAATCTTTGACCTTTCACTCTGATGGTGGGCTCCTGGTAAGGCTTGCTAATTATTAGACCACCTCAGTCTATTATATACATGTATTATAGCGGACGCTCGTGCAGCATAAGTTCCCTAACATGTTTCCTTTATTAAGAATCTTTATGGAGAATCCCAATAAGGGATACGATAGGAAATAAATGGCCTTTTCTCCTTATGGGGAATGGGAACACCTGGCAGATTTTTCCGCCATTTTTCAAAAGGAGAAAACTTTCGGAACTTCTTGTTCACTTTCTAAAATCTCTGTCCTGCGAGAAAAAAGGTAAACTCTTAAAGGACAGAATTTGCTCCTTAGGAGCTGTTACGAGATGGAATAGGAAACCTCTCTGGTGCTTATGCACATCTAAATTATTTTAGTAGATATATGGTAGGGCGGTGCGAGTGAAATATTTTAGGTGAAATATGGTACGCAAACTGTGCGGCTCCATGAACAAGTCATGCACATATCATACGATGTATGCATGAGTGGTTTATAGAGAGCTGTTTTTACAATACAGGGGGCCGCTAAAAGGCCGAGTCCTATAGAATTTGCCTAAAAATCGCCAACCGCCAAATTGTGCCATATATGATTTTTATTCCCGTCACGTGTTGTGTGGGTGTTCGTTTTGACAGGAGTCATGTCATTGATTATAGGGTCGTTTCATCAATTTTTCCTATGGGAAATATACTATTTGAACGCAAATCCATTATCTACTCGATTTTTGCTATCTGGCTTTGTTTGTGGCCGGTATCTCCACCTCGCCACGAATTGAGCAAGGTAATAAGAGTAGGCATGATTTTCCGGTAGTATTCATAGATATATAAACCCTGAAAAAAGCGGACACTTTAGCAGCAGGTCAAGTTGTAAGAGTTAACACAACATTGTGACGGGGAAATAGAAAGTATATTGAAAGGTATGTTAAATCTATGTTTAGTATTATTTTTGTATGAGCATGCTTGTAGGTTTTGGAGGGGTTTACTTCTAGTATACCCCAACTTTCTGAAGCCTATTCTGAATTCACTGTTGTGGCCTGTAGTGATTAGGCTACTAGCTTTGCCAGCTAGACGTCGCAGAATTGATCCCAGGCTTCTCCAGTAGTAGAATGAGTCTTTCTAAGTGAGGTCCTGTCTCATGCTGACCCTAGATGTTGGTGAGACGTAAAGTTTGGACACCCGCTCATTCTGGATTCATTTAGGTTTTTTAGACCCCTTTTGTAGAATGTAATTAATAAACGCCGGGTCACTTGTTTGATCCATGACTTTTGATTAGCTGTGGTTAGAAAACCGTGGTTCCGTCCCAATATGATATTAGGTGTAGAGGGGACGTAAACTTAAGACGGGTTTAACCATATCTTCATCATCAGGGCAAACTCTTACAAGAGCCTGTTGGGTTATCCGTGATGATGAACCGTAATGAATTTTATTTTACAAGCATGTTCACGTTGATTAGAAATAATTTTGTTCAAGAAGAATTACGAGTTCATTTTGTAATGATGCCGTTTTTGTCTGATAACTCAGTTTGTGCATGTGTGTACATATAAAGAACGTGATGATGATAAGTGGGAGTATTTGGTCGCCACACGTCATAACGGCCTGAGCGGCGGGGATGACGTCAGCTGCGTCATCGGCGTCGCGAGGACGGTTGTGACGGGGTGCCTACCAAATAGAGAGAATTTACGGCAAACAGTGTTGGCCCATATGAGACACTAACAAATGTTGTGGATTATAGATGAAAATCTTCTGTTGTAGTTTCTATCTGTTATTAATGTATTGAATTTGTGAATAGCTATATTTGTGAGCCGTGTCGCGGAGAAGGATATGAAATAGAGATTGTTATGTTTCCTGTAATTGGCGGCTGACCAGGTAACGCAAAGGCGTGGTCTGTTCAATTGCCTCTTACTTGTGATAATGTAGTGAGCACAAATTTGATGAGTATTATGCTCAGTAGTAGTGAGCATTTATTGATTTCTGTAGTGCTCAGTAGGGAAGCATGAACTTTGAGTATTATTGTGTCAAGCGCTGGGTGCTGATAATTTGATGCACAGTCAAGTTGAGTTCTGCTGTACGGTTATTTGTCGCATGCACTATTCAGCCTGTATGTCTGGTCGGCGCATGCGCAATAACGGTATATGCATGAACATATTCTTACTTCTCCGGGAGGGGGATCATGATATAGCATGTATGTTTTGTGACTCGTTTCTAGTCCCGTTATCGTAATTTGCAGGCACAACAATGTGTGACCTGCTGCTCCCTGCTTCATAGCAGCAGGTACTGGTACGACGCTAGGCGTTAGGGTCCAGCAAGGGCGGACAGACCGCCGTAATCAGCGCCTACCAGGGTAGAAGCAGATTTGCAGAATATAAATCATTGTTCGTTGTAAACAAATGTGAGACCATGGAAGAGGTCAACTTACCTGCAGGTTATTTGGACGATCACTAAACCCCTGATCGGCAAACGTGATCGCTAAACCTAGGATTATCAACTGTGTTGATAGACTAGTTCTGCTAGTTCGCGAGAGGAAGTTTCACGCGAGTGGGGGATTCACCCTAAGTTATAAACTGGCCAGTCGCGTCTTGTGTTATTTCTTTTTTTGTTTTTGTTGTTGTTTTTGTTGTTTGCTTCTGTAGGTATTCACGTCACCCGTTCCGAGCACAGAACAGTGTTTTGCCTTCGGAGCGGACGTCGTGAGTTGGCTACAGAAGCAACAAATTGTGATGTTTTGTGTTAGTAAGTGTTGTATGTAGATACTGTAAATAATTCATGTCATTCATTTAACATCTTTCTTGTGCCTTACCCCACAGCTGCCCGTACACCTGTCAGAGATCACGCTCGGTTGTCTTGTCAGCATGGGGGTTTGCGGGACGCCGTAAACCAGAGTATCAATGTGCTGTTCCACAGCCGGGAACACCAGCCAGAGATCAAATCCTCACTTCACTGACACCAAATGTTACATGTGGGTTTACGGCGTCCCGCAAACCCCCATGCTGACAAGACAACCGAGCGTGATCTCTGACAGGTGTACGGGCAGCTGTGGGGTAAGGCACAAGAAAGATGTTAAATGAATGACATGAATTATTTACAGTATCTACATACAACACTTACTAACACAAAACATCACAATTTGTTGCTTCTGTAGCCAACTCACGACGTCCGCTCCGAAGGCAAAACACTGTTCTGTGCTCGGAACGGGTGACGTGAATACCTACAGAAGCAAACAACAAAAACAACAACAAAAACAAAAAAAGAAATAACACAAGACGCGACTGGCCAGTTTATAACTTAGGGTGAATCCCCCACTCGCG
Organism: Lucinisca nassula; assembly: GCA_963580285.1. Taxonomy (NCBI): domain Eukaryota; kingdom Metazoa; phylum Mollusca; class Bivalvia; order Lucinida; family Lucinidae; genus Lucinisca; species Lucinisca nassula. The sequence goes on along the minus strand of OY757014.1, from coordinate 108,493,423 downwards.
TGAAACTTCCTCTCGCGAACTAGCAGAACTAGTCTATCAACACAGTTGATAATCCTAGGTTTAGCGATCACGTTTGCCGATCAGGGGTTTAGTGATCGTCCAAATAACCTGCAGGTAAGTTGACCTCTTCCATGGTCTCACATTTGTTTACAACGAACAATGATTTATATTCTGCAAATCTGCTTCTACCCTGGTAGGCGCTGATTACGGCGGTCTGTCCGCCCTTGCTGGACCCTAACGCCTAGCGTCGTACCAGTACCTGCTGCTATGAAGCAGGGAGCAGCAGGTCACACATTGTTGTGCCTGCAAATTACGATAACGGGACTAGAAACGAGTCACAAAACATACATGCTATATCATGATCCCCCTCCCGGAGAAGTAAGAATATGTTCATGCATATACCGTTATTGCGCATGCGCCGACCAGACATACAGGCTGAATAGTGCATGCGACAAATAACCGTACAGCAGAACTCAACTTGACTGTGCATCAAATTATCAGCACCCAGCGCTTGACACAATAATACTCAAAGTTCATGCTTCCCTACTGAGCACTACAGAAATCAATTAATGCTCACTACTACTGAGCATAATACTCATCAAATTTGTGCTCACTACATTATCACAAGTAAGAGGCAATTGAACAGACCACGCCTTTGCGCTACCTGGTCAGCCGCCAATTACAGGAAACATAACAATCTCTATTTCATATCCTTCTCCGCGACACGGCTCACAAATATAGCTATTCACAAATTCAATACATTAATAACAGATAGAAACTACAACAGAAGATTTTCATCTATAATCCACAACATTTGTTAGTGTCTCATATGGGCCAACACTGTTTGCCGTAAATTCTCTCTATTTGGTAGGCACCCCGTCACAACCGTCCTCGCGACGCCGATGACGCAGCTGACGTCATCCCCGCCGCTCAGGCCGTTATGACGTGTGGCGACCAAATACTCCCACTTATCATCATCACGTTCTTTATATGTACACACATGCACAAACTGAGTTATCAGACAAAAACGGCATCATTACAAAATGAACTCGTAATTCTTCTTGAACAAAATTATTTCTAATCAACGTGAACATGCTTGTAAAATAAAATTCATTACGGTTCATCATCACGGATAACCCATCAGGCTCTTGTAAGAGTTTGCCCTGATGATGAAGATATGGTTAAACCCGTCTTAAGTTTACGTCCCCTCTACACCTAATATCATATTGGGACGGAACCACGGTTTTCTAACCACAGCTAATCAAAAGTCATGGATCAAACAAGTGACCCGGCGTTTATTAATTACATTCTACAAAAGGGGTCTAAAAAACCTAAATGAATCCAGAATGAGCGGGTGTCCAAACTTTACGTCTCACCAACATCTAGGGTCAGCATGAGACAGGACCTCACTTAGAAAGACTCATTCTACTACTGGAGAAGCCTGGGATCAATTCTGCGACGTCTAGCTGGCAAAGCTAGTAGCCTAATCACTACAGGCCACAACAGTGAATTCAGAATAGGCTTCAGAAAGTTGGGGTATACTAGAAGTAAACCCCTCCAAAACCTACAAGCATGCTCATACAAAAATAATACTAAACATAGATTTAACATACCTTTCAATATACTTTCTATTTCCCCGTCACAATGTTGTGTTAACTCTTACAACTTGACCTGCTGCTAAAGTGTCCGCTTTTTTCAGGGTTTATATATCTATGAATACTACCGGAAAATCATGCCTACTCTTATTACCTTGCTCAATTCGTGGCGAGGTGGAGATACCGGCCACAAACAAAGCCAGATAGCAAAAATCGAGTAGATAATGGATTTGCGTTCAAATAGTATATTTCCCATAGGAAAAATTGATGAAACGACCCTATAATCAATGACATGACTCCTGTCAAAACGAACACCCACACAACACGTGACGGGAATAAAAATCATATATGGCACAATTTGGCGGTTGGCGATTTTTAGGCAAATTCTATAGGACTCGGCCTTTTAGCGGCCCCCTGTATTGTAAAAACAGCTCTCTATAAACCAATAGGTTTCCTATTCCATCTCGTAACAGGAGCAATTTCTTTCCTTTAAGAGTAGACCCGTATTGACTTGGGGGACAAAAATACCGTTGAAGGAGTTGTCTGCCCTGAAGGTGTACCCATGCCCCCTAATTACTCCAAGAAACAGAAGACATTTGTTGGGACCGACTCGCTGATGGGATTCTTACAAATATCTATCATATTCTAGCCCCGCCAAGCGAATTTGTGTCTTCAAGCATTCCGTCATGACAAATTTTAACTGCGCATGCCCAGCCATTCAGAGGGACCAGGGGTATGGCTTTCTGTCTGAAGGTTCCTCTTGATTCACTGCTTGTATGAGCGAGCAGCGAAGGTTCTGGCAAGACTGCGCGGATGCGCAGGCTCGCCTGAACCTTCGCTGCTCGCATAGGCGATAAGTACCAAAATCGCTTGACCGGGCCCATTTGTTGTTTGGGGTAAAGATCATAGGAAACTTTCATGACTATGGATTCCATATAGGCGTTTTCAACCCAAGGAATGGGGCTTGAAGAAATAGATGGGCTGCATGATGTTTCCACGCAGAGCTGAGACCGACCGCACACGAGTACTGGTAAACCTATTAGAGGATCTAAGCCTGCCCAGGCAAAGCGGTGCGAGTCTGACCGCCTGTGCTTATAAACCCTATTGGTTGCATTGGGCGACAGGGATTGAGATGTCATTTCATCTCGATGTCGGATAGAAGTCCCACAAAATTGCCAGCAACGTCTTCAAAATGGCCTGAATAGTGTTGACTGGGACGTTCAACCTCAATCAAACAAACACACACAAAAAAAAAAAAAACGAGGAATGTCCGCGCTGATCGGAACGAAGGCTAAGCTTTGAGCTAAGGATGTTTTTCCATTGAAATTGTCGTTATAGCGAGTTTTTGCTTTACAACGAATGCCGCTATAAAGAAGGTTGATTGTTGATATTCAGCTGACACACAGGGACCATGTTTTTCGATACATGAAAAGTAGTCCTTTCCTTATTCAAATCTTGAGCCAGATCTGCCTGTTTGAAAGACGGATATTGCGGTGTAATGGCGTGGAAAGTGGCTGGAAGAGAGAAGTGGTTGTGTAGCAGAGGTGAAATATATAGTGGTGCAATATTTTGGGGGTAATAATTGTTGATGCTGAAGGGCTACGGGTGGGATGTGATCAGTAATTGAGATTATATTTTTTTTAATCAAAACCTGGATAAATAATCATCATGGCGATAGACAGTTTTAAAAATCATTCCTGAAAAAAATCACGTTTCTCTTTTTTTTGCAAACACATCACGTTAATAAGTCTTTTTATCATATGACATCGCGTCTGAGAAAGAAATAACCCCATGTATTATTTTCGATAATCCACTAGTGGATTAAATATGCAAATTAGCTAGATACGTCCCGTAACGTTACATGTACGACGTCTTTAACCACGTCGCGTTAACTAACGGCGGAATATTGACATTTTTGTTAACAATCGTGAATAAAATGCGTTTTAAATGTCATATGATAAATAGAATCTTGCATTCGTGCTCATGTATTATTGAATTTATTAAACTCGAGGAAAAGGGATAAAATGCTCGGCTAAGCCTCGCATGCTCATGTATTATTGAATTTATTAAACTCGTTGAGGAAAAGGGATAAAATGCTCGGCACAGCCCCGCATTTTATCCCTTTTCCTCAACTCGTTAAATAAATTCAAAAATACATGAACACTCAAGTAAGATCCTCTATATTATGAACATCCTTGAAAAATCACTTACAATAGAGAAACATTGGGTTTACAAGCGTATACACTTTTTGCCTTATTTTTGCTCCTAAGCATAGAATATGGTAGCCGATAGTATCGCCTCATAGAGGCGGTCCTAACGACCACAATCTATTTTTGCAACAGAAATCAGAAGAATGTTACGCATTTGCATAAGAAAAATGTCATTTTGGAGCCCCGAAAGTACGCGTTTGTTATCTTGATACCCGGCAACTTGAAGTCTTACTTTCATTTTACACATTTATTAACATACTATCTGTTTTTACACTTTTTGCTGTCTGTGCAATCACAAAATGTGCAAAATTGCCATTCCCACGAGTTTCGACCGTCTATGGATTATTACCACGAGTGTCTGATAAGTTATTAAGCTAACTAAAATATCCACAGACATCCCAAAGGTTTTCTCCAAGTGAAACTGTAATGTCATACACGAACAGCTTTGATTAATAATACAGCATTTTTGCCGTATACTTTTCTCGTGGTTCTCTGACCTCCAGTCGGAGATTATCATTAGTACTTAACCCTTTTTGTACCGAATGGAATCTTTCTCCTTATATATAGCAGGTGTCCATTTCATAATTTAGGGACGCCAGGTTGTGTTATCTTAAAAATTGATTTGGAAAATGGCTGAACTTTATGCAAAATAGTGTACGCCCTGATCAAACGCGTTGTGCGGCGTCTGATCTGGACCTGCACTGTTTGCCAATTACCCTTTTAGGAGTTTCCGGTACAAAATGGGTCAAACAATAACGTCCATTAAAGTAAGAATAATATCGGGTTACTAGCAAAGTACTAACGCTAAGAAAAACCCCAAGGGGCATAAATGTAAACCAATAATGTTCATAGTTAGATTAAAGTTGACTAAATATTTTGAGGTGAATACCAAAGATATTTCATCGACTGTGTTGAAAAGGCAGCAGTTTCGAAGCACGAGTTCTGGTCACGGTTTTCAATACACGATGTGAAAATGTTACTTTTATTTGTTTTGATATATGCATTGATTTTATTGCTAAATATAAAGTAAACTATATTTATTACTTATATTTAGAGTATTTCTATCCATTATGTGAAGGACAAGATTGGTTGACATCTAAAATTGAAACAGGAAAAAGTTGTCACACAGTTTTCCTATCAACAACGGAACAACATTCTTGTCGTCATAACGTAGCAACTGTCCTATGATATTGATGAGACTCATGGTTTATTTTAACGTCACGTAATGATCACGTGACGTCACGTGGTTCAATGTATTCGTTGAGCAACATTACGTCCCGATAGCTAACTACAGTGAAATGTCGGTAACTCGAACACGCTCGAGACCATGAAAATATGTTCGAAATAGGTGAAGTTCAAATTTCTGAGATTTGATCATAGTAACAAGTCATGAAACTTTATTTGAATCACTTTGAAATCTTTACGATCTTCTATAAAATGAAGGTTTCCTGCGTGTAGTCATTAGAATCGTCCCATTGAGGCGATTCTAATGAGAACACACAGCATACCTTTTATACATCAAATCAGGAATACGTTCCTGAAATATCCAAAAACAGGACAACTTCAATGGCTCGAACACCTTTGGGACCTCGAAAATATGTTCGAGACAGGGGTAGTTCGAGCCACTGAGGTTACTGACAGAAGGCATAACGAGATACTTTTAGACATCTTTTCGGTGTTCTATAATGAAAATGTATGCTGTGTGTACTCATTAGAATCGCCACACCTAGGCGATTCTAATGAGTACACACAGCATACATTTGCAAGATAAAAGACTAAAATCTCCTTAATTATCCCCCACTATTTCTTATGTACAGAATTTCGCTAGGGGCTCAAGAATGGGTTCGACACATCCAAGGTAAACGAGCCATCGGTTTTCGAGCCATCGAAGTTCTACTGTAAATGGATATCTGGCAGACTGGATAAGTTCTCTAGAGGCTCAAGAACGAGTTCGAATAAACGCTAAACGAGTTATCCGTGGTCGAGGTTTCGAAGTTACACTGTAGAGGTTGTCTTTTTCAGTAAATACACTAAGAACGTAAATATTACAGAAACACAAAAGGAATTGCATTCAAAATTTGCAAAATTTTGATAATAAAAAAGTGAAGGCAATGAAATTATTTGACATCTCATGTCCAAGGGAAATAAACACCAACATTTAACAACTTCACCATGATGAAACTGTCCCAAGCCAAAAGCCCAAAATTAAGACAGTTATTCGCCCACGAAATGGCCAAACTGCTATCAAAACAAAAATATATTAGCAGTACATACATGCAAAAACGAACTATAACAATAACCAGTGCTTCTGCTGAAGTGCACGACCCGCCGGATGCTTTTAGCTTTATGAGTGTTACCATATATGGGTATGGCGGCCATTTTGGTCATGTGACCTGGACCTAAAACGGTTCCCCCAATAAATGCGCCTTATCGTAAGGAACAAAAATATATCTTATACTTAAGTACTGTATTCTGAATCGTTTGCAGGATAAAATACATTCTCACTTTTCCAATACAAAAGCATATGTGTCAAAGATTGACCTAGGCACAAAGAAGGTCAAGGTCAATCCAGGGTCACCATTTTAGCAATTTATGATGGGCCTACGTCCCAGATGCTATTTATCAAGTTTCGTGGAAATCTGCCCAGTGGTTCTGGATAAGACTATTTTTGAAGGGTTTTTACCATATATGGCTTGGCGGCCATTTTGGTCATGTGACCTGGACCCCATGAGCAAATTTTGGTTTCCCCCATCCCATAGAGGCTCCATTTGAAATTTGACTTCAAACGGCCCAACGGTTTCCGAGGAGAAGCGGTTCGAAAATTTTCACATTTTCGTCTCGGCGAGGCTATACTAAATGGAATGTAATATTTCGCAAGTTCATTGGTAAGATCTCATTGATATCTATCAGTATGCCAAAAATTGTTTAAATATTCCAAGCGGTAAAGTCACTATCACCAATTTTCACAAACGGGTTACGGACGGACAGACAGACAGACCATATACGGCTTGGCGGCCATTTTGGTCATGTGACCTGGACCCCATGAGCAAATTTTGGTTTTCCCCGTCCCATAGAGGCTTCATATGAAATTTGATTTCAATCGGCCCAACGGTTTCTGAGGAGAAGCAGTTCGAAAATTTTCACATTTTTCACCTCGGCGAGGCTATACTAAACGGAATGTAATATTTCGCAAGTTCATTGGTTAGATCCCATTGATATCTATCAGTATGCCAAAAATTGTTTAAAAATTCCAAGCGGTTAAGTCACTATCACCAATTTTCACAAACGGGTTACGGACGCACCCAAAGAAGGTCAAGGTCAACCCAGGGTCACCATTTTAGCATTTTATGATGGGCCTACGTCCCAGATGCTATTTATTAAGTTTCGTGGAAATCTGCCCAGTGGTTCTGGAGAAGACTATTTATGATGGGTTTTACCATATATGGCTTGGCGGCCATTTTGGTCATGTGACCTGGACCCCATGAGCAAATTTTGGTTTCCCTATCCCATAGAGGCTCCAAATGAAATTTGACTTGAATCGGCCCAACGGTTTCCGAGGAGAAGCAGTTCAATAATTTTCACATTTTTTGCCTCGGCGAGGCTATACTAAATGGAATGTAATATTTCACAAGCTCATTGGTTAGATCTCATTGATATCTATCAGTATGCCAATAATTATTTAAAATTCCAAGCGGTTAAGTCACTATTACCAATTTTCACAAACGGGTTACGGACGGACAGACAGACCATATATGGCTTGGCGGCCATTTTTGTCATGTGACCTGGACCCCATGAGCAAATTTTGGTTTCCCCCATCCCATAGAGGCTCCATATGAAATTTGACTTCAATCGGCCCAACGGTTTCCGAGGAGAAGCAGTTAAAAAAATCACATTTTTTGCCTCGGCGAGGCTGTACTAAATGGAATGTAATATTTCGCAAGTTCATTGGTAAGATCTCATTGATATCTATCAGTATGCCAAAAAGTGTTTAAATATTCCAAGCGGTTAAGTCACTATCACCAATTTTCACAAACGGATTACGGACGAGCCCAAAGAAGGTCAATGTCAACCCAGGGTCACCTTTTTAGCAATTTATGATGGGCCTACGTCCCAGATGCTATTTATCAAGTTTCGTGGAAATCTGCCCAGTGGTTCTGGAGAAGACGATTTATGAAGGGTTTTTACCATATATGGCTTGGCGGTCATTTTGGTCATGTGACCTGGACCCCATGAGCAAATTTTGGTTTCCCTATCCCATAGAGGCTCCATATGAAATTTGACTTAAATCGGCCCAACGGTTTCCGAGGAGAAGCAGTTAGAAAAATTTCACATTTTTTTGCCTCGGCGAGGCTATACTAAATGGAAAGTAATGTTTCGCAAGCTCATTGGTAAGATCTCATTGATATTTATCAGTATGCCAAAAAATGTTTAAATATTCCAAGCGGTTAAGTCACTATCACCAATTTTCACAAACGGGTTACGGACGGACAGACAGACAGACCATATATGGCTTGGCGGCCATTTTGGTCATTTGACCTGGACCCCATGAGCAAATTTTGGTTTCCCCCATCCCATAGAGGCTCCATATGAAATTTGACTTCAATCGGCCCAACGGTTTCCGAGGAGAAGCAGTTCAAAAATTTTCACATTTTTTGCCTCGGCGAGGCTATACTAAATGGAATGTAATATTATGCAAGCTCATTGGTTAGATTTCATTGATATCTATCAGTATGCCAAAATTGTTTAAATATTCCAAGCGGTCAAGTCACTATCACCAATTTTCACAAACGGGTTACGGACGGACGGACAGACTGACAGACTGACAGAATGACACAGTGATTTTAGGGCACTCTTAGAAATCAACCGACTTCAGTCGGTTGCTTTTTCTGCGGGTCGTGCAATAACCACAACAGAAGAATAAATCGATTTTACGTCAACCTTGGATCACGAGTGCGCATTTTGTGGTATCCACCGATAAAAAAGGAAATTTTCTTTTTATTTTATGCGGATATTTACGGTAATTGATCAATCGTATCTACGTCACAATTTTGACCTGGTTATGACGTCACAACTGTCAGTTTCAAAACATAAACAGATCGCCATTTTGAATACAGCATTTTTACAGTTCAAAATGTGCTTTTCAAGGTATTTTACAGACTTATTTTGTCGATAACACATGACTTTTGGCGAGAGAGGAAAAGTAGTCCTGGCTGCTACTGAGAAAATAACAATGTCAACACACACGATGAAAGATTTTTGGTATCCACCTCAAAAAAGTAAATATCCTCCAATTATTTATATATTAAGTCACCATATAATTCAGATTTTGTATGTTTGATTTGAGGTTTAACGTCCCCGTCAACACTGTAAAGGTCATTTTGGAGACGTTGCTTCCAATTTTGTGGGACTTTTACCCGACATTGAGATGAAATGACATCTCAAGCCATGCCGCCCATTGAAACCAATAAGGTTTATAAGCATGGGCGGTCCGACTCGCACCGTTTTGCCTGTGCAGGCTAAGATCCTTTGCGCGGTTTACCAATACTCGTATGTGGGTCGGTTTCAGGTCTGCGTGGAGGCATCATGCATCCATCTATATCTTCAAGCCCCGATGGGCGGGGGCGCATATTCCGATTGGCCTTGTTGCAGAAAAAAGTTTGAAACTAGATCTGATAATCATGAAATTCAATATGATAAGTATATTGATGTTTATTTTGGGGATACAGATTTAAGGAAACGCGAATACTGGCAGCTTTTTCCGCCATTTTTCAAAGGGAGTCAAATTTCGGAATTTCCTGTTCGCTTTTCTATAAGCCCCGTCCCTCTGAAAAGGGATCTACTCTTAAAGGAAAGAGTTAGCTCCTCAGGAGTAAATTCTTTCCTTTAAGAGTTGACCCTTATTGACATGGGAGACAAAAATACTTTTGCAGGAGTTGCCTCCCCTGAAGGTGCACCCATTCCCTTTATGTCAGTTATTTGACTTCCTCCTGAAAGCCGTTTGTTTGATACATGTAATCATGTCATTAACATGAGCCAGCTCAGAGAAAACGGTACTTACCACATAGACGACCACAATGGCTCCGGCCCCCGCCATTCGGTGCTGGGAGAAATAGATTGGGCTACACGATGCTTCCAAGCAGAGCTGAAACCGACTGGACACGAGCACTGGTAAACGGCTTAGAGAAAGTAGTGTGAGTCAGACCGTCCAATGGCCAATGGATATAAGCCTTTTGATTTCAATTGGCGGCAGGGCTTAATATGTTAATTAATTAATGCATGAGCACACACACACACACACACACACATGCATTTGGTTATGGCCCTTGGAAAATCAGGCATTTAAGGGCAAGCATATGGTTGGGGGCAATGTGTTCTAGTTACATTCTTATTTCTTATTTCTGCTAAAGAGACTGTGGTTACTTAACCCACTCACCTATTCCTACTCAAAAAGTGTTATATTATTCTTATTTATGTTGTTAAAAGTTTGTGGGTAACCGTACGAGTGAGTACACATAATTCTTGAACGAAAATAAATGACATAGTGGCGGTTCCAACGATCATCCACAATACACGTTTTTCAGTAGAAATAAGTAACACAGAGTATACCTTTGTAAATTAAAAAGAGAAACGACCAGGAACTGACGATCAGGAACTGATACAATCAGATCAAAAATTCTTCCCACAATATCACTAGGGACAAAAGTCGAAACATGGAGTGACACAGTAAACAAAACGGACAAAAGGTAAACCGTGTCAGCAGCTCTTTTCCAAACAGATAGTGACATAGAAGTGAAAATCATGATCAGGAATCGATACAATTAACCCACAGCTCCCATCAGAGACACCAAAGGGAAAGCAGCACAAAAAATGAAATAAGTAGCCTTAATGGAATCATCAATAGCGGAAAGCCAAAAGGACAGTTATTTTCCCCCAAAAACATAATTGTGTAAAGAATCAGAATCACCACCATGACAAACATTAAACCCACGTTTACTCTATATACAGTCAGGTAAACAGTATGTGTTACACGGACTTACTAAAGTGATGGCTTTTCTGCTGCAGTATCCATTTAAGGAGCTCGTTAGAAGAAGCCCTGCCTGTGGTGGGTCTTCGGGGTACCCACAATGTGTTTAAAAATAAAAGTTAAGTAAAGTGCGATAAAGCTTCGTAAACCCCTTCCCCTATATAGTGAGGTTTCATGAGGCTATGAATTGCATAGACATTTTTTACGTGATGACGTGCAATTCTAATGAAAATTCAACACCTTTCACCAAAGCTAAAGTGAAAGTAGGTCTAAATTTTGCCAGAGAACAAAAAGCCGAAGAAGGTGCGTAAAACGATGTACTTGTCTTCGAGATTTAGCTTATATTGCTGTTTAACTTTGCTACAACTGGTGTTAAGGCAATAGGAGGCCGCCGTTAAAAGATTCCCTTCATCATTGAATAGATTATATTTTTTTGTCCTTTGGGATCATTGATTCCATTGTGGTATTAAGAAAATATTTAATGGCCACTGATGATGCCTAATTGGACGAAACTAACTAGTTTGGCATAGAAAACATGTAGGCTCTATACGTTTTCAGTTCTGTGATGTATTCCTTGCTCCCAAAGTATAATCCGTTTATAGAACATTTTATGTTATTTCACGTTTTTATTCTATATTATTTTATTTAGAAAAATAATCCTGGGAGAGTACATCTTCCTTTCACAGGATGATAATTGTGTCGGTTCCTGATAATTACCTTTATATCTATTTTATTTATAAATGAAACATTTCGCTGTACATGTAAATCTTATTATATTACTCTGAAAGAAGGCGACGTTTTTCTTATTTAAAGTTAAGCAATGATCACACTTGGTAGTGGTTGGATGGGTGACCCGGTGACTTTTATTTCTTGGGTAACCCGGTGACTTTTTTTCTCATCTGTCATCTTTGTTTTGTTTGTTGGTATTGGCGTTTAACGACCCACTCAACACTATTTATGTCATTTCGGAGCCGGTCAGTTTACCTATCCACACTTTTCCTGGGCTGGCTTATACGTAAGCGGTTAACCATTACAGTGCACATTGTTTCGCCAGAAACTGACAACTGCCCTTCTTCAGACAGAAAGCCATATCCCTGGCCCCTCTGAATGGCTGGGCATGTGCAGTTAAAATTTGTCATGACGGAATGCTCGAAGACACAAATTTGCTTGGTGGGGCTCATATAATCCATTGTATCTTGTTTACCTAAAAAGCTAGAAAAATCTCATTGTTTTGATTCACGTAAAATATTCATCTTTCGTTCGATGTATTTTATAGAAGCCTCCGTGGTGCAGTGGTTACGCTACTCGCCTTGTAAACCAGGGGTCGCAGAATCGATCCCGGGCTTCCCCAGACTTTCGGATGAGTCTTTAAACCGAGGTCCCGTCTCCGTATGACCTTAGCTGTTGGTGGGACGTAAAACTCAAACACTCACTCACTCACTCGATGTATTTTATAAGTATGTGTGAACGGGCCTCCATGGCCTAGTGGATAAGAGCGCTGACTCTTAGTTATTAGGTCTCTCACCGCCGTAGGTTCGAGCCTCGCTCGGGCCACGTGTGAGACGCCAAGTTCTGCAACGGAAGGTCAGGTGTTTTTTTCTCCGGGTACTCCGGTTTTCGCCCACCTCTGATTAACGATCGGCTTGATATGAGTGAAATAATCTTGAAAGGGCCGTAAAACCCAAACCAAAAAAAAAAAAAAGTATGTGTGAATATATCTTATTGCTTCCATCTGCATTTCAAAAACATGCCTGTGTGAACCTTATACTGCAATATAAGATTATTTTAAATTTTAAAGCACGCGGCATCCAACCAAGAACCAAGGGTGAGGATTAAGGCCATGCAAAATCGATTTAATTTTCCCAATTCCCCCCAGTGAAATACTTCCTACTGACCATTCAAAGGCGGCTTTTCTGTCGCGGTTATTTTTCGTTATAAAGTTTGTATTTGCATGTGTGTATTGCTCATACCGTCTGCTTAGTGCAATAACGTTGTAAGTGCAAAATGGCAACTTTTCAGCAGAGACAAAAAATGTTTTATTAAAGAATGGCATAGAAAACCATACTATAAGCTGGTTTCTTAACTTCATGGCGATTTCTTTCATTTGTGTGTGATGTTTATTGTTGAATAAATGACATTTGAAAGATATATGTAGCATTTAAGGGTTGATGCACCATTTCTGCGTCGAGTGTTTTTGGTACAAAAACGGTGTAAGTGCATCCAACGCTAAAACGGTGTAAATATACAAACCTTATTTCTTTGCCTTTTACATGGTAAAGCAGTAAATTAAAGACACTTGGTAGGTAATAGGTCACATTTTATACATTCTGCAAGGTACTTACATGCTTATTCTGAAATATCAAGCAGCAGAATTCAATATTTTTGAGGTATTAAACAACTTTGCTCAAAAATGGAGTAAGTGCACTTACACTGTTTTTGCGCCATTTTTTTTTCTCTAAAAGTCAGAGCAAAAACAGTGTAACTGACAAAAGAATTTCGAAAATGCTGAAATAAATCATGATTGAGGCAGAATCCAGACGTAGAACTTATTTACCAATGTGTGTCAAGTCCTAAGGCACCCATTTATGAAAAAAAAAAAAAAACTATTTTGGCCAAAATGTCAGTTACACCGTTATTGAACTAAGCAGAAGATATATTTTTTTAGGAATTTCGTTTGGCCATTTGTGGGAAAGTAACTGTCCTTCTGGCTTTCCGCTTGTGACGTTTTCATTAGGGTTAGGTTATTTCTCGTTCGTGTTACTTTCCATTTGGTGTCTCCGATTGGAGGTGTTGCGATAGCTGTATCGATTCCTGATCATTGCCTTTACTTCTAGCTTGGTTGCCAAAAAAAAAAAATTACGATTTTCTTGGAGTGATTACACTTATATTCTGTTAGACGGTTGTCCAGATTTTACAAAGATTTTAGTTTAATAAATACAGTAACATTCCGCTATTAAGACCACCTAAAATTAAGACTGATTTTGCTTTAAAAAGCTTATTTTGAAGGATGAACTTAAACTTTCTTTGTGTTTTCTGCCCACAGAATCCACTAGTCATGGACCACCATTGAGACTGTTCAAAAGTGGTCTTAAAGACCACTTTTGAAGAGTCCCAAAGGTGGTCTTAATATAGACATCTTACTGTCTATAAAAATATCTTATTGCTTCCCTAAAATCGCTTTTTAAACTAATCAAGATTCGCGCAGTTATGAAATGTCGCCAAGTCCACATTACGATAATAGATGTGTCTGGTTGCATACAAGGAAGCAACTCGGTTATTGCCTAAGGACGTTTCCCCGTAAATTCGCGATTCAATCCGTTCGGCACCTATGTAGAAAAACGTTCGGTATGAAAAATCTATGACATTTTCTCATGTATGTTATAAACCATCCCGTTGACAGGTCCATGTAATTGACACCCTGTAAATCCCACGTTGTGTAGAAAAAACTGGGGTTGCCAGAAGTATCTATTATCTTTCTAATTTCTGCTCGAAGACATCGGTTGTTGGTACTCATTAGAATCCCCTAAACCGATGCTTGGAGTCTACCCATTAAGCACACCACAAATTTTCATCAGGAAAAATGACAATATTGGAAAAAAATGGGAGAATGCACTCTATCACACGGACGTGTGGTCGGTAATGCAACGGAGGCAGCGTCTTATGAATACCCATAATCTACGGTTTTGAGACAGATTAAGAAAATACTTTCTTGCACACCAGATAAGGAAATCCTCAGTTTTAGCTTGGGAAAGAAATTCTATTCGAATATTCTCGCGTGTTTGATAAATACACTGATTGAATACGATCTCATATGCGCCGTCGTTAAGGTTGACGTCACAGCACGTTACGTGACGTGACTAAACATTCCTGAAGTGTCATCACAATATGGCGGACGTTGGTAAGCGAAGTGACTGCAGCATTAAAAATCCGCGCTGAGAAACGGAAGGTATGCAAGAAAAAGAATCATATATGGGTGGATAGAAAAATCTGCCCCTCGGGATCACTGTCCGGCATCTCTCGGCAAGCCTCGTAATGCCGGACAGTGACCCTTAGGACGGACTTTTTCGTCCATCCCTAACACCAATATAAGATTCTTATAGTGTACCGTTGCAGCCGCGATGTTTTTTTATGCGGTTTACAAGGATATTCATTACTAGGATAACATTGTGCTAAGATTGAAGCCGTCACTGAAACGGAAGCACTACCCATCGTTGTCAAATTTAGAATCAAGCGCTGCAATCAACTATGATTAGATTTAGAAATAGACATGCAGTTTGCAGCATTATACCAATACTATAATTAGTTAAAATATTTTTGATCTGTCACGACTGAAAGGTAGAATTCCCAACAATCTTCTTACTTTTACCTGATCTGAGACAGAACCGCCTTCGAACGGATTATATATTTACCAGTCAATTTAGAGTGGCTTTGATGAAAAATTAAAAAACGCGGTAATTTATGAAACCGACAATCCTATTACGGAACAACAACATGCAGAAATTTACACTGAAAAGAAATTAAATCGCCCAGCTCTCCACGCACCCCACCAATAAAAGTAGAAGTAAAACAAAGATCAAGAATCGATACAATTAACTTACTCCACCCACCAAAGACACCAAAGGGAAAGACACACAAACATGAAGCGACCAGACCATAATGGAAACCTAAACAAAGGAAGGCCATAAAGACAGGTACTTTCCCACAAAATGGCCATCCAAAATAAAAAAGACACAAGTGATACACACAGTAAGTAACAGACAACAACATAAATAAACCGCCACAGAAGAACCGCCTTGGAAAGGTCAGTGGAAAGATTTCCACTGGGGGGCTTAAATCGATTTTACGTGGCCACAATCCTCGCCCTTACTTCCGTCGCGATTAGCGGTTTATAGATTTCAGGTGGCGGAGGGTTGCACTGGAACTGAGAGGTTGAAATTTCATAAACTCAGGAGTTGAAGCCACCACCCCAACCATTAGTTTTACTACTGACCGAGCCGAGTCGGTCATTCATTTGCAGTGTCTTATTTGTTAATTGGCTTGTGCCGTTGGTTCATGTTTCGTCTGTTTTTTTTGGTGTTTGCCTCCATGTCACTTACTTTCTTTAGTTGACTTCTGATGTCTGCGTTCTTTGATTGTGGCCTTTCCTGCGTGACCTTTTTCTTACAAGTTTGCTGAGATACTGATTTAACGTTTTTAGTTTTCCTCAGTTACCTTCGAAATATTCCCTTCTAGCCAGAAAACATCGTTTCAGTCTTTTAATCCAAGTTGTGAGATTTTTCATATTCATCTTTTGGCAAACTCATAAAAACAGGTGAACTGCAGACTCCAGAGCACTTCTGGGCCTATACCTCTCGACAGATAGAAGAATTTTGCACCCTTTGTGGCTGATTTGTTCTTGTTCTTTTATAAAAAAAGACTTCATGATGTCTCTTTCTATTTAAAAGCATTCTGGAGTTATTGAGGCTTTACATCATAGTGTAGTTTATATTTTCTTGTCCTTTTGGATCATTGATTCCATTGTTGAATTTTGAAAATTCATGAAGGTCACTGATGAGGCCTCATTGTCAGAAACTATCTAGTCTGGCCCCAAAACATGTACACTCCATATTTTTCAGTTCTGTGGCGTATTACTTACTTCCAAAGGATAACCCTTTCTAGAACATATTTATGTTCGACTAGGTATTTGGATGAATTATTAAATATTGACACTACCAACTGGTATGGCTAAATGAGTCAAATTTACCATTCAGAACTTCAATTAAATAAAGCAGCTTCTTCCGATACAGAAAATAGAGATGGAGGCAATGATCAGGACTCGATACAATTAACCCACAGCTCCCATCTGAGACATCAAAGGGAAAGACACACAAACATGAAACAAAAGACCCTATTAGAAACACCAACAACGGAAAGCCAAAAGGACAGTTACTTTCCCACAAAATAGCCAATAGGCTATCCAAAATAAAATAACATAAGCGACACAAACAGCCAAAGACAAAACATAACAAAAATAAACCGCGACAGAAGAACCGCCTTGGAACGGTCAGCGGAAACGAATTCCGGGGTGGGGGCACAATCCTCGCCCTTACTTCCGTCGCGATTTAGACAAATAATTTGTTCAGTCCGCATGAAGGCCTCCTAACTCATCAGTGCAACATCTCCGTGAACACAAATAATCAAACAACCACAGAGGTGAGACAACGGTGAGGACTCGGCAGCAAGAAACCACTGAAATGCTGGAGCAAAAGAAAACCAACAGTTAGACTCTGATGGGCCCGACCAGAGACAGAGCATCAGGCACCAACCAACATTACCTTGAATAAGATCTCTCTAATTATCAATAAGGCTTTACGTTGGAACCGTCATAGAATCTGAGGCCTGACCCATCGGCGTGTAATTAAAGAGGGAAGCAAAGTTGTCAACCGTGATTGGGTTAACTACCACGCTTGCAGTCTGTCGTATAACATTTATGGTGTACCCAATCTTTTTATATCGAAGAAAGATTTTACGAAATTGGGTGGTGAAGTCATTGCGTTATATATTTTTCTGAATTTATATACTAAGTCACTATAAAATTCGGGTTCCGATAGTCCTTGTTGCAGAAGAGATTTAAGTCCAATATTGAATTTAGAAATTAAATAAGAATGGCGTCTATAAAATTTTGAAAGGCTTTGCGTAGTTTATGGTACCGATAACCCTGATTATGAAGTTTAGCCGTTAATGATTTATTACGAGTGTTGAAGTCACTTACATGACTACACACTCTGGCAAACCGAATTAATTGCGAAATATAATCGCCATAGGATGGCGCACGAGGAACAACACCATCCGAAAAAGGAAACTTTACAATCTCAAAATCAAAATCATCGCGCTTATCATAAATTTTGCTTGAAACAAAGCCATCTACAATATTCGGATTTACATTTATCTATTTCATATGGATCTGATCCATGCCAAAAATTATGTTAAACGCGATGATTTTTATTTTGAGATTGTAAATCTTCCTTTCTTGGATGGTAATGTTCCTCTTGTGACATCCTGCGGTGTTTATATATCAAAGTTTCATTCGGTTTGTCTGAGTGTCTTGTCATGTAACCGACGTCAACACTTGTAATAGATTATTAACTGCTAAAATTCTTATTCAGGGTTACGCTAAGTTTTATTGACGTCATTTCGATTTAGTTTCAATATTCAATGTTGGGCTTAAATCTCGTCTGCAACAAGGCCTATCGCACTTTGAATTTGTGGTGACTGTGTATATAAATTCTGAAAACATATGCTTGTAATGATATCAGTTCCCGGTTTTGTAAAATCAGTCTTCGAAACTAGCTAGTCTGGCCAAGAAACATGTACACTCCATATTTTCCAGTTCTGTGATGTATTCCTTGCTTCAAAAGGATAACCCTTTCTAGAACATATTCGATATAAAATATTTGATTGAGAACAAATGTTATATAAGAGACTGCATGCGTGGTAGTTAATCAATCCTTGGTGATTCCTCCCTTCCTCCCTTAATTGCACGCTTGGACGGTTCAGCCTAAAGACTAACTTACACATTTATTCTTGTAATATCGGGTGGTGCCTGTTGCCCAGCGGAGTCCAACTGTTGGTTTTCTTTTGCTCCAGCATTTAAGTTATTTCCTGATGTCGAGTCCATACCGTTTTTCATCACTCTATGCGTTTGGTTTATATGTTCTCGGAGATGTTGCACTAATGAGCTAGAAATCATTCGTGCGTACTGCACAAATTATTGTCGAAACGGCGACAGAACCAAGGGCGAGAATTGTCAGGAATCGATACAATTAACCTACAGCTTCCATCAAAGATACCAAAGGGAAAGAAGCACAAACATGAAACACATAGACCTAATGAAAACATCAATAGCGGAAAGCCAAAAGGACAGTTACTTTCCCACACAATGGCCAATTGGCTATCCAAAACAAAATAAAGCGATACACACACTCAAAGACACACAATACCAAAATAAACCGCAACAGAAGAACCGCATTGGAACGGTCAGTGAAACGAATCCCACTGGGGGCCTGTGGTTTAAATCGATTTACGTGGCAACAATTCTCGCCCTTATTTCCGTCGAGATCTTGACAAAATATTTGTTCAGTCCGCATGAAGGCCTTTTAACTCATCGGTGCAACATCTCCTTGAACACCAAAATCAAACAACCACAGAGATGAAACAGCGGTGAGGACTCGACAGCAAGAAACCACTGAAATGCTGGGGCAAATGAAGACCAACAGTTAAGACTCCGATGAAACCTTTTACCATCTGTTCCAACGCGGTTCTTCCGTCGTGTTTTTGTCATTTCTTGTGTGTATTGCAAATATCTTATTATTTTGGCTAGCCGTTTGACCACTTTGTGGGAGAGTTACTGTCCTTTTTTATTTCCCGTCGGTGACGTTTACATTATTAAGATGTTAATTTATGTATGGTTCTTTTCCGTTTGAAGTCTTAGATGGGATGTGTGAGGTAATTGTGTCGATCCTGATCGTTACCGTAACTTGTATCCGGATCTTATTAGTGTTAGATTTTGCAACTGCAGACCTGTGTCTTCCCGAATAAGGGTTCCTGACGGGAATGGGATTTTGTAAACCACCTTTAAACTGTGAAAAATGACATTTTGTTTATTCTCATAAATAATACATTTCTCAAACCGGCCACGGTAGCTCAGTCGGATGCGCGTCTGACTGGTTCGATTCCTGCCGGGGTCGGCAACATTCTGTCATGGAGTTTGATCATGTAATCTTTTCTACAGTCATTCTCTCCCTTCCGCTGATTCAAGAAGGGCAGTTGTTAGTTTCAGGCGAAAAAATGAGCACTGTACTGGTGAGCCGCTTACGTATAAGCCTGTTCAGGAATAGTGTGGATAGGATAACTGACCGGCTCAAAAATGACCTAAATAGTGTTGACCGGGCCGTAAAACTCCAATACACACCCCATCATGTATACTTTTGTCATTCAGTTCCAAATTAAAGCGATTCCTGATTTCAGAAACATTTTCTATTTGTTTTCTATCCATTTTTCAGACAGCGACTATAGCCTTTCAAAACGCAGTGAGACGTGACTGCACTTTTAATTATAAATTCAACCACATTTGAGATAAGTTGCCTCTAGGTAGTAATGGTTATAATTCTGCTCTTAATTTTATACATCGTGATACTACATAGATATACAGACGCAAAAGTCTGTAATTCGTACAAAATTACATGGCAAAATAAATATGGTGGAAAAAAAAAACAGCTAAAAAGTTGCCTTTGGAAACAAAGAACACATAACAGAACCAAAATCGGTGTCTCGGTTTTATTAAGTCTCTTCATACACAGCAATTTAGTTTGCAAGGCTGCATACGCCTCCTAGCACCGGCTTAAGCGATATTGGATGTTCAAAGTAACCAGAATGGGCTCAATGATCACATAGGAAATGAAAATATAATCTGCATTATGATGAAGTACGGGGAGACTTTTTACGGCCGTCACACGGCACTTAACACCAGCTGCAGTGAGGTAAATAAAAAGCTAAAAGGTTGCGTTTGGAAACAAAGGAACACATAAAAGAATTGAGTCTCTTCATACATTGCGTTTGCAAACGTTTTCGAATACCCGTCTATCAGGTTAATAAGTTCATGTCGTGACAGCTCTTTAAATCCCACTTTATTTATAGGAATATGGGATTTACAGGGGTAAACTTTCGTTTTCCCCCTTCTGCTCCAAGACTTAGTTTGTGGGCACTAGTCAGAACCACCTATATGAGATGGTTCGATAGAACATCCCTAACCGAAGTATTGGGTAAAAATAAGAAAGGTATCGCACATTTTCATTAGAAAAGTTTCCTTTTGGGAGATACGAAAACAATGCACTTTGTCGCACTGATATGTTACAGCAATCGGTATGTTACCAATGTCTCGTGACTATCACTGACCGTACAAATATCATATACATGAAATTTATATAGCAGTCATTTGTAGCCGCGCTATACTTTTCCCTTCGACTTCAAAGTGCTGTGAAAAAACAGTTGTTGTTGTTTTTTTGTGTTTTTTTTTTCAAAACTGGACTAGGCTCATGTATTGGGGCATTGAAAAAATAAAACTGTGTAGACGAAGATCAGACTCAGAGAGTGAGAGGGAGATAGAGTACAGATGGTGTCTGAAAATAAACTTAACCCTTATCTTACTGAATATTCATTTCAGCCACACCCATTTCTGTCTGTCAACCAATCAAATTACTTGATGTAATTTATTGCTACAAATTCATAAACTGAATACCAAACAGTGTAGATCCTGATCAGATGGCTTCTCTAGAAGCCATCTGATCTGGATCTACACTGTTTACAAAGATAGGGGTTGTCGTGAACAGCAAGGGTTAAGAACTGCGTTTTGTCTATTTAGCTGAGTAAAACTGATTTTGTATTAAAAACGTCATATGTTTTCATTTTTTCTCTTTTCACACATTTCTGTGTGGTAACATGTGGATTACATGCAATATAGACCAGTATACACCCTCTATTATATTTTATACTTGTTTATCATGATTCTCTTTGGCGATAGTTATAATTTTATTAGTAAATATACTGTGTTAGCAATTTTAATGAACGTGTACTTTCAACTAAAGCAAACTGTCCTACCTTGTTTAAATTATTATTAAATCCGCAAGAGACACCACAAAATTATGAATTATGTGAGTATATTTAGTTATGTTTCATTGATCTAACTATAATGGCAAACAATGGACAGAAACTGTGCGAGGACTATAGTCTGATACCTGAATCAATATCAATGCAAGCAGTGCAGAGCCGATGCACAAACAGGATCGTTAAGAAACGAGCCATTTCATAAATTTCATATTCGAGTATAATGATTTATATTAATGTGCTTTCACATATGACCTATTTTCTTTAGATTGTCTCCCATTTTAGCTGATAGTAGCGTCTAAAGAAATCATCACGTTGAGACGAAAGACGCCATAATGGTTCACGGCGTTGCTAAATGAAATCATAAAATGTAATTTATTTAACGTACATTGACGAAAAAGTTAAAATTGAAACAAGGAAACCACTGCACGCAGTTTTCCTATTAACAACGGAAGAGCGTCACTGACGTCATAAAATCGCCATCGTCAACTTATATTGGAGAAATCCATTGTATATTTTGGCGTCATTTAATGATCATATGACGGCGCGCAAGTCAGTAGATCTTCAATGTTTCGAACCTGGATGGGTCGTTTATCATGGATGAGACAAACTTGTTCTTAAATCCGCAGGATTTCCTTCAAATACGTTATAGGGATAATGTACGTTTTCTTCTTTTATCTAGCAAATGTATGCTGTGTATACTCATTAGATTTGTCTCGATGTGGCGATCCTAATGAGTACAAACAACTTGCATTTATACTATAGAATACCGAAAAGATGTCCAACAATTATCTCCGTTTGTTTCCCTGTATGGCACTCATAGTAACCCTCAGCGGATCGAACTATCGCTGTCTTGAAAACAAACTTCCATCTGGAACAATCTTCGTCAGATAAGTATGAGAGACAAATTTGCATTAAGCCGCAAAGAGCCGCTGGCAAAAAAAAATTATTTCCCTTACAGTCACTTTCGCAGTTATCGGATTCTCTCTATCTCCTACCTGTCCAGCGTAGGATATAATCCTATAATCACAAACTGATTATTTGTTCGTTAATGTTCAGGGGTGCCTTGCCTTAACTCGGTTTAATTTAGTGACAAAATTCATATCAGGGCGCAAAATACATGCATTTACTCAAATCGTGGGTCGTGATATTGAAACATATTTTTGCATTACTCAACTGGGCATGTAATTTATCCCGCTACTAAATGTTAAAATACCAACAATTTCAACATTTATTTAGCATAACGAAAACACCCCTTTGTAATTTTGACCCCATTAAACCCCACTTTTAGATAGAAAAACTTGGGTTTACAGGGGTATACATTATTTTTCTTATTCTGCGCACCCCCACCCCCGCCACACACACACACAAAAGATTACGGGTATAGTACTCATTGGAACTGCCTCAATGAAGCAGTTCTAACGAGTTCCCACAATCTATGTTTTAAGTAGATGTGTGAAAAATATCAGAATCTTTTATCAAAAAAGTTGAAAAATATCAATAATATATGAATAGGGGTGTTTTCGTAATGGGAGAATAGACAACTTCAGCCCATACAAAACTTTTAACATTTATAAACACTATTAATTTCATGCTCAGATGAGTCGAACATGAAAAAGAGTCATAAGCTCAGGTCAGAAGTTAAGAAGAGCAATTATTGATTATTATATGATAATTATTATTATCTCACTATTCAAACAATCATCAGCGGCCGATTCAACCGCCTAGTATTTTCATCATTCGTGTGGACTTTGATCGGACTGCTATATTGTCTAGTCTGTGTCTGCACGTATTCCTTTATCATTTTAGAGAAGAATCACAGCATTCCTTTATCATTCTAGAGAAGAATCACAGCACAATTGGGCCTCGCCCATCAGGACTTGAAGAAATAGATGGGCTGCATGAGTCTTCCATGCAGAGCTGAAACCAACCGCACACGAGTACCAGTAAACCGCTTAGAGGGTCTAAGCCTGTCCAGACAGAGCGTGCTTGCAGAGCGTAAACCGATCGAATATGTGTACTAGTAAACAGTGTAGATCTTGATCAGATTAATCAGGACATACACTGTTTGTAAATGTTGGGGCTGTCGTGTTCTGCAAGATCAGGGTTAAAATGGGCACACATCACGTAATCATGCCTATATAATTTTGACCCCAATAAACCCCAATTTTATATAGTAAAACTGGGGTTTACAGGGTATACATTATTTTTCTAATTTCTGCTTCAAAACAGATTGTGGGTAATCGTTAGTTCTAACGCTTACCCACAATGTATATTTTGATCACAAATATGAAAAATATCACGATTTTTATCTGAAAAAAAAAATCGTTTTTGTGGATTACGGGTGCCCACAATTTACTTTTTGAAAAGAATTTGGAAAACGTCCCAAATTACCATCAGGCAAATCCTGAAAAATGGCCTACAATCTAACATAGGTATGTTATCCCAATTAGTGATATTTTATGACTGAGTCGTCTACTGTCTTAATTGCTGTAAGCTATTTAACTAACAAGTTTTGACCCATATATGCCAAGCGTCCCTTTTGGGATGCATTCGCAAGCAGTGTAAACCTATAATGAACCACAGAAATTTAATTTGTGTCTGATCAAGGTCTACACTGATTGCTTATTCTACATATTTTTGTGAAATTTTTGACAAAGAAAAGAAATCGTTTTAACACTCCAAACATTGGAAATGGGCCACTATAAACTTTATACCTGGATGCATTCCTTTGCCATTGATGGGTTAAGATATTCGGTCGCCTGACCATAAACTGTGTTTATTGCGGCCACTTTTATATACCCGAATTATTGGTTCTCTTTCAAGGCGTCCTTAATCAGTGAAATCAATTTGTCGCGTATTCTTAATTTTGTTGCAATCCCAAGAGTCTTATTTTTTTTCTTTTAATATTGAAATTGTCATATCCTTAGATTTCTCATTTTCTTTAAGTAATTGCTGATATTTGTGGTGTGCAGTATTTATTTCATTTGTTATTCTCCTTTTTTTCAGTTTTGATTTTCAGCCTTTTCTTTTTTTCAGTTTTGACTTTCAGCCTTTTCTTTCTCCCAAAAGTCTGAAATTTATTTTGCAGATTACACCGCAAAAAAAAAAAAAAAAAAAAATTAGGATGATAAATTTGGTTATTTTCTTATTTCTGCTCAAAATATAGACTGTGTGTACTCGTTGGAACTGGTTGTAACGAGTACCCACAACCTGCTCTAGTTTAGAGAAGAAATGAGAAAAAAATAAGTTTCACCACTTTTTAAACCCACTTTTTATAGTAAAACTGGGGTTTATAGGGGTAACCTTATTTTTCTTAATTCTGCTCTAAAGTGTAGATTGTGGGTACTCATGTACGCACAATTTATATTTTGAAAATTAGAAAAATATCACAATTTTTCACCTTTTTTCGGCGGTAATGTATTTGTATATAGGTGTGTTTTCATTATGTTAAAGTTTTTGATTTATACTGCAACTTTGGGTCAACAAATTGTTAATGAGCCACTATGTCAATTAACGATGTTCTTCATATGATAAGTCCGCCCGCCGGGCAAAGCGGCAAACAAAGTTCGGCTCTGCGAGGCCTACTAAAAATGATTGCAATAAAACTGTCGTTCTTTCTCTTTCTTTCGTTCTACCAAAACTGCGATCGGTCACATTTGACCATCACTCGCATATGTACATTACATACACACCAGGTTTGCAGGATTGAAAGCATACACAGTAATCACGTAATTATGGCAGGGGTCGTTAACCCCTTTTGTACCAAATGGAATCTTCCACCTTCTATATGGCAGGAGTCCATTTCGAAATTTAGGGGTGTCAGGTTGGTTTAAACAATATTTTATTCAAACTTTAGCAAATGAACAACACAAATACATAGATGTGGAATGTATAAGGATCTGAACAGAAGCCTATGGCTTATAGAGTTCATTTCCTTGTAGTATCAATAAGTTCACAGCAATAAAATGTGTCTGTGTGACAACATGAATAACTAGTTCATATCATTTAAACGCATACTATATATGTTTCTGAATAGAGAAATGAAAATATAATGAACATAAACAGGAAGGATGATAAATGACTAAATGAGATCATGAAACCATCAGGCCAAACACCGTGGAACGCACTGTCAAACTTGGTTCTGATAAATTCCTAGCCCAGCAGGTACACAACGCGCAGGCAACACCGCACCAACGCCGATGCAACGTCATGGCGTTGCATCGACGCCGATGCGACACCGCCCAAACGTCAGTGCGCCGGGTAGGAGTGGTCGCAGAGTGGCACTCTGATTTTAATTAAACCGTTTAGTAGCCAAAATATACAACTGGACGCGTCTAAAGATGGCATTGTTCACGGTTACATTTTCATCTGTTTTCCCATTTAATAGTATATTTACTGTCAATGGCAGGCCGAGTCCAGAAAAGTAACGCTGTCTCAAGTCACTATAGTGAACACAAGATAACAAAAAATGAAATGATGTTTCTGGTGCTCCACACGAACAGAGGGGGCTTGCAACCAAGTTTTTATTGTATAGATGATGATTTAAGGAGCTGCATTCAAGCCTTAAACGTGTGTGCAGAATTTGTCCCAGGCGTGATGTTTGTATGGTATTATAATAGATCGGTGGAATTCGTAGTTGGGACTTGAGTTTATGCTTAAATACAAGTAAGGAGGCCGATTCTTTTACATCTTGATCCAGCAAGTTCCATTCTCTTAGAGTCGATGGTAAAAAGGAATTAAAATGGTATGTCGTTCTAGAGGCAGGTATCACAAAGTTTGTAATATTTCGAAGAGTGTATCGTGTTTGTTCCTGGACTCTTGGAGGGATCAATTCTTGTAGGTAAGGAGGAGTCAGATTATTCACCATTTTATATAGTTGACATAATTTATGTTTTTCGCGGCGAGTCGTTAATGGTTCTATACAAGTGTCATCATATAACATTTGTGTACTACATAATTTAGTAGCTCCTGTGAGTATTCGAGCAGCATCAAGCTGGATATTTTCTAAGTTACGTTTATTTTCCAGACTACAGTTACCCCATATTATGTCGCCATACTCTAACAATGGCCTAACAAACGTTGTATACAGCTTAAGCAGGGAACACCTATCTAAAGCAAATTTGTGCCGCCTTAATGCCCCTAATCGTTTGCAAGCCTTTTCTTGTATAGTTTTTAAATGATCATTCCATGAGAAATCGCAAGATATCATTAACCCTAGATGTTTATGCTTTGGGATCTCCTTTATTTGAGTATCTCCCATGAACAATGGAGGATGATATAATTTTATTCTTTTCTTGGAAATGAGAAGGACCTCAGTTTTGAGGGCATTGAATAAAACTAACCATTGTTTTGCCCAGGCAAGTATTTTCTTTAAATTGCCGTTTAAAGTCGCTGCGGAAGCAACAGGATCGTCAACTATTTGTGTTTTCTTCAAAATTGATTCTGGAACTGGCTTAGCTTTTTGCGAACAGTGTAGGCTCTGATCAGACGCCGCATTCTGTGGCGTCTGATCTTGGCCTGCACTGTTTGCCAAGGTACCCCTTTAGGGGTTTCTGGTACTGAATGGGTTAACCTGCACAAGGGATGGCACAGGGGGCCTCCAGTTAACGTCCCGATCCGAAGGACGGCGCACTTTTTGGCATTCAACCCCGCAAATGATGCCAATGGAGCGTGTTCGGACACCGAAATAACCCACGCTTCCGGGGATCGAAGCGAGGGCCTCTAGCATTAGAGGCAAGAGCACTTACCACTGAGCTATCACGCTCCCAATTATCACGCCAATTATCTAATTATTATTTTTTTCTCAATGCCTTTTAATTTAAATTCTACATAATGGTAACCAATTGTAGTTTTTCTATGTGTTATATTCAGCCTTTATATATAAATAACTTAAGAGTCTTCTTTCATCCGTCCTTTCTTCTTTCCGTTCGTCTGTGCGCCTGTCTGTCTCACAGTCAGTCATTCGATCTTATTTTATATTCAAGACATGATACCATGCATTACCAACAATTAAGGAAAATCACGCATTCATTCATTCATTCATTCATTCATCCATTTCTTTCTTTCCTAAGTTTTACAGCTTTTCGTCACATATCATGCATATCCCGAGTTCTTTCTAGAGATGGAATAAATTAATTAATTGATAACTCTACAAATAAATAAATAAATAAATAAATAAATAAACATTATGAGACTGTGCTAAAGTAAATTTCTACCCATGACTATCTTGTCCTTCTGGCGCTCGTGGACTTAGCCATTTTCACGAGAGAAAATGCAGGTGCCGGAAAGCTGACTTCCTTATTTTCAAATCAAAATGGAAGAACTATGTTTTAATTGAGTATAAAATTGTATATATCATTGCAAACTTTGAGAAATTTTCTTCCTAGTCATGACTTATAAAAAATCAATGAGAAAGTAATAAGTTTAAAATTAGCATTGGAATGTAGGTTCAGGAGCATTTTGCCAAAAGATATATAAGATGAAAAGGAATACGACTTCCACTCTTCAAAGTAAAATGGAAGAACCAAGTAGTTAATTTATTTTTACAAATTTTATATCTAATTCCTCATTAATAACAGAACTTTTTTGAAAATAACTTATAATTTTTTGTCGCATTCTTCTAAAATTGCAATTTAATCAATTAAATACGGCTTTCCTATTAATTTCTATATAATTTTGGTGGTGATGTAGGGGAGACCGGGACCAGTTGATGCACGGGGTAGGTTATTGCAGGCTTAATAAATAAGTCAATATGCAATTTATGATGTCATAAATAACGAAATAAAGACGTCACTGATAGCCGCCATCTTTTCCGAAAGTTTCGACGAATTTGGATGACAAATGCGCCTTTAGTGAAGAAAAGTTCATTTTTGAGACATGTGAGTAAATTACAGATTTTTTGCCCTTTTTCGTATCGCAAACATTTATTTCTGCTAGAGTATAACCAAGTTATGCACACGGATAGCTTGATCCTTCATCTTTCAAACGACACCCTCATTTGAATAAAAACATCATATATAAGTTACCTCCCTTGCTGAATGTCACGTGGGGATGGCTGGGGCAGGTTGATGCATTAAGCTCGGGGCATATTGCATCAACCTGCCCCGTTGTAGTTTCTTGGCCATAATTGATATGACAAAATCACGTTTCTATCAAAATTAAAACATCTTAAGGCCGTTTTTAAGTTTCATCTCTATATTTATCCAAAAATTTGCTATCTGTTCGTTTCAGAATGGCGAGAAACTATATTAGGAAAACCACCCGTGCTGAAACGCCGAGGGACATAATAGAGCATGGTGTAAATGAAATCATTTTCATGGGACGGTCCATTCGTTCGGTGGCCACGGAAATTGGGGTGAATAACTGAACACTGGGCCGTTATGTGAAGCAAGCTGAAGTTATTGGCTCACGTGATTTGAATATTGGATATGTGTCCCTTTCGCAGGTATTTACTGATGAGCAGGAGACTGTCTTGCAGGACTATCATATTCGAGCAGCAGATATATACTTTGGGTTGTCTCCTAAAGACGTAAGAGTATTAGCATATGAATGTGCTGTAGAGTTTGAACTGCATATGCCGGATAAATGGTGCTGGACCGGACTGGTTTTCAGGATTTCTTAAGCGTCATCCATCCCTGTCCATCCGTTCTCCAGAACCCACCAGTCTATCAAGAGCCACGAGCTTCAACAGAGCCAACGTCAACAGATATTTCGACCAGCTGAAAACCGTTCTCGACCGGGACCACTTCATGCCCTGTGATATATGGAATGTTGACGAGACTGGGCTGTCCACAGTTCAAAAGCCTGCCCGTGTTGTCGGGCGAAGGGGTGCCAAACAGATCGGAGCCTTGACTTCCGGCGAACGAGGGACTCTAGTAACTATGTGTCTATGTGTGCGGCGGTCAGCGCAACTGGGAATACAGGTCCCCCCATGTTCGTATTCCCAATGGTCAAATATTACGTCCATTTTATCCGGGATTGACCTCAAGGATGCATCGGAGCAGCTAACCAGTCTGGGTGGATGATCACAGAGATCTTTTATGCTTTCACCCAGCATTTTGCCTGAGTGGCAAAGCCTAGAAAGGAGAAGAAAGTTCTGTTACTTCTTGATAACCATTACTCACATATTGGACTCGACATCATCAAGTTTGCCAGGGACAACGGCATAATCATGCTTTCCTTCCTACCCCACTGCAGTTATAAACTGCAATCCCTGGACAGGTCTGTGTTAGAAGCCTCCGTGGTGCAGTGGTTACGCTGCTCGTCTTGTAAACAAGGGATCGCAAAATCGATCCCGGGCTTCTCCAGACTTTCGGATGAGTCTTTAAACCGAGGTCTCGTCTCTGTATGACCTCAGCTGTAGGTGGGACGTAAAACTCGAACATTCACTCACTCACAGGTCTGTGTTTGGTCCTCTCAAGAAGTATTTCCCCGATGGACAGGGCGCATGGATGAGGAACAACCCTGCGAAAACTATGCCCATCTATGACTTACCAGCAATTGTTCGGGATGCATGGCCCCGAGTGGCGACCCAAGTCAACATAACGAAAGGCTTCGGGGTACATGTAACGTTAAATAGGCATATTGTTTTCCGAGTTTTCGGTATGTAATGGGAGTAGTACAGTTCAGCTGTAGTTATTAGATCTGCTTCAATACCCTTAATACATACGTTATAAAGCAGAATACAAAACATCCTTACATGATTGTATCTCTTATTACACCACAGAATGTAAACATAAATACGGACAAATTATCATAGCGAGCTTATGGCTAAACTCAGCATTCATATAAACAAGTCTCATCCATGCTATCAATATTACTATACTACGAATGACATCAAGTTCGAATTGAACATATTGCGTAGCTGGCCACTTCATGCCAATTAAGAAATGAAATTTATTTTTCTGCTGTTCATGGAAGTATGAACGCAGTGGGTCGCGTGCAAAGTAAATGCACCCCGAAGGGGTTCATGTATACTTTGCTAGCGACCCGCTGTCGTTCATACTTTCACGAAAAGCAGAAAAATAAGTTTATCTTTTATATTTACTTTCTATGCCCCTCATCACCGGGCGAAATATTGCTTATAGGGAAGACTTTTAAAGCCGAAAAACAATTACACGCTGTTTTTCTACAAAGAGCGGAAGAGCGCTGACGCCACTAATGCCCGTAGAGAACAATGATTTAGACTTACGTCACTTGACGTCACTGAAAATCATGTGACTCGTTGCGTTCATGGAAGTATGAAATGCACTGTTTTCTAAAGGTTTTACATTAGGCTTTACACTGGAAATATAAATATAACTAAATGATAATTGCATTATTTTAAGGTATCCGGTATCCAGTCCTTAAAGCCTAATGATTTATGCATTCGGGGTTCTTTGTTGCGTTTGCAATTCTTTACAGCATACAGTAGAGTTCAATTGATCAGCAAGAGTTTAACGTTGTTCATAATGTTTGGATGGACTTAATATGTGCATGGCATCTATGACATTCTTAAAGATCAGTTGATTTCCGGGGTTGATTTGTATGTTCTTCTTTACAATGTTCTAAGTTTTCAGAAATAAATGCACTAAACGCATTCCCAATTTTATTGTTGCATTTTTACGCTTGCAACCATCCCTTTGATAGACTTTTGTCAATGATAATTTTAATGAACACCAAAAAAAAAAAAAA
Source organism: Lucinisca nassula (assembly GCA_963580285.1). NCBI lineage: Eukaryota > Metazoa > Mollusca > Bivalvia > Lucinida > Lucinidae > Lucinisca > Lucinisca nassula. Next base: position 108,462,278 of record OY757014.1, on the reverse strand, counting down.
AATGAAATCCTATCTTATCCACACTAAATGGCCAGTTTTCTGTTTGTATCCGTTGTATGAATTCATAAAAGCGAGAAAATAAATATTGCATCAACTTACCCCAAGCGTTGCATCAACTTGCCCCACTGCTGGGGAAAGTTGATGCAGTCGACTTGCTCAAGAAATCTATTGAAAATGATGATAAATAATCCAAAAATTCGGGATTGCAATTCAATTTTAAATGCAGAAAAGATGGAGCTTTAAGAATATGCAAAAAATAACAAAATCGGTTGGTCCAGTGAAGATATATGTCAGAAAGTCTAAAAAGTGCATCAACTGTCCCCGGTCTCCCCATACAGGTAAGTCTTCGGCGGCTGTCGCAAATCGATAACGGATATTTTTGTGTAACAACGAGGATTGTTCCCTATGATGGTTCCAAAGGTGTTCGAGCCATCGAAGTTCGACTATATTTATTGAGGTGTGTTTAACATTGCGCCCCAATAGTTAGCCCTAGGGTCTGTAAATGCAATGAGAATGAAAATGCTAACATATGATGATACATATGAGACCCGTCTGGGAAAAGGGACCTTATGATAGTCTGAAAGTGCTAACTGTGTAACAAAACAAGATACAGGCGTCGTTCAGATATCATTTTGTGGACACTGGGCTGAATCGAACCATCTAACTTGCATGAAAAAGGGGCGTGCAAAAATAAAAAAAAATGTTTTCATAGTTACAATCTTCTCAATGATGCATTTGAAAAGATTATTTTCCTTAGATTTCAAAGGTCCTTTGTTTTTGAAAAACGGTTAAGTACAAGCTAAGGTAATTGCACGACCCGCAGAAAAAGCGACCGACTGAGGTCGGTTGATTTTCTAAGTGCCCTAAAATCACCATGTCATTCTGTCATTCTGTCAGTCTGTCATTCTGTCAGTCTGTCATTCTGTCTGTCCGTCCGTAACCCGTTTGTGAAAATTGGTGATAGTGACTTAACCGCTTGGAATATTTAAACACTTTTTGGCATACTGATAGATATCAATGAGATCTAACCAATGAACTTGCGAAATATTACATTCCATTTAGTATAGCCTCGCCGAGGCGAAAAAAGTGAAAATTTTCAAACTGCTTCTCCTCGGAAACCGTTTGGCCGATTGAAGTCAAATTTCATATGGAGCCTCTATGGGATGGGAGAAACCAAAATTTGCTCATGGGGTCCAGGTCACATAACCAAAATGGCCGCCAAGCTATATATGGTAAAAACCCTTCAAAAATAGTCTTCTCCAGAACCACTGGGTTGATTTCCACGAAACTTGATAAATAGCATCTGGGACGTAGGCCCATCATAAATTGCTAAAATGGTGACCCTGGGTTGACCTTGACCTTCTATGTGCCTAGGTCAAACTTTGACACATACGCTTTTGTATTGGAAAAGTGAGAATGCATTTTATCCTGCAAACGATTTAGAAAACAGTACTAAAGTATAAGGTATATTTTTGCTCCTTACGATAAGACGCATTTATTGGGGGAACCGTTATAGGTCCAGGTCACATGACCAAAATGGCCGCCATACCCATATATGGTAACACTCATAAAGCTAAAAGCATCCGGCGGGTCGTGCACTTCAGCTGAAGCACTGGTTCATCTTAAATGTTGGCTATTTTGCATAATTAATGCGAATTTAAGCAAACTATTAACAATCTAATCCAAAATATATTGGTACCACCTGGAGCAATTTGCAAGTGAAAGCAGTTGTACTTCAAAACACAAAGTATTTCGACCTTTTTGCGCGTACATTTTTATATCCATTTTGATGGTGCGATTACCAACGGTGTAAAATAGAAGTGAAGGCAATGATCAGGAATCGATACAATTAATCCACAGCTTACATCAGCGACAACAAAGGGAAAGAAGCAAAAGCATGAAACAACTAGACCCTAATGGAAACACCAACAGCGGAAAGCCAAAAGGACAGATACTATCTCACAAAATGGCCAATTGGCTACCCAAAACAAAATAATATAAGCGATACGCACACACAAAGACAAACCATAACAAAAATAAACCGCGACAGAAGAACCGCATCGGAACGGTCAGTGAAACGTATTCCTCTGGGGGACTTAAATCGATTTTACGTGGTCACAATCCTCGCCCTTATTTCCGTTGTGATTTAGACAAATAATTTGTTCAGTCCGCATGAAGGCCTCGTAACTAATCAGTGCAACATCTCCGTGAATACAAAAATCAAACAACCACAGAGATGACACAACGGCGAGGACTCGACAGCAAGAAAACACTGAATTGCTGGAGCAAAAGGAGACCACCAGTTAGACTTCGATGGGCCCGACCTGAGACAGAGCATCAGGCACCAATAACATTACATAAAATTAGATACTCTCTTATTCTAAGTAAGTCTTTACGCTGGAACTGTCATAGAATTTGAGGCCTGACCCACCGGCGTGCAATTAAAGTGGAAAGCAAAGTTGTCAACCGTGATAGGGTTAATTACCATGCATGCGCAGTCTGTCGTACAACATTTATGTTGTACCCTATCTTTTTATATCGAAGAGTGTTTTACGATATTGGGTGCCTGACGGTTTGAATTGACCCAAGTGCTTTTTACCAGGTTGATGTCGACAAAATTGGTATCAAAATAATAATATGAGTCTCATCTCGAGACTGCGACCATTTATTAACTCAGTACTTTCTATCTAGCTCAACAGGTCAGGTCAAACAAGGCTGGGGTCAGTCGAATTTTAAGCGATAAGATGTCGTCACAACACACAATCAAATCTAAGCATTTTGCACGGTCAAACTTATATGACAACGAAAATGCGGTTCATTTGGATGATGTATTAAGTACATGTATTGAGAATACCTATAACGATGGTTTGAACAGTCAGATTTACCCCCTAGAACTAGAATAAAAGACATTCTTCTGGTACCGATGCCCTGTTTTTGGATTAACATCTATCTATTGTAGATGGGTTTGTTTGCTGCAAAATGTATGATAAACGCGACGATTTTGATTTTGAGATTGCTATTTTTTCCTTTCTTGGATGGTGATATTCTTCATGCGGCATCATATGGCGTTTATATTTCGCAATTCGATTGCCAGAGTGTCTATTCATGTAACTGACTTCAACGCTCGTAATAAATTGTTAACTGCTAAACTTCTTAATCAGGGTTATCGGAATGATAAATGACGCAAAGCCTTTTCGGAATTTTATAGACGTCATTCCAATTTAATTTCGAAATTCAATGTTGGAAATTCAATTCTTCTGCAACAAGGTCTATCGGAACCAGATTTTAATGGTGACTTAGTGTATAGACTCAGAAAAATTTATACTTGCAATGACTTCAGCACTCAATCTCGTAAAATCACTCTTCGATATAAAAAGATTTGGTACAGCATAAATGTTATTCGACAGGCTTCATGCATGGTAGTTAATCCAATCACGGCTGACAACTTTGCTTCCCTCTGTAATTGCATGCCGCTGGGTCAGGCCTCAGATTCTATGACGGTTCGAGCGTAAAAAGGCTTATCAATAATTAGAAATTAATTTTATGTAATGTTTTTTGGTGTCTGAGGCTCTGTCTCTGGTCGGGCCCATCGGGTCTAACTGTTGGTTTTCCTTTGCTCCAGCATTTCAGTGGTTGCTTGCTGTTGAGTCCTCACAGTTGTTTCATCTCTGTGGTTGTTTGATTTTTGTGTTCTCGGAGATGTTGCACTGATGAGTAAGGAGGCCTTCATGCGGACCGAACAAAATATTTGTCTAAATCGCGACGGATTGCGGCCGCGTAAAATCGATTTAAGCCCCTAAGTGGAATTCGTTTCACTGACCGTTCCAAGGCGGTTCTTCTGTCGTGTTTATTTTTTACGGTCTGTCTATGGTGGCATGTAGCTGCCATCGAGATGCGAGATATTAAGTATACTTATTATACAGATAAAACAACAAAAGTACCATTAAGTCTACATAATTATCTTGTTCATTGAGATATTCTAAGTCTACATGAAATATGTTATCTTATATTTGGTCGACATAAAATATGTCGTCTTATATTTCTGTCATTTTTATCTAAATTTTTGCATGAGCGAGATAGTGCTTTAATATGACATACACAAACTTGAAAAAAAAAAACTTATAAGGCGCCTTGCGGAACAGCAGGCAAGTCGACTTATTTTAGAAACGACACTTTATTTATACATCTTTTTAGTTCAATACAAAGTCGTCTCAGTGCTTTAAACTGACATGACAATAAACCATGTAGCATTCAAGGAGAATAAAAACCGGTATTAAGTCGCCGTTAAATTAGAGAATGTAACAGAATAGAATAGATTATATATACCCAAAGTATGGGTTGGTTTAAACAGTATTTTATTTGCAAATTATTTACAACAGCAATATAGAAAACATACATATGGTGCAGGATCTGAAGGTAAGCCAAGGCTTAAATAAATCATCTCCTGCGTCATTGTGGAACATACTTAGTAAGTATATGAGAATGGCGGTGTCAATCAATGGAGAGAGAGAGAGAGAGAGAGAGAGAGAGAGAGAGAGAGAGAGAGAGAGAGAGAGAGAGAGAGAGAGGTGAAGATGCAGCGTTGCGTAGGTGATCGACGTTCCCATAATGAGCGCTAGCAATGGGTGTATCTCCGAATATCTAGAATAGTCTCCCATAAGTGTAATCTAATCTTGGTCTCGGGTTTGTCATGAAAACCGGCCGGATTTAAGAATAAAATCTTGTACTTGGTTAAAGAGAACTTCGTTTGCTTGTGGTGTTTTGTTGTAGAGTCCGAATAGAAGGTCACGGGATGTGAGGAGGTTTAAGTTATTGGGAAAGTATCTCGTCCTTGCAGCCTGGTACCTGGGACAGTCGAAAAAGAAGTGATGTGGGCTTTCAAAAGCTCCACACTGACAAGAGGGGTCGGCAACGATATTCTTTCTACACAGGTGGGAGATAAGCGAGCTACATTCCGTTCGTAGTCTTGAGTGCAGTATCTGACCTTTTCTTGAGCCGGTATTATAGTATTTGGGTGGTTTTGTGATGTCTCCGTTTAGACGATATTTGAATGATGCGACTGATGTACTTTGCTTGATATCATCTGACACGTTATTCCATGCTCGAATTGTTGATGGGAAAAAAGAATTATAAAAAAAAATTTGAGTTGGAGTGGATAGTTTGGATGTCATTTTAATTTTGAAGGTTATATCTGATGGTCTCATGTATCAAGGGAGGAACAAAATCAGTAAGATAGTCGGGGGTAAGCCCGTTGATGATTTTGTAGAAAATGATCAATTTATGTTTGTTCCTGCGGCACTGGAGAGTTTCCCAACCTAATTCTGAAAATAGCCTTTGAATGCTGCAGAGCCGTGTAGCGCCAGTTATGATTCTAGCGGCTTCTACATGAATAGATTCTAGTTGTTTCTTATTATCGGCAGAGCAATTGTCCCAGACTGCATCACAGTATTCAAGCAATGGCCGTATGAAAGTAACGTAGATTCGCTCTAAAGATTTCCGACTTACACTGAACTTCAGTGTTCGCATCAAATTCAGTCGTACCCAAGCTTTGGAGGAGATATCCTGGATATGATTGGACCGCGCGCAGGACTTTGAAAAGGTAAGACCGAGATGTTTGTGATTCTCTGTTTCAGGCAAGATAATATTATTCATAAGTATCGATGGATGCTGTGGAGGGTGTAGTTTTCGAGAGAGGACCATTGAGAAAGTTTTTCTTTCGTGAAAAGTGACTAACCAGTCAGCTGCCCAGACGCTTATAGTGTCAAGATCAGAGTTCATGAAATATGTAGCTGTCTGAGGAGACTCTACAATGACATACAGACTCGTATCGTCTGCCAACAGCCGTATAGAGCAGCCAATATTTTTCACTTTATCGTTTATGTATATTAAAAGGAGTCAGGGTCCCAAGATAGAGCCCTGGGGGTCACCGGCTTGAACTTGAGTCCAGTCAGATGTTTGTCCATTAAGTACGACACGCTGCCTTCGTCCAGAGAGATAGCTCGCAAACCATTTGATCACCCTGTCCGAGCACCCGATACCGGACAACTTATGCAAAAGTCCCCTGTGCCAGACTCTATCGAAGGCCTTACTGATATCGCAAAATACTGCTCTTACTTCTTAACCATCGTCCACGGCATTGCAGAAAGTGTGGTATGTATGGAGTAACTGATATGTAGTGGAATCGCCCGGCACAAATCCGGATTGATACGGAGTGAGAATTTGATTTTCGAGTACATAATTATACATGTGTTTGTGTATGCAACGTTCCATTGTCTTTCCAAGTGAACTAAGGAGAGTAATTGGACGGTAATTTGATGGTAATGACTTATCATCTTTCTTATGAATTGGTGTTAAATTTCCATCTTTCCACGGAGAAGGAAAGTAACCCTGGTCAAGAGAGCGGTTGAAAACTGTTGAGAAGGGGGAGGCAAGAATAACTGCACCTTCCTTGCGGTGACGGGGGCTAATTAAATCTGGACCATAGGCTTTATTAACATTGAGGTTCAGGAGGACATCTTTAACTTCCTGACTTGTTATAACAATAGTTTGAAGGATATACTCTATAGGGCGAAGCTGGGGCAGTGGCCGGTTGTCATCAACAACAGTGGACTAAGTAGCAAAATAATTATTTAACATAGAGGCCTTGTCTATATCATTTTCTGCGTACTCATTATTTAGGTATAGCGTAGGGATGGTGTGTGTTGATTTGCCAATGTTGAGCAATTGTTTGGATGTTTTTCAACATATTTTCATATTGGTTGTTTCTGACGAGAGTAACGAATCCAGCTTCTCAAAATAGTGCTTTTTTGACGGTCTAATAAGTGATACGATTTTGTTGCGAATAATCTTGTACTTTTCCGAAAGGTTAGCATTGGATGTTCTCTTAAAATTACTGTATGTACGCTTTCGCTTCCTAACGAGATTTCTGATTTGGCATGTTATCCATGGATGTTCAGCAGGTCTTCTTGTAACGACTTTTTGGGGTATAGCTTACCCAGCAGCAGACGTAATAGCTGCGTTAATGTGATTGATATTTTCATCAACGTCGGTGGATGAGTTTACTGTTTCTTCTAAATTGTAGCTAGCTAAAGTTTCTCTGTACATATCAAAGTCGGCTAGTTTATAGTTCCATAATTTCCGTTTAAACGATTTATTTTTAGGCCGTATGAATTTCATTATTACAATAGTAGGACAGTGGTATCTAATTTGATTAGGTATGAAAGTATCAATGACACCGCTTGTTAAAATATTGTTTTTGTTTCGAACGAGTATCAAGTCAATGAGTGAAGACGAATGTTCTGTGAAGTTTGTAGGTTCATCTATTAACTGTTTCATATTATATTCTTGCATTAATTGTTTTATTTTGTTGTTATTTTGATTAAGCATATTTATGTTAAAATCTCCTAGTACGATTATATCTCCTGTGTTAGTATTGTATGCCCTATCGATGCTTTCGTTAATGGAATTAAAATAATTAGCGCTACTGTTGGGGGGCCTATAGAACCCTCCGACAAGGACGTTTTTGGACTGTATTTGAATCTCGACCCACACAGCCTCGAGACCCGGGATTTTCAGGTCGGATCGACGTTTACTAGATAGTGTGTCGCGAACATAAACAATGACACCTCCGCCTGGGCGATCGGGCCTGTCTACTCTATAAGGTGGAGAAAAATCTTCGATGCAGTTACTTGTATTCGATATGCCGGGGTTAAGCCAACTTTCAGAGAAAACAAGGACGTCATATGCTGCTGCTTCACCTTCAATGAGATCCAGCTTGGATACGATACTCTGAATATTTAGGTGCAAGATACTTAGGTGGTTGGAGAGGGTGTCAACCGAGCTGGACGAGCAACTGGAAACAGTATCAGCACTATCCTCGATAGAGTCTGGACCTTGGTTTAGTTGTATGTCTCCGCTTAACAAAATAAGACAAAGGATCCAAAGAGTAAGCGTTGGAACAAGCAGTGAAATCATGAATTGACAACAGAATGTTGTTAGAGCGTAAGACACGACGGTACGGACGTTTGGTATTTTTATACATTTCGTTGCTGCGTTGGAGTGCTAGAATCAGACTAAGGCATGTGCAACTGTCATTAGAATGTAGTGTTGCCAGAACAATGGACAGAGCCAGAAAATGGAATCCACGGAATGTAGTTTGTTTACGACTTCCGAGACCAATGGTACCAGAAAAGCCGCCCGGACCGTCCGACTTCATTTTACAAGGCATTATATACTACAATATAAGAACTGTAGGAAACTCAGGAGCAGTCTAAGCCGCCTGTCTGGGATGAAAGGACTATTTTCAATCAGACTAAACGGATCCACACGCCGCAGGGACACATGACAACAAGGTCGATCACCAGTATGGGGGACAGATAGTATAGCAAAGACAGAGTTATAGTATAAGTGCACACAAAGAAAGATGAACATACTCGACATTTCATAACAAAAGGAGGTTATCAACGTAAATGATGATGACGTTCGATTCATGCAAATTGTTATCTGGACTATTTATGCAGCGTTATTTGTTTCATAATGTTACTAACAAAAATCTGATCAAAAATCTGATCCCGGCCGGTGAACCCACAAAGTCACCTTGAATTTCCAACCGGAGAGGGCACAGGTTAGCGACCAGGACCATATTTTCACGAGAAGAGTTAAGGATATAGAGAAATGAAAAAATGTGCAAAGACATACATTCTGAAACAACAATGCTGGCTCCAAATTGTAATTTTTACAAGTCAACGCAGCAGGCGGTAAACATTGGAACAACGTCAGATCAACTTCGACTCGACATCATCGCGTCGAATAGACGTTGATCCCCCGCTGCCACGGCGCCCGATGGTTGTACTTATCAACAGAAGTAAGGTGTATCCACACAATCATGATGATCATAGCACTTCCGTGTGTAAAAGGAAACATCTTAATTGTACAGTTTTTAGTAATACATCTAGTGGACGGACTCACACAGAATTGAAGTATCAGTGCACATAGAGAAAGATAAACACACTCAACATGTTACAATAAAAGGTTTCCAACGTAAATGACGTTGACGTGCGATTCATGCAAACTGTTATCTGGAAAGTTAATATAGCGTTGTATCTACAATTTCATGTTACTGTCGAAAATCTGATCCTGGCCGGTGAATCCACAAAGTCGCAGTGAGTTTCCAACGTCTGAGATATAGAGAAATGAAAAAATGCGCAAGGACATACATTCAGAAACAACAATGCTGGCTCCAAATTGTAATTTTTACAAGTCAACGCAGCAGGCGGTAAACATTGGAACAACGTCAGATCAACTTCGACTCGACATCATCGCGTCGAATCGACGTTGATCCCCCGCTGCCACGGCGCCCGATGGGTGTACTTATCAACAGCAGTAAGGTGTATCCGCACAATCATGATGATCATAGCACTTCCGTGTGTAAAAGGAAACATCTTAATTGTACAGTTTTTAGTAATTCATCTAGTGGACGGACTCACACAGAATTGAAGTATCAGTGCACATAGAGAAAGATAAACATACTCAACATGTTAAAATAAAAGGTTTCCAACGTAAATGACGTTGACGTGCGACTCATGCAAACTGTTATCTGTATGGGTTACAGGCAAATCTTCAGAATAACAGAATACGTTCAGAAACGGAGGCCTTATGAGTTTATTATACTACGTCCTCGTTGCACCCAACGAAAAAATATAAAGACTCTTAAGCCACAGCTCCACTTTCACGTCTTGAGCGTTAGCTTTTATTTAGGAAATAGATTCGTGCTGGTAGTGACTAGTTGCTTAATATATCACTGGCAGGAAGTCACTCGTAAAAGTGAAAAGAACACGACGCACGCGAGCGATCTATGCACTTACGACTGACCGACAGACAGCACGGTTTTTCTAAAAGTTTTTATTGTATGTAATACAAGCTCATATTATGGGTGTGACATTTTCGAAAGTTAAGTATATGAATGGGTCCCTTTTTTCAGAGTACAATCATATGAATGGGGTATGTTTTTTAATTCCTGTCCGCTCACCCATACCAAATGGCCCTTAGTTCCCCCACCCACACACGAGGCTTCAACTCAGGGTTTGTATCTGGCATATTAAAACACGCTCGTTTTCCATAAGAAAACTAGACGTGAAGCGGTCATAGATAGATAAGTCAACTAAAAAATAAGTAAACATAAAAAAAATCTAAGTCGACTTACCCTATCATGATGTCATTACAAAGCAATAATCACAAAAATTACATCGAGTTTACGTCAACATAGTAAGTAACACTTCGTTGTAACAAAATCAATGAACTGGGTGTCATTGTAAAGCAGTTTCTGGGCTAGTTAATGAACATCGAAATATTTTTATCATAACGATAAACAAACCAAATATGTCGCCTTACACTAGTATGTCAACAAAAAATACATCAACTTAGTAAGTAGGATCTCGCATCTCGATGGCAGCTACATGCCACCATATTTGTCTTTGAGTATGTGAATCGCTTATAATATTTTGTTGTGGATAGCTCATTAGCCATTTTGTGAGAAAGTATCTGCCCTTTTGGCTTTCCACTATTGATGTTTCCATTAGGGTCTAGTTGTTTCATGCTCGTGCTTCTTTCCCTTTGTTGTCTCTGATGGGAGCTGTGGATTAATTAAGTTATTTAGACAAATTGCGGGTATTCCGATGGGTATAAATTGCGAACCCCTTGTGGCTAAGCTGTTCTTGTTTTGTTTTGAAAGAGACTTCATGATGTCCCTTTCCGCTGAAAGCCAGTCTGAAAACATTGAAGCCTTTAGCTCGACTTGTAGATATTAGGATGATTTATTAAATGTTGACAATACCTATTTCGATGGTTTGGTCAGTCAAATTTACCCATCCCACAGAACTTTAGTTAAATAAAGCAAACTATACTGATACCGAGGTCCCGTTTTTGGATTTACATCTATATATTGTAGATGGGTTTGTTTCCTGCAAAATTTATGATAAACGCGTTGGTTTTGATTTTGATATTATAAATGTTCCCTTCTTGGGTGGTGATGTTCCTCGTGCGGCATCCTATTGTGTATATATTTCACAATTAATTCGATTTGCCAGAGTGCCTAGTCATGTAACAGAGTGTCTAGTCATGTAACTGACTTCAACACTCGTAATTAATTGTTAACTGCTAAACTTCTTAATCAGTGTTATCGGAATCATAAATTACGCAAAGCCTTTTCAAAATTTTATAGACGTCATTCAAATTTTATTTCAAAATCCATCGGAACCAGATTTTAACGGTGACTAAGTATATAAACTCAGACAAATATATACTTGCATTGACTTTAGCACTCAATCTCGTAAAATCATTCTTCGAGATAAAAAGATTAGGTACAACATGAATGTTATTCGACAGACTGCATGCATGTTAGTTAACCAATCATGGTTGACAACTTTGCTTCCCTCTTTAATTGCACGCCGGTGAGCCAGGCCTCAGATTCTATGGCGGTTCCAGCGTAAAGGCTTACTGAGAATTAGAGAGAATTAAATTTCATGTAATGTTGGTTGGTCCCTGATGCTCTGCCTCTTGCCGGGCCCATCCGAGTCTAGCTGTTGGTTTTCTTTTGCACCAGCAATTCTTGCTGTCGAGTCCTCAACGTTGTTTCATCTTTGTAGTTGTTTGATTTTTGTGTTCTCGGAGAAGTTGTACTGATGAGTTAGGAGGCCTTCATGCGAACTAAACAAATTATTTGTCTAAATCGAGACAGATGTAAGGGCGAGGATTGCGTCCGCGTAACATCGATTTAATCCCCCCAATGTAATTCGCTTCACTGACCGTTCCAAGACGATTCTTCTGTCGTGGTTTATTTTTGTTATGGTTTGTCTTTGAGTGCGTGTATCGCTTATAGATAGCCAGTTGACCATTTTGTGAGAAAGTCACTATCCTTTTGGCTTTCCGCTATTGGTGTTTGCATTCGGGTCTAGTTATTTCATGTTTGTGTTTCTTTCTCTTTGTTGTCTCTGATGGGAGCTATGGGTTAATTGTATCGATTCCTGATCATTGCCTTCACTTCTATTATTCAGTGTTATATCAATACAGAGATGTATGGATTCTACAGATAAAACGACAGTTTATGGTCAGTTTTCTGTATATTCTGTTCATTTGTAAGATATATCTGACAAGGTTACTATACAAAACAGTGTTTCACATTCACGAATAACATATTAATTAACTTAATTTTTTGACAGTTTTTCTTATTTTTCCAGAAATATACTATTAGAAAAACCTGCTGTAATTGTGATTCAAGACCACATTTTTGAGCCTAGGCTTTCCAATTGTTTGTCATCTGGTGAACATAGGATGTTATAAGAGGGTAAAACCAAAGCTGGAAGGGTGTGACTAATCACTATGTGGTCACAAATCCTAGGCTTCAATAATGTGATCTCATCTGATGGGAGCACTTTTTATGTAGATTGGTGAAATCAGGTAGTTACAGCTCCTAAGTGTGGCAGCATATTTTAGGTTTCCGATGATTTTATTATTTTTCTAAACAATGTCGTGCTAGTGCTATATAGAGAAAAAATGTGGTTCCAGGTGATCAACTTTCCCCATGACTGTATCATTTTTTTTTCTAAACAATTACATACTTAAAGCCTAGGCTGTAAAAATGTGTCACAAAGAGACATTTTACCATTTGTCTAAAAACAATTGTAGTGCCTGCTCTTTATAGAGACCAGCATGACCCCACATGTATATTTCTAATTATTCTAATTAAAGGCCTGGGCATCATGGCGTCATGGAACCATATTTAATCCATGATTTTACCGGCTTTTAATTTTTGTATATAAAGAAAAAATGTAGTTGCAGTCCAGCGGCAACATCGTAGGAACTAAAATGTTGTCCCAGGTTTTTATTTTAAGAACGTGAAACATAGACTGAAAAAATAAAGTCGCGTGCAAAAGGAGCTATTTTTCAACCAGTTTGATGCATCCGTGTGTCATAAAGCCTAGGCCGGAAAGTGAAAGATACGGAATAAAGCTAATTAAAAGCCATGGCTGCCATCTGCCAGCAGTTAAGTGTGCATTTAATGGGTTCCAGCTAATTTAGGAATTTCTCTGATTTTATGTTCCAAAATTGTCTCATTGGAAGATTTAAAAAAATAATAGTTCATATGCTTATTGTCGACATATTATATCATATTATTATCATTTCGCCATATTGTTATTTAAGTGTGCAACCCATCTGAGGCACCCACCTTGTCTGCGCGTTCACGTTTGCGCAATCTGATTGGCTTCAGTTGGTTTTAGAACGTTTACCAAGTTTTCAAATAATTATGAATGAAAAGTGACATTACAGTGCGCAAGCTGTCATCCGGATAGCATTAACGAAGAAGCTCAATTACGAAATTTAGGATTCAGTTACTAAAATCCGAACAATTTGAGTGCGTCAAACCGTCTGAAACAGATGATCTATTGATGGTGAGTATGCTGCGTAAAATATGCCATATTTCACAAGTAAATGCAATTTCCAAGACATGCAAATAGTAAAACAAAGTATCACACCCGCTACATTTTGCAGTAAAATGGCGGACAATACGCATGAAAACTCCATATCCTACCCTTAATCAATGAACCAAAACAAAGAATACATCAGTTAAGGCTTTACTTTTTCTCACTTGTGTTAGACAAGAGATCTGGAGGTTTGTTTCGGGATCACATTTGCTGCAGAATATAGTCTATAAGCCCTCGGACTAGATCAAACCGCCAAAAATCCAGTCTAAATTCCAACAGTTCCAACTAATGGAAAAATATTATGGCACTGCTTTCATCTTTAGTAATATGATAAAGAAAACAGGCAAATACAAATATTTTCAAAATTCAAGATTAAAAAATGAAAATTTTCAGGCACTAACTTCTGATATTTTTCTTATATTTGCTCAAACAATATGCGGTGGGGTTCATGATAGAACCTCCTCGGCGAGGTGGTTCTGCGGTTCTAACGAGTGCCTACAATCTATGTTTATGAGCTGAAATAAGAAAAATATAGGATATTCATTTGGGGATTAAAAAATCATTATGATCTTTAGTCATATGATAAATGAGGACAATATGCCCGAGCGACAAAGCGCATATAATACTTTCATGGCTCAAAATGACATACTTCTGATGATAAGTGTTGATATTTGTTTCTTATTTCTGCAGCAAACATAAATTGTGGGTGCTCTAAAGAACCGCCTCATCGAGGCGACTCCGACGAGGCGGTTCTAATTAGTACCTAAAATATGTATTACAAACATAAATTGTGCAGCACGAAAACGCGCCAATATAATTCTTACCCCCCTTGAACCCCAATTTTATATAGTGAAACTGAGGTTTACGGGGTTAAACCTTATATTTCTTATTTCTGCTCTGAAATATAGGTTGTGGATACTCGTTAGAACCGCCTCGATGAGGCGGTTCTAACGTGTACCCACAATCTATATCTTGAGCAGAAATACGAAAAATACCACAATTTTTCATCTGAATTTTTTTTTCGGTGGTAAAATTTACGATGTAGTTGTATAGGCGTGTTTTCGTAATGGGGTGCCTTTTGGGACCGCCTCATTGGGGTTGTTTTAACCAGTACCCACACTATATGTGTTTGATGAAAAAATACTATTCAAATTTTATGCCAAAGGTTAAGGTTTTTGCGGACAGACAAACACACATTTGTTTTTAAAATATTAGGTCAAAGGTCAAGGTCACGAGATCAAAATAATGGTACCACTGGAAAGGTCTTGTGACAAGGAATGCACATGTGAAATATGAAAGCCCTATTAGTCACTATTCAAACGTTATGCCCAAAGATAAGGTTTTGCGAACAGACAAACAAACAGACGGACGGACAGACAGACAGACAGACAGACCAAAAACCATATGCCCCCGAATCTTTGCCACTTTTCTCTGATGTATAAATTGGGTTTTCGAGGATGTTCATTCACGAATTTGCTAGCGTTATACATACAATAATGCAGAAATGGTGGACTTCGAAAATGTTAACTGTTGCATAAATTTCGAATATGTCCAAATATGATGTTTTCCATTATATAGTAAGCGAACTACTGCGTAAAAAAGTCTGTGCAATCACCCACTTTAGGGAATTGAGCGGTGTACAAGGAATACATGTATCGCTTTCCTTATGTTGTTCTGTAACATAGATTCTGGGTGATCGTTTGAATGGGCTAATCTTACAGACGGCTTTGGACGGACACCCGTAATCTAAAGCGTCCCAACTTTGTCGTAATACCATTTAGCTATACAATTGAGGGAAATGGGAACACCTTTAGGGGAGGTAACTCCTGCAAAAGAATTTTTGTCTCCCATGTCAATAGGGATCAACTCTTAAAGATAAGAATTTGATCCTGAGGAGCAAATTCTTTCCTTTAAGAGTAGATCCCTTTTTCAGTGGGACAGGGATTATAGAAAAGCGAACATGAAGTTCCGAAAGTTGTCTCTCTTTTACAAAATGGCGGACAATCTGTTAGGCGTTCCCATTCTCTTAATAAATGCATAAATGCCAATCTTGCTGTGAAGCAGTGAATGGAACGACACTTTCATGGCCTTAAGCTGGACCCAAGGGTAGAATTATATGCTCTTGGACTCAGCAATCTTAACCACTTTGCGTTTTAAATTGATATCTGAAACATACTTGAAATAAAATAATAAACAATTCTTAACAAACAAAAATTGAATTATATGATATCTTTATGTTACACTGGCGTATCTATGCCATTATGCAAATAGAATATTTCTAAATTTGGATACAGCGATTTGTTTCACACATACCCAGACAAATCCAGTATTTCTCCGAAAGTTCTTAACGCAGAAGCTATAGGGTTCCGTCGTAATTTAGTAGCACACACTAAAAGCCAAACACCAATCAACGTATTATTATTAATAACTAGAGGAAATCGTTTGATTTGTACGTTCAAATCAAAGCAATGACAGCATTGGTGGGTCGATTCGAAAGCTCGCCTATTGTCTAAGGTTCATCGATTATATTTTATTATTAACACTAACCATGTACATGTATGTACTATTTCTCTGGAGTTGGTCCATCAAGAATAATAATTTTTGTTTTTTTTTTGGTTTGAAGTTCAACGTCCCCGTCAAAACTAGTAACATCATTTTGGAGACGTTGCTTCGAATTTTGTGGGACTTTTATCCGCCATTATGTTAGAAGCCCCTGTGGTGCAGTGAATAAGCTATTCACCTCATAAACCAGGGGTCGACGGTTAGATCCCGGGCTTCTCCATACTTTCAGGTGAGTCTTTAAACCGAAGTCCCGTCTCCGTATGACATTAACTGTTGGTGAGACGTAACCCCCCCCCCCCCACACACACACACATACCCGCCATTGAGATGGAATGACATCTCAGTCCCTGCCACCTAATGAAACCAATAAGGTTTATATGCACTGGACGGTCCGACTCGCACCACTTTGTCTGGACAGGCATAGACCGTCTAAGCGGTTTATCAGTACTCATGTGTGGTCGGTTTCAGCTCTGCTTTGAAGCATCATGCAGCTCGATCTATTTCTCCAAGCCAAGCACCGATGGGCGGGGACCAAACGACAATAATTAATAGACGATATTTCGATTTTTTTTTTCATGAATGTGACTTATTTCGTCGGGTGAAAAGACATGCAAAAATATTAAGTTTGACGTGATGAGAGAGAGAGAGAGAGAGAGAGAGAGAGAGAGAGAGAGAGAGAGAGAGAGAGAGAGAGAGAGAAAATAAAATTTCGTTTCATAATATACCAAAAAAAAAACCCCAAAAATGCGGTACGGACTGCCAAGTACTGTGAAAATAACATTGTCATGATTTTACACAATGTAGAAAATATCATATAAATTGTCACAATGTGAAAATAGCATTTTTGTTTGTTTCAAATATGCATTGATTTCACTGCTAAGTATAAAATAAATGGATTTCTTAATTAAAAATTCATTTGATATTTTCACATCTGGTAATACCAAGTTTGCTTGACAATATCTGAATCATCAACTCTAATAGGCAGTTCGCAAATTTAAAAAAAAAATAAATAAATAATAATTAAACAAATATAGCGCTTAGCAAAGACACTGCCCAGACTACGCGGAAGCGCAAGTTGATCGGAGTCTTCGCTAAACTCACATTCTAAGGAGTGTAGGCTGATCTTGGTCTTCGCCAGACGCACATGCTCCATGTCCCCCTTCGCTTTGCGCAGCCTATGCAATATAATGTCCTTTTCGTACTGGCATGCCCAGGTTATAGCAAGATAAGAATACATTTGATATGTATGCTCTTTGCAGATAAAGTACTAAATGTCAAAGTGTGAAGATAAGCTGTCGCATTTCTATTGTTTCATATAAAGGGGAAATACATTCAGGGGATGTAACTTTTATACATAAAATGTTTCCCTTATGCAGAGTGCTCTATTTTGAGGAAAAACCTTTTGCTCCAGATGAGCGATTTTCCCCTATAAGAGTGACCCCGTTAACAAGTCCATATAAGTTTGTGGCGGAAATAAAAGAAAACATCCCTTGAACCGCACTTTTATATAGTAAATCTCGTGTTTACAGGGGAAAACCTTATTATTTTCTTATTTCTGCTATATTTCGAGCATAAATAATCACGATTTTTATCTAATTTATTTCGTTTTCAGCGGTTAAATTTACAATGTATTTGTATAGGCCTTCTTTTCGTAATGAGTCGCAAAACTTTACGCCAAAAATGTTGGTTTTGGTGCCATGATGAATCCCCATACATGTATGTCACACGAGTATTTTATGCGAATGTGCACCGCTTTTTATCTGGAAAGCAAACAGAAGTAGTGTCCTTTGAAAATTCCTTTCAATATCGGTTATGTGTTTGTAAGGACGTAAACTTCTGATAAAATTAAATGTGCCGAGTGTTATTATCAGTTCTGGACGGTTTTATTACGTATTGTCGATGAAAACTTGCTGTGAAATAAAAATTGAAACCTACTGAGAATAGATCCGGAAAGCCAAACGAGGGGACCCAGCAGGCACTCAACGTTGAACTAACGTTGAAACAACGTTGAAAACGTTGTTTCAACGTTAGTTCAACGTTGAATCAACGTTTTGTGCCTGCAGGGGAGGAACTTGAAAACTGACTCGAAAGTTAATTTACGCTTACAAATCAATGTTATGAACACTTCTGTATGCTTCACTTTATAGAGGGAAAATGGGGTTTACAGGTTTACAGGGGTATACTTTTGTTCTCATGTCTGCTCCAAATCAAACAGTGTAGTTACTAATTAGGAGCACCGCACTGAGACGTTACACTCTATGCTAGTAGCAGAAATAAGACAAAAATACATTTTTTATTTATAAAAAAAACAGTTTTTGAGATACAAAAGCATATGCCCTATCTCTAATGCAAGGAAAAGTTCTATTTTTACCACCTTGACTTTAAGGAGACAACCACCGACTCTGTTGTTATGAGTTCTGACGGGACAGGTGTGGGCCGGGGATAAGAAAATCCAAAATAGAAGTGGAGGCAATGATCAGGAATCGATACAATTAACCCACAGCTCCCATCAGAGACACCACAAACATGAAACAACAGACCCTAATGGAAACATCAATAGCGGAAGTTGCTAGTTTGTTTCACTCTTACGACTAACAAGTAGCATTTTCATATCTTTTTATACTCAATTGACTTAAGGCCCTCGCCCATCGGGACTTGGAGAAATAGATTGCGCTGAATGATGCTTCCACACAGAGCTGAAACCGATCGCATAAGCAATGGTAATCCACTTAGAAGCACTAAGGCTGCACTGGCAAAGTAGTGTGTGTCGGATTGTCCCTGCAAATAAATCCTATTTAGTGGTAGGGCGGTGAGCTTGAAATGTTATTTCATCTCAATGTGGGGTAAAAGTCCTACAAATTTGGAAGCAACGTCTCCAAAATGACATAAATAGTGTTAACGAGGACCTATAACCTTAATGCAAACACATGAATTCATTTGATTTTAGACTTTTGTTTCTTACTGACCGTTCCAAGTCGGATTTACTGTCATTGATTATTATTGTTATCGTTCGTCTTTGCGTTTGTGTTTATTGCTAATATCGTATTATTTTGGATGGTCGTTTAGCCATTTTGTGGGAAACTAACTGGCATTTTGTCTTTCTACCTGTGACGTTTTTATTATATGGATGTTAATTTATGTTTGTATCTTTCCCTTTGATGTTTTGGATAGGCGGTGTGAGGTAATTGTATCGGTTTCTGATCATTGCCCTCACATTTATTTTGACATCCATCTAATGAATCTTGGCGCGTCTCTTCTTTGCCTTTTTGTACATCAATTTGCACGTTTTGGACCCGTCTTAGCGGTATGTCAGTTGTCTATGTTGTTAATGCATGCAGTGGTCACATTATTACAGTTTCTTGTACGAGTATTGCACTTATTGGTCAATTCTTTGCAGGGTTATGTATGTCAGTTGTTCTTGTTGATATTTTGTTGATTGCACGTATTGCCCCCTGCTTTGCAGTGTCATGTATGTCGCACCGCTTTGCCTGGGCAGGCTTAGATCCTCTAAGCGGGTTACCAGTACTCGTGTGCGGTCGGTTTCAGCTCTGCTCTGCGTAGGAGCATCTTGCAGCCCATCTATTTCTTCAAGCCCGCTAGTTATGTTTCCCTTAGCGTCTAGTTATTTCATGTTCGAGTTCCTTTTCCTTTTGTGTTTCTGATGGGAGGTGTGGGTTAATTGCATCGATTCCTGGTCATTGCCGTCCGAACTCTCCAGTGAAATTCTCCGAGAACATAAAAAAGCAAACAATTACAGAAATGAAACAACGGTGAGGATTCGACAGCATGTAATAACTGAAAAACTGGAGCAAACGAAACCCAAAAGTTAGACTCCGATGATCCCGACTAAGGCGATTTTATATTTTTATTCCGTTTGTGTGTAGTTTTTTTCGGTTTTGGATACAGTGCTAAGATGTTTTGTATGATTTTTTTTTATTATTGTGAAGTTAAGTCTGTGATTTGTGCATCGCTACCACGTCTAGGGAGCAACCGAGAGCATGCGACCTTGCTTTCCACATTGTATAACATAATCTGATTAGGTTTTGCTTTTTTCCGCCATCGATGCGCTTTGATCGTTTAATATGGCTTTATCCCGATATGGTTTTCTTTTGCTGATTTGATTCTTTGAAATTAAGCAGACCAAAATGAGACAACATCGGTGAACTGTTTTCTATTATAAGCAATGTCAGGTTTATTCATTACTTGCTCATTCGCTTCCTGAAGGGTGTCATTGTTTAATTTTCAAACCATCTTGATCTCTAAAGGCATTTTGGAAACCGAGGTAGTTCAAACGTCAGCCGGTATATGGAGGATGCCAGCAACATCACCCATCTTATTTTATGATATACAAATTTTGCTTGGAAAAAGGACTTCAAACGACATTAATATTACCAAACCAATGTAAATAACACTACAAAAACGAGAGCACATTTTCAGATGTACGCTCCTGTAAACCCCACTTTACTCCATATATATACATATTGGTGTTTACAGGGATCTGCATTTTTCACACGTATCAACGTATTATATTCATAATGTAATAAAAACTAAGTGAGATAGTTTGTGATTCCAATTGTAAATTAATGTTTCTGATGGATGTCAGGCAATGCATTCTCCTGCTAAATATGTGTTTGGATATTAATGACTGTCTGGCACGAAATTGAAAATAAAATGAGGCTTAAGTATGCCATTGTCTGCCCCGATCTCCACAAGATCGCAACACATGATGCCAGCCATGGAACTCAAACAAGGAGACCTTTGATAGCGAGCTCATATAAAACTTATTTTGTTGCTAAAAAGTGTTGCTGTTGATGTTTTTTCTTTTAAGTTGAGTTTAGAAAGGTATTTATACTGGCTTTTCAAACGTGATGTCTGGTCATGCAGAATGCTGATCCATGTTACTTTATTCTTGTTTGTGTTCCTTGCTTCCAAAGGTAATATTTAAACTTTCTGTCTTTTCTGTACTGTAAACCACTGGACATTTAGGTGTGACCTGTCTTCAAAATTGTCATTTGGAGAGGTTAATCTGTGGGTTACGGTTGGGAATTTCGATGTACTGCGGTGCGCCCAATCTTCCAGTCTTATGCACGTATTCAGCAGTTTTACCTTTAATGTTTACTATTTGCCCAAAGCGGTATGCGTTGTGAGCTTCGTAAAATCAAAGTCCGTCCAATGAAAAGCGCTGTTACGTGATAATATATATATCGCAGAATATTCTGCCGCAAATTTTTGACGCTATCCAATCAGACGTAGCATTACATACGCAAGTGCATTAGAATTGGCCTTGAAAGGACTTTCCAGTTCATATAAAACAAAATATGATTTATCGTTTGAAAAACAAACAAACTAACAAACAAATAAAGAAACAACAATGGTTAGTTTACCTTTCAGGTTTAATGGTCTTCAGGCTTTGATTTATGTCGGAAGTTTAAAAGGTTTTCTTTCATAAATGGGAAATGGTTACTGACTTGACCATAAGATGGGGACATTTGAATAAACGATGTTTATGACATCAATTCTCAATACTGCTGGAATTTGACATTAGATGAGGGTCTTCTAATTACACCAAGATCTGGCATATTCAAATGTTTTGTTGTTTTCAATAACATTGAACTTTGAAACTTTTTCAAGTACAAGATTTAAGCTCATGACTTCAGGGCTATAAAAATAATTCCATCAACTTACGGGATATCGTTTTTGAAAGGAAGGAATTTGTTCTGGTCACGGCAATTATTTTCCGTAAACCCAGTGAGCAAAACATTAGCCTTTCACGCTCGCCTTAGATGCACTGCGGTGTTCGCCACCGTGGAGATGACATATAAAAGCAAAAAAAAAAAAAAAAATAATAATACAATAATTTTCAATTAATACATAAAAAGACGTGTTTGTTTTGATACTTTATTTCATTGTTTTCCATTATTATATTCTCATTGTAACATTACGTTAACGTTATCCATCTGTGCACCGTGACCAACGTAACGCGTGCAGAAGGGTCCGTGTAATGACGTCGCATGTAAACATTTTTTCTTGGGAGGTCCGCTGCAAAATAATTCTTTGAAAACATTGCAGCAATGTACAAAATGTCGTGAAAAAGCTTTGCAGTATAACAAATTCGTTATTTTGATTCTTAAAGGGGAACATTGAATCAAATTTACCGCCTAAATGCGATAGTACCGCTAATAATAATCACAGATAATGTGATCGCGCCTAATTGCATGGACAGATATCGCTCTCGGGCGGAAATGTGAATTCGTTTCACTGACCGTTCCAAGGAGTTCTCTCGGGCGGAAACGTGAATTCGTTTCACTGACCGTTCCAAGGCGATTCTTCTGTCGCGGTTTATTTTTGTCATGGGTTGTCTTTGAGTGTGTGTATCGCTTATATTATTTTGTTTTGGATAGCTAGTTGGCCATTTTGTGGGAAAGTAACTGTCCTTTTGACTTTCCGCTATTATTGATTCCAGGGTCTAGCTATTTCACGTTTGTGTTTCTTTCCCTTTGGTGTCACAGCTGGGAGCTGTGGGTCCTGATCATCATTGCCTTCACTTCTATATTTCATATTCCTCGTCAATAATCTGCCTAACTTATAATGTAACAGTTCTGCATAACAGAGCAAGTAGAGTCAAAGGCATCCATGTCCTTTAGGGATTTTCAAGATTAACCTTACGTCGTTATTCACTTTTAATTTGCAGTTCTGTTTGACTTTATAAGGCTTCGATGTTTTTGTGGTACAAGTTGAACGTTAAAGGTTTTTTGCGTGATTGTTCTAAGCATTCAACCCGCAAGCATTTATCGCAATCGAGATTAATGTAATTTAGATGATTGTTATTGCGTCACATTAAGCTTAAGCACTGCAATAAACGGACCAGGCCAGCGAGCAAAGAAGCCAGAGAATCCAACTGATAGACAATCGAAGACGCAGAAGCACGACGTCTTGCAAAAAGCTCCCTCAAGTTTTCACTAAAGATCTGCAAGAAGCAAAGGCTGTGATGAGACAGCCGTATGCACTGGGCTCGTCTCAGTCATTGCTGATCGCCGTTGAAAAAACAACTTTTTTCTCATGAGCTGAATCAAAAGGTATAAAATGAAATATTAATGTGTCCTGCAAACGACAGATTACGTTGTTTGATTAAATGCATTTGCACAAAGAGTCCTTTCTGATACGGAAAACTAGAGCTCAGTGCAGAATATAAGGTTCATCAGATAGTATATCATTTTGACTGTAATGGTAGGCAGAAAGTATAATATTTGAGACAGTGCGACTTTGTTATTGCTCAGTCAATGTTCAAATGCTTCTTCCTGTCGGACATCAACTTGTTGTCAGCTTTAAATTCTTCTTCTGATAGTAATATTCGATATTTAGACAAATGGATATTACAGTTTCTGGATAAGGCTGGGCATTTTGATACAATATTAAGATGTGTAGTGTATACTGAGGCCATGCATCACGCGCTAAATTTTGTTTTTGTGATAACACCCAAAAGAGAAGTGAACGCAATGATCAGGAATCGATACAATTAAGCCACACCTCCCATCATAGACACCAAAGGGAAATAAACACAAACATGAGATAACTAGACCCTAATGGAAACATCAATAGCGGAAAGCCAAAAGGAGGGTTACTTTCCTACAAAATTGCCAATTGGCTATAAAAAAAAAATAAAAAAAAAGATACAAGCGATACACCACATTCAAAGCCCCCCCCCCCCCCCACCCCCACCTGAAATTATTTGACCGTTCCAAGGCGGTTCTTCTGTCGCGGTTAATTTTTGTTATGGTTTGTATTTGCGTGTGTGTATCGCTTATATATTTATCTTTGTTTCCATTAGGGTCTACTTATGTAATGTTTGTTTTTCTTTCCCGTTGGTGTCTCTGATGGGAGTTGTGCGTCATTGCCTTCACTTCTATTTTGGAACGGTCAGTAAAAAGTAATACACGGGAGGGGCTGGGGGTACTTAAATCGATTTTACGCGGCCTCAATTCCCGGCCTTACTTTCTTTGCGATTTAGACAAATAATTTGTTCAGTCCACATGAAGACTTCCTAACTCATCAGTGTAACATCTCCGAAAACAAAAATATCAAGGAACCACAGAGATGAAGCAACGGTGAGGACTCGACAGAAAGAAATAACTGGACAGCTGGAGCAAAGGAAAACAACAGTTAGACTCAGATGGGCCCGACCTGAGATAGAGTATCAGGTACAAACCAATATTACATAAAATTAAATTTGAATTCTAAGTAAAGTAGAAGTAAAACAAAGATCAGGAATCGATGCAATTAACTTACTCCACCTATCAAAGACACCAAAGGGAAAGAAACACAAACATTAAGCGACCGGACCATAATGGAAACCTAAACAAAGTAAGGCCATACGGACAGTTACTTTCCCACAAAATGGCCATATGGCCATCCAAAATAAAAAGACACAAGTGATACACACACGCAAGCAACAAACCACACCACAAACAAACCACCACAAAAGAACCGCCTTGGAACCGACCCTACGTGGCCACAATCCTCGCCCTCACTTCCGTCGCGATTTAGACAAAAGCAAAAGCCTTTACGCTAAAACTGTCATAGAATCTGAGTCCTGGCCCATAGGTGAGAAGACAAAATGACGTTAAGGGGTCTTTGTTCAGTACTGATACAGTCAGTCTATACGTTCTTGAGTCAGATACCTGACATTCATGTTTGTCCTAGGGATTTACTTGTTACATTGAAGGATCTGACCAGCCTTTGTGGAAATGAGCATGTGCATGCAACTCATACTACTTATAAAGACTGATTTTTTCTTCATTACGCGGCGCGGCAGATACAGGTCAGACCCAAGACGTGACAAGACAAAATGACGTTCAGGTTTCTTCGTCCAGTGCTGATACAGGTCAGCCTATACGTTTCTTGAGTCAGAGACCTGACATTCCTGTTTGCCCTAAGTATCAACTTGGTATATTGAAGGATCTGACCAGCCTTTGTGGTAACATAGGCAGATCTGAGCATGTGCATGCCACTCATCTAGGTTATGAATCATGTTTTCTTCATAAGGCAGCTAATTATATTCTGATTATTTGGTCCAACCGGGCAATCAGTATCTATAAAAAAAGAAAGAAAAAGTAGTCGAACTCTCTTAATTACACAGTCTAGAGTTGTTTTCCGAAACAACAGATATTCCTACACCAAAATATGTTTTATCCTTGTTCAGATCTGACCTTAAAACAGCGTCGAAATCAAAGCTAGGACATATTCCAGTCATAACTCTTGAAAGACGGGCCTAAAGTATTCCTGAGATACTTAAAATCAAGCTAAATTTGGCTGAAGTAAAATCCCATTTTGAACGGGAAATATGAGGTCCAGCTCACCTCAAGCTAAACAACTTGGCATTTCAGAAAATAAAATTCACAGACTTCATTCGATAGAATTTGATTCAATTTATTCTGTGCTGACATTTAAATGAGGTCAAAATAACTGAATTTAAGACAAGTCAGAATGATGTACTTGCGTAAGTTTTTTTTAATTCTGCCCATATTTTTATTTGTATCAAAATGAAATTTAGTGCTGTGGTTTCGGTCGCCATCTAGGCGTAATTTGACAGATTTAATTTTCCACTCTTCCCACACTGTCTCACTTTTTCTGCTCTAAGCTCTCAGAATTCCAATCAACGCACATAATTTACCCTAATAATAACGAAGCCTGTCTGATCAAACCCACACGGATAGCTGTTTATTTCAAAACTGCCCTTAGATGGAGAATCACCTGATTTGGATATAAATTTTGTGTAGTACACGAAACAAACGTCTAGAAAATCGGTCTTCTAATAAATATCCATTCCGTTTTTAACGCATGTCGTCTTCTTTAATGAAACCGATTACCTACGGTTTACCAAAGAGTATTACACATTTCTCAACTTTAGAAAAGTACATGTGGAAAGTAAGGCAATGATCAGGAATCGGTAAATACTTCCCAGACACCAATGAGAAAGAAGATGCACATAAAGCAGCGACATTAAAATTGAACAAAAATACAAATACACAGACAGACAGACAAAATAATTTGTCTGTTTGTCTGTGTATTTGTATTATTTTAATACGTGTTTTCGACTCTCAGGTCAGCATTTGACACAAGAGCAAATTATAAAATAAAACATTATGATATGAAGCCTTGTGAAGAGTAGTTGTTCAGATGTTGGTACAACTGTTTTAGGGAGGCAACATATTGCACGACCCGCAGAAAAAAGCAACCGACTGAAGTCGGTTGATTTCTAAGAGTGCCCTAAAATCACCGTGTCATTCTGTCATTCTGTCAGTCTGTCAGTGTGTCCGTCCGTCCGTTACCCGTTTGTGAAAATTGGTGATAGTGACTTAACCGCTTGGAATATTTAAACAATTTTTGGCATACTGATAGATATCAATGAGATCTAACCAATGAACTTGCGAAATATTACATGCCATATAGTATAGCCTCGCCGAGGCAAAAAATGTGAATTTTTTTAACTGCTTCTCCTCGGCAACCGTTGGGCCGATTGAAGTCAAATTTCATATGGAGCCTCTATGGGATGGGGGAAACCAACATTTGCTCATGGGGTCCAGGTCACATGACCAAAATGGCCGCCAAGCCATATATGGTGTGTGTCTGTCCGTCCGTAGCCCGTTTGTGAAAATTGGTGATAGTGACTTAACCGCTTGGAATATTTAAACAATTTTTGGCATACTGATAGATATCAATGGGATCTAACCAATGAGCTTGCGAAATATTACATTCCATTTAGTATAGCCTCGCCCAGGCAAAAAATGTGAAAATTTTTGAACTGCTTCTCCTCGGAAACCGTTGAGCCGATTGAAGTCAAATTTCATATGGAGCCTCTATGGGATAGGGAAACCACAATTTGCTCATGGGGTCCAGGTCACATGACCAAAATGGCCGCCGAGCCATATATGGTAAAAACCCTTCATAAATAGTCTTCTCCAGAACCACTGGGCAGATTTCCACGAAACTTGATAAATAGCATCTGGGACGTAGGCCCATCATAAATTGCTAAAATGGTGACCCTGGGTTGACCTTGACCTTCTTTGGGTCCATCCGTAACCCGTTTGTGAAAATTGGTGATAGTGACTTAACCACTTGGAATATTTAAATAAATTTTGGCGTACTGATAGATATCAATGAGATCTAACCAATGAACTTGCGAAATATTACATTCCATTTAATATAGCCTCGCCGAGGCGAAAAATGTTAAAATTTTCGAACTGCTTCTCCTTGGAAACCGTTGGGCCGATTGAAATCAAATTTCATATGAAGCCTCTATGGGACGGGGGAAACCAAAATTTGCTCATGGGGTCAAGGTCACATGACCAAAATGGCCGCCAAGCCATATATGGTCTGTCTGTCCGTCCGTAACCCTGTTGTGAAAATTGGTGATAGCGACTTAACCGCTTGGAATATTTGAACAATTTTTGGCATACTGATAGATATCAATGAGATCTTACCAATGAACTTGCGAAATATTACATTCTATTTAGTATAGCTTCGCCGAGGCAAAAATGTGAAAATTTTTGAACTGCTTCTCCTCGGAAACCGTTGGGCAGATTGAAGTCAAATTTCATATGAAGCCTCTATGGGATGGGGGAAACCAAAATTTGCTCATGGGGTCCAAGTGACATGACCAAAATGGCCGCCAAGTCTTATATGGTCTGTCTGTCTGTCTGTCCGTCCGTAACCCGTTTGTGAAAATTGGTGATAGTGACTTAACCGTTTGGAATATTATAAAACAATTTTTGGCCTTCTGATAGATATCAATGAGATCTAACCAATGAGCTTGCGAAATATTACATTCCATTTAGTATAGCCTCGCCGAGGCAAAAAATGTGAAAATTTTTGAACTGCTTCTCCTCGGAAACCGTTGGGCCGATTGAAGTCAAATTTCATATGGAGCCTCTATGGGATAGGGAAACCACAATTTGCTCATGGGGACCAGGTCACATTACCAAAATGGCCACCAAGCCATATATGGTCTGTCTGTCTGTCCGTCCGTAACCCGTTTTGTGAAAATTGGTGATAGTGACTTAACCGCTTGGAATAGTTAAACAATTTTTGGCATACTGATAGATATCAATTAGATCTCACCAATGAGCTTGCGAAATATTACATTCCATTTAGTATAGCCTCGCCGAGGCAAAAAATGTTAAATTTTTTTTTTAACTGCTTCTCCTCGGAAACCGTTGGGCCGATTTAATTCAAATTTCATATGGAGCCTCTATGGGATAGGGAAACCAAAATTTGCTCATGGGGTCCAGATCACATGACCAAAATGGCCGCCAAGCCATATATGGTAAAAACCCTTCATAAATAGTCTTTTCCAGAACCACTGGGGCAGATTTCCATGAAACTTGATAAATAGCATCTAGGACGTAGGCCCATCATAAATTGCTAAAATGGTGACCCTGGGTTGACCTTGACCTTATTTGGGTCCGTCCGTAACCCGTTTGTGAAAATTGGTGATAGTGACTTATCCGCTTGGAATATTTAAACAATTTTTGGCATACTGATAGATATCAAATAGATCTAACCAATGAACTTGCGAAATATTACATTCCGTTTAGTATAGCCTCGCCGAGGCGAAAAATGTGAAAATTTTCGAACTGCTTCTCCTCGGAAACCGTTGGGCCGATTGAAATCAAATTTCATATGAAGCCTCTATGGGACGGGGGAAACCAAAATTTGCTCATGGGGTCCAGGTCACATGACCAAAACGGCCGCCAAGCCATATATGGCCTGTCTGTCTGTCCGTCCGTAACCCGTTTGTGAAAATTGGTGATAGTGACTTAACCGCTTGGAATATTTAAACAGTTTTTGGCATACTGATAGATATCAATGAGATCTTACAAATGAACTTGCGAAATATTACATTCCATTTAGTATAACCTCGCCGAGACGAAAATGTGAAAATTTTCGAACCGCTTCTCCTCGGAAACCGTTGGGCCGTTTGAAGTCAAATTTCATATGGAGCCTCTATGGGATAGGGAAACCAAAATTTGCTCATGGGGTCCAGGTCACATGATCAAAATGGCCGCCAAGCCATATATGGTAAAAACCCTTCAAAAATAGTCTTCTCCAGAACCACCCGGGCAGATTTCCACAAACTTGATAAATAGCATCTAGGACGTAGGCCCATCATAAATTGCTAAAATGGTGACCCTGGGTTGACCTTGACCTTCTTTGTGCCTAGGTCAAACTTTGACACATATGCTTTTGTACTGGAAAAGTGAGAATGCATTTTATCCTGCAAACGATTCAGAATACAGTACTAAAGTATAAGATATATTTTTGTTCCTTACGCGCATTTATTGGGGGAACCGTTTTAGGTCCAGGTCACATGACCAAAATGGCCGCCATACCCATATATGGTAACACTCATAAAGCTAAAAGCATCCGGCGGGTCGTGCACTTCAGCTGAAGCACTGGTTTTATCTATCAGTCACCCATTTGGATGGTTATCTTTTTAAGGGGACGTGGGGCTTCACGTTTAACTTTTTTTCCTGTCACCGTTGAACAGAAAATAACAATAAAGGGGTCGCACTTCGTCTCCATTACTAACGTGTTTATAGTAAAATCTACGGTTTGCTGTACGTAGCATATAAATAAAAATAAAAAAATGAGTTCCTTTAAGAGCAATGAAAACATTCATAGGAAAGAAGATGGGTCATACTACGTACTTCGGCTTATAAAGCCTCATCAGTGACCCTGTAATGATCCGGCAACGAAAGCCAGAGGAAACATACTGCAATTTTGCAAATTTCGAATAAGCAGTCGATTCAAAGACTGATATAAATCAAAATGGGGTCCAAATAACTTAAAACCTGTCTAGAATATGAGTCTAAACCAATAATTTATTTCTGATTTCTCAGAATATTCACGCTGATCTCAAAGGACCAAAAGTAAAATAAAAAAATGCACTATGGTTGATGTACGGGGAGACGTTTTACGGCCGCCACACGGCACAACACCAGCTGCAGTGAAGGCAAATAAAAATAAAAAATGAGTTCCTTTAAGAGCAATGAAAACATTCATAGGAAAGAAGATGGGTCATACTACGTAGTTTCGGCTAAAAAAGCCTCATCAGTGACCCTGTCATGATCCGGCAACGAAAGCCAGAGGAAACATACTGCAATTTTTCGAATTTCGAATAAGCAGTCGATTCAAAGACTGATATAAATCAAAATGGGGTCCAAATAATTGTTAAAAACCTGTCTAGAATATGAGTCTAAACCAATAATTTATTTCTGATTTCTCAGAATATTCACGCTGATCTCAAAGGACCAAAAGTTAAATATAAACTGCACTATCGTTGATTTACGGGGAGACGTTTTACGGCCGCCACACGGCACAACACCAGCTGCAGTGAAGGCAAATAAAAATAAAAAATGCATTCCTTTAAGAGCAATGAAAACATTCGTAGGAAAGAAGATGGGTCATACTACGTAGTTTCTAATAAAGCCTCATCAGTGACCCTGTCATGATCCGGCAACGAAAGCCAGAGGAAACATACTGCAATTTTGCGAATTTCGAATAAGCAGTCGATTCAAAGACTAATATAAATCAAAATGGGGTCCAAATAATTAAAAACCTGTCTAGAATATGAGTCTAAACCAATAATTTATTTCTGATTTCTCAGAATATTCACGCTGATCTCAAAGGACCAAAAGTAAAATAAAAAAATGCACTATATGGTTGATGTACGGGGAGACGTTTTACGGCCGCCACACGGCACAACACCAGCTGCAGTGAAGGCAAATAAAAATAAAAAAATGAGTTCCTTTAAGAGCAATGAAAACATTCATAGGAAAGAAGATGGGTAAGCTTATAGTAGAACAATAATAAGACGTGGTTGGCATCGAAAGATAATGTCGCTCATCTTGATTTCTATAGCCATGATTAAATTTCTTCAGGAAGTCCCAAAGGATATGTCCAGTGGGGCTACCCATGGGAATGAGCGCGACTGCAGTCCTTTTATATAATCATGTTACTCAGTCACGGTCCTACCATTCCGTTAGGAAAACATGTCCGTAAGAAAAAAATGGCGTCCAACATGGTGTCAGAAAATGATAAATATTAGGTAAAAATCATAACATCTTTATTATTTCTGCTTTCAACATAGATTGTTGGTGCTTGTTAGAACCGCCTCATTACTGAGGCGGTTCTAACGAGTACCACAATCTAGGTTTTTGGGCAAAAATAAGGCAGATAATGTATACCCCCATAACACAGCTGTGTTGATATTAAACGGAATATACTAAATTTATCATTGAATCTTTGAGTAGGCAGGAACTACATTTTGCGCGGAAGATTTCAGTAATTTTGAGGCATATCCTAAAGGCGATAGCTACTATGCTTCTAAAAACCACTCAATAGATGGTGGATGAGAAGGGTCATCGAGCGACGACTAAAGTCTTGCGACTTCACTACGTGAATCCACAGACTAAAAACGTAGCAAAATAAATCAAACATACATAATCATAACACTTTCTGTCTAACTTGCGGCTGGGAAAGTGACTTGCGTTCGAATCTAGTTAGCGGCCATCTGAGCGAGTCAGGTATACTCAGGTCCTCTCGGTCGTGTAATTAAAGTGTTTGGATTATTTTTCTAACACAGGTTAAATCGGGTTGAAAATTTAAACCGGAGGACCAATGGTCCTAATCAGCTCACCTGAGTGCTGGGTCTATATTGTTCCTGAGACATTCATCTTTGAAGGTTGTTTACCATAGCAACCATCGTGGTCATGTGACCAAAACCACTTGAACAAACTTGTTTCTCCAACCTATAAGGGCTTCATATGAAATTTGGCTTAAATTTGTCTAGTTTTATTGCTGTTTTTTTTTATCTTTAACGAGTTTATTTTGGTATGTAAGTGACCCCGGACAACGGTCGGTGAGAAATCTTGACTTCTGGTACTCATGCAGCGTCATTAACTCCTTAGGCTAATTGCATATACCATTTACGTTCATAAAAATATTAAACGACATGGGGCGGTTCTACAACCTATGTTTACAGTATAAATAAGAAAAATGTCACAGATTTTTTCATCAGAAAATTAGCCATTTTCGAGATGTGAAAAATGCACTATGTCGCACGGGTGTGTTATCGTATAAGAATGAATAACTTATATTACAAAACCATTAGTTTCTGAAGTGATATTTGTTTGACACTTGCTGTTGTAATTTCCTGGAAAAGAAAATTACAAAAGATGTACGTGACCAATCCCACGGGCTATTACTTGCAGAATGCTATGACAATACTGCATATTCAAAACGCGAGTGGTTTCTCATTTCAAGCAAACATAGAAAGTGCCTCCATTTTACCAGATTGATTCTGAACGTTTTCGAAGGACAATTATTGCAGAACAGCGGGAGCTCAGCCATTGCGTCCGCAGTTAAAAGTACAGGACATTCACTTGTACAGTAAAAATTCCTATTATAAGACCCCCTTTGTGACTGTTTAAAAGTGGTCTTTAAGACCACTTTTGAACAGTGTCAAAGGTAGTTCCTGGCCAGAGGACATTGTGTGCGGAAATTCGAAGCTTTTTCCTATTATAAGACCACCTTTGGGACCGATCAAAAGTGGTCTTTAAGACCACTTTTGAACAGTTCCAAAGGTAGTCCCTGGCCAGAGGACATTGTGTGCAGGAAATTCGAAGCTTTTTAAAGTAGAGTTAGTCTTAGCCCATTTAGTACCAGAAACCCCAAAACGGGTACCCTGGCAAACAGTGCAGGCACTCAATCAAAGCGGCGTCTGATCAGGGCCTTCACTGTTTGCAGAAAGTTCAGCCATTTTTCAAATCAATTTTGAAGAAAACACAACCTGACACCCCTAAATTTTGGAATGGACTCCTGGTATATATAAGGAGGAAGATTCCATTTGGTGCACAAAGGGTTAATTTTACGTGGTCTTAATAGCGGTATTTTGCTGTATTTGTTATGTTTTGAAAGGTTCTCATATTCTTGGTATTTTCCTACAAAGAACAAAGTACAAGACTAATCGCATGGGACTGAATTCAATGCTGCGTTTGTCAGTTTATCACGTATCACACTCTAGTTTTTTGCTTTTGTTTTCAGTCGTCACTTTATATGTTTACTTGTGCTTTTACAAGATGTTGTCTCTCAACATAAAATAAAATGTTCATAGCACGACGGAAAGATAA
Source organism: Lucinisca nassula (assembly GCA_963580285.1). NCBI lineage: Eukaryota > Metazoa > Mollusca > Bivalvia > Lucinida > Lucinidae > Lucinisca > Lucinisca nassula. The sequence goes on along the minus strand of OY757014.1, from coordinate 108,429,049 downwards.
TAAAATGTGAAAACGAAGTTCCATAATAGTTTTGGGCGGATGTATTTATTTGATTTGAGGTTTAACGTTCCCTTCAACACTGTACATGTCATTTTGGAGACGTTGCTTCCAATTTTGTGGGACTTTTACCCGACACTGAGATGAAATGACATCTCAAGCCCTGTCGTCCAATGAAACACAGAGACACTGAGATGATATGGCATCTCAAGCCCTGTCGCCCAATGAAACCAAGATGTTTTATAAGCATGGACGGTCCGACTCGCAACGCTTTGCCTCGGCAGGCTTAGATCCCCTAAGCAGTTTACCAGTACTCGTGTGCGGTCGGTTTCAGGTCTGCGTGGAAGCATCATGCAGCCCATCTATTTTTTCAAGCCCCGATGGGCGGGGGCCGATGTGGCCGATGTATAATTACCGGTCAAAAAAGCCAGTGTTGTTCAAATTGGGTAAAGATAAGAAGAACGCCAGTTAATTTCCGCCATAAAAGTTATACCTTTATGTAAAATTATTTATGACACTCTAAGTTCTGCAAGATCAAGTGATTTTTTCTCCAGGTACTCCGGGTTTTGCCACCTCTGATTAACGATGGGCTCGAAATAAGTGTAAAAGATAGTTATTTATCTATTAAACCCAAACATCGCGAAGTAGACCTGAAAACATAATTTCTTTTCAAACATGTCGTAAGCTTATTTAATACTAACTTAAATGCTGGAAAGAGCAAACTGAAATCATCTGGTTCTCCTTAAGCGAAGATAAGACAAAATTATGAAGGAACTGGATTATTGGAGACATAGTTACGCAAAGCCATAAACAACACCACAAATTTAAAGATTTGGCGGGACTTTCAATGCAGTATTAGCTCTCTGAACCGAAGGATCCGGTAGAGCTTATAGTATGGTAAAGTAAATGTTTTCAGACCTTCTTGGTCACTGAGGTCAAGATCATAAGTGCGTTTACAAAGTAATAATGAACGTTTTACAGAACAGTTATATATATCTAAATTATTATGCAACGAAATTCCACGAAAGGCATACTGATTTTGCGCGGCCAATTAGCACGTCTGTCCATTATCAGACCCATCGAAATTCATAGAAGTTAGGAATTTTTTTTTGCTTTTATGCAGATTTACAAAAGTGTTTACTACATCACAGAGGTCGGTTTCATGAGGACATCATCAGGAAAACACGCCTATATAATTTTGACCCCCTTTTGACCCAATTTGGGGTTTGCAGGGGTAAGCCTTATTTTTCTTATTTCTGCTCTGAAATATAGATTGTGGGTACTCGTTAGAACCGCCTCGATGAGGCGGTTCTAACGAGTACCCACATTTTATAGTTTGGCCAGAAATAAGTAAATATATCATAATTTTTCATCCTTAAAATTTCATTTTTTTTCGGCGATAATGGTTACAATGTATTTGTATAGGCATGTTTTCGTAATGTTAAATATCGATTATTAAAAAGTGCCATTCTTGAAAAATGGTTGAAGTACACTACACTACACTGCAATTCAATGGTACTTCCTGACATACACACATAAAACAATTTGAGTCGTGCAACGTGAGGTCCTCTGACTTGTCATTGCGTAACCAGCTTATACAGGGATACAGCGTGTATAGGGAAACATTTTCTAACACTTTTGATAAAAGTTCATAAAATTGTCAAACTAGCTAAACTAGTTCTTTTTTCGTCCATGATGCTTTTAACCTTGTTATTGGAATGTTTTCAGGTAATCTAGTTGGCTGTACATGTTTCAATGGTTTTCCGGTTTTTGTTCCATAACACACACACACAAAAATAAATCAATAAATAAATAAAACGTTTTTGTGACCTACCGACCCATATGTTAGTTGAAACGCAGCTATTAATTTAGGCCAAATACAGCGCTGATAGCCTTTGCTGGCAGCCTTAATCATTATGATAACACGCCTAAACAAATACATTGTAAACTTTACCGCCGAAAAAACGAACATTTTAAGATGAAAAATTGTGATATTTTTTCTTATTTCTGCTCAAAATATAGATTGGGGGTACTCGTTAGAACTGCCTCGTCGAGGCGGTTCTTATGAGTACCCACAATCTATATTTTAGAACAGAAAATAAGAAAAATAAGTTTTACCCCTGTAAACCACAGTTTTACTGTATAAAAGTGGGGTTCAAGGAGGTCAAAATTATAAAGGTGTATTTTCGCGATGTAATGGCGCCTTTCATATCTCTAGAACTAGCATTTTTTTTATGAAAAAGATGTATGGTTTTCTTATTTCCAGCCTAAACATAGATTGCTAGTGCTCGTTAGAACCGTCTCATTAAGGCGCTTCTATTGAATTCAGACATACTATGTTTTTGACAAAACATCACGAAAACACGCCTTTATAATTTTGACCCCCTTGAACCCGACTTTTATAAAGTAAAACTGGGGTTTCCGGGGGTATACCTTATTTTTTCTTATTTCTGCTCTAAAATATAGATTGTGAGTACTCGTTAGAACCGCCTCGATGAGGCGGTTCTAACGAGTGCCCACGATCTATATTTTGAGCAGAAATAAGACAATTATCACAATTTTTCATCTTAAAATTTTCATTTTTTCGGCGATAAAGGTGGCGAAGTATTTGTATAGGCGTGTTTGCGTAATGATAACGAAGGTGATATTTACGTCTGTAAACCCCACATTTCTCTATATAAAGTGGGGTTTAGAGGTGTGTTTATTGCACGGACGTGTTAACCTGATGTTCTCATAATGTGATCTCATTGATAAAAGTTTATCGTATGGCATCGCGTCTGAGAGTGTAATAACGCCACATAACTTTTTATGCCGTTAATAATATATTATCCACTATTGGATTAAATATGTATATTACATGCATAACAGAGAAATACCATGATTTCTATCAGACAAAAACATGGTATTTTCCTTTAGGCTAAGGAGAAATATTTCCTCTTAGCTGGGGAAATAAATCTTTCTGGCTGGAACTACTTTTGACACAAGAAACAAGGTACTGCTTTTGCAATGAAATCGCTATATTCAAACGCGGGAAAGTTCAGACACGTCGACGTTAATCATGACGTCATCTCAATGGCGTCTGAGAAGATATCAACAAACGTTCAGAATGCGTGACGTTCGAGTAGGATGCAAGGTTGGAATACGGATTATCTGGACATAACTACAGAATGAGGGGTACGTTTTGTGACCGTTCTCTCGCATTTTTAATTGTTTTATCATGATAATACTTTATTTCTTCCATCTTCATGCATTACAATAGGAACCGCTTTCAAGATGGCGTCTATACAGTTTTTGTTTCAGTCAGCTTATGTGTCACTGCGCCCACTACCTTTTGCATAGACTGTATGTTAACAGTGAACTGTGAACAGAATTAGATGCAAAATGATCCATCAGCTCTATCAAATGCATGTAATATATAGTTTATTGATTCAGCCCATTCTAAATATGGGATTTATAAACATCGGGAGGTTGAACATCCTATAAAGAAACTCGTGCGCAAGCGCACTCGTTTCTTTATCGGATCTTCAACCTCCCTCGGTTTATAAATCCCATATTCAGAATCGGCTGAGTAATAAACTCTATGGATGCACAACTAGTGGATGCAAATTAGCCAGATACGTCCCGTAACATTACATTTACGACGTCGCGTTGAGTAATGGCGGAATATTGCCATTTTTTAAACAAACGTGAATAAAATGCGTTTTAAATGGCATATGATACATAGAATATTGCATTCGTGCTCATGTATTATTGAATTTATTAAACTCGTCGCGGAAAAGGCATAAAATGCGCGGCAAAGCCTTGCATTTTATTCCTTTTCCTCCACTCCTTTAATAAATCCAATAATACATGAACACTCATGTAAGATCCTCTATATATAATACAGTGAAGCTAGCTCATTGATGGCTAATTTTTCAACTCAGACGGCAATAAACGTAGTAAAATGTAGCGAAAACGTATTACATATGGCTATATATAGCTGCCTAGGCCACAATCATACTGGCGCGTATTGATGGCTAGGGTTCACTGCATATTTGAAAACGTGGCAAAACGGCAATGTATTATATACCGAAATACAGAACAGTTCCTATATTAAGACCACTTTTGAATAGCCCTAAAGGTGATCTTTTAATAGGATACACAAGGTGTAGAAACACAAAGAAAGAATTACTGAAAACGTTTCAATAAGCTTTTAATAACAGATTTAGTTTTAATTGTTGTGTCGTGAGCTATCCAGAAACGCCGACCGGAAGGTGATGGGTTTTACCCACTTGAATAATTAATGGTACCCAGGAAGCGAGAAAAGCATGCAGCAGAGACCACGCTCCTCAGTCTAGCTGAGCCACTTAAACCAACCAGACCAGTGCCTCTGCCAGGGAGATTCTCAACCATTTACCCAGGTAAGACTTCTTCCTTGTCCCGTGCCCAGTCCTGGTCCCACATACGGGTTATTAAAAATACATTATTTGGCGACGAGCGATAAAACGGAAGGGGGAATTCTCCGGTCATTTCGTTAGAGGTGTATTACTACTTCACGAGTTATCCTCGGATTCGTGAGGGACGGTGAACATGATACGCGGTCCACTTCGTTATTTTTTTAACGTTGGGGATTGTGAAGGATTCAGATTTACTTCACGTTTTCGGACGTGGGGGACGGTGAACATGATACGCGGTTCCTTTTGTTTACAGAGGGAACTGTGAAGGGTTCAACTCTTGATAGCCTGACGGGTTGAAATTGTGGGCAGGGGAAGTTCTGAGGCATTTAGCTTCTTGGTTTGGCCTGTTTATTTTTTCAACATCGTGGAGCCAGTCAGTTTTGGGGACAACCGGTGAGTTTGGCATTTAGCTGAATGAACCAATTCTTAAGGCAGTCTTAAATTAATTTAAAATTAGCTAATTGAATTGATTTTGGCTTGTCTTCTGCCAGTTTTTCTTGGGGTAATTTTCAGTTTGGAAAACTTCTAAATTGTCCCTTGCCAGTTGGGGTTTAGTTTTGCCTGGTTTGGTGGCTGATTTTCTCCGTGGAATGGCAGAGGAATACCTGGTTGTCAAGAAAGAAGAAAAGGTAATCTCTGTGTTTTCTAAACCAAGATTTACATGTACTTTTCTTCGATTGTTCGCTGTATTTTATACGCGACCATTATTATAAAAGAAATCCCTAACCTGTATCATTGTGGTATTAATTCAAGAAACCTACGTAAAATCTTTGGCGTATTCTATACACAAAGTACTTTCTTGAATAAAATTGGTGACAAATAACTGTCTGCATTTTTGAAGAAAGGGTTGGTTGGTTGGTTGCAGACGAGAAAGGGTTGTTTTCTTGAGTTTTCTAAACCGAAAATAGTCCTTTTTCTTCTATTTTGTTGTATTGAAAAGTATCGGCAAACAGCCATATATTGAAAAAGCATAGTTCTTACATTTTAGGAGTATTCTATACCCAAAATAGTTAAAAAGAACTGCTTATTACTTAAAAGAAGCCAGCCATCCATTAAAAAGCATTGTTCTAACGTTTTAGAAGTACGGTGCGATCCGGTAGCATTGCGCATATAAAGTTTATATAGCTATGTGTGACTTTGTTCAAGCCACCACTCAATTTTCAGTCAACAGCATTGCAGCATTTCCCTATCGACCAGCTGCAATGAAAATTGGCCTCTGAAGTTATTAATATACAGGACAAAGAATACTATGAAAAGGGATGCCCCCTTGAAATTGAACTACCAATTTTGTCGCCTAACATTGCGCACAATATGTTTGTTGAACATTTTGAACATGAGGGTTGACTCATAAGTTGTTGATTCGTTCTTCTGCAATGTTGTCAGAAGCAGTAAGTTTAGAATCAAGGGAATAGCGACTTTGGCTAGTTTTAAACTCAGTCTTGACTTATATGAGTTCGTATTTTGAGAAAAATTGGGGGGTTCCGCGAGGCTATTTCATCTGCACGTGCAGGACATCTTTTTCGGGTTAAAGTTAAACTTAATGCCGATGCACTGAATATAGTGGAATTGATAATTAGGGATACAGTTTGTGAAAATGCGAATGCAGGGTGCGCAAAATTAACGGCCATGCAAAGTTACCGGACTCGACTAATATATTCTCAAAATTATTAGTAAATAATTGCTTATCACTTAAAAGACAGACTTTTCTAGGGTTTTCACAGTATTCTATACGCGAAAATTATTGAAAAGTGTTCTGCCTGTCGAAAAGCCAGAAAAAAAAAGGATAAATATTTTGGGAAAGAATCTCTGGAGTATTCTATACACAGGTTATTCTTGAAATATTTATATTACACTTTACAGAAGTTGTATTTGTCACTCCTTGCACAAATAAGATAGCAAATGTTGAGACAAAGATTATTGACCAGACAGATGGCTTGATGGAGCATTAGTCGTCTTCTAGATACACAGGCGCCGGACGACACCATCAGTCAAAGGATGAAGAAATGCTTTCACGTGAACAGAATTGATAGAAGAATGTAGTGGGCATGGCGTTGATTTCTAATCCCCATGACCAAGAACAGTAGTAGAGCAGTCATGCAGTTGATTTCTAATCCTCATGGCTAGGAAGAGTAGAGCTAATTGGGTTGATTTCTAATCCCCATTGCCAAGAACAGTAGAGCAGTCATGGAGTTGATTTCTAATCCTCATGGCTAGGAAGGAACAGAAGAGGACATGCATTGGATTTCAGAAAGAGTTTAAGAATTAACAGAAAGTGACTGATCAGCCAGATGGTTCACCTTAGTGCTTGGAGTCTTCTAGACACATGCGCTTTGGTTGACATCATCAGACAAGAATGAAAAAAGTTTCACGTGAAAAAATAGTCTTTGGTCTCTCCGAAAGCAGATATGAAAATGGAGTTAAGAAAAAAGATAGGCCTCATGCCATTTGAATATGATTCATACAGCCGTAAAAGACATTCATGGTCAAGATCACATGGTAGGAAGTTCGAAGAGTCAAGAAGGCAAACCAGACCAAGGTTAACCTCCAGGGGTTAAAGGTCAGGAACAACCAAAAGAGGGCAGATTAAGCCAAGACTGGAGACACCTTCTAGAAGGCATGGAAGGTCGGGCTCACCTTCAAGGAGACAGAAATTGTCAAGGTCACCTAGGCGGGAAGGTCAAGTTCACCATCAGGAAGACAGGAATTGTCAAGGACACCTAGGAGGCATGGAAGGTTGAGCTCCCCTTCAAGAAGACAGGAATTGTCAAGGTCACTTTCTAGAAGGCATGAAAGGTCAAAAACGCCTTCAAGATGACATGATATAAGGAAATCACCTTCAAGGTTATGATGTCAAGGTCACTTTCAGGAGGGTAAGGAAGGTCAGTCACCTTCAAGAGGACGTGAAGCGTCAATGTCCCCTTCAAGAAGGCATGGAATGTCAAGGACATCTAGAAGGCATAACATGTCAAGGACACATAGAAGGCATGACAGGTCGACTCTTCAAGAAGGCATGGCAGGCCAAGGTCACCATCAAGAAAGTATGACAGGTCAAGGTCACCAAGAAAGCATGAGCAGCCAAGGTCATGCTCCAGATATGCAAGGTCAGGGTCGCATACAAGATCATACGCTCGACACCGGATGTCAAGGTCACTAAGGACATATTCAAGATCGAGCGTGTCAAGAAACTAATGATAGTACTTGTAAATCTAGGTCAAGGTCACCATGGCATACCGCTACTGATATGAGAAACAGCAAGGGATGATAACATATCACATCCTGAGGAGTCTTCTAGACACTCAAGGAGAGAGAGGCATGGTGATCCGAAACAGCTTCCAAAGAAATTGGATTTGATGGAACTGTGTGCTGGATGTTTTTTAAACAGACACAAGTTTGAAAGCTGCTGGTCAGCGATAAAAGGATTTGACAGAGAATGTTATGATTACCTTAATTGGTCTTTAGAGGGCAAAGCTTTTGGATTTCTTCGCAATCACTGTGCACACGACTGGGAAGAGATTTGAGGATAGATTGGAAAACAGCAAGAATGAAATTCCAGCAATCATTTCAAGACAGGAAAGATCTTTGGAAGACAAGCTGACCAAGTTCTGACCCTTGCCACTGCCACATTTAGAGACCTGCCTGAAAAGCATCGGATTTGGGAAGCTATTTCAAAATACTGCTAGGGATATGCTGATAGACAGCCAAGCATGTTTCAGTATGAAAGCTGTTCTTAATAGAGTACAACACCAGTGCAAATCCCAAGCTGTGGAAGGAAAGAGACATTCCAATGGGGAAAGAAAAGGTGTTTTCCATTAACAGTCAGCTCACTAACAGAATCCCGGGTACAACGACTGACTGCTAATGGGATTGATGGACAAGATCTGAACGACAGAAGAATGAAACATCAAATGGAATGATCCACGTTGGTATTTACAGATCATCGGTGGAAGAACCAGTTGTCTGTCTTCTACACTAAATTTTGAAATGGCTTGATGAAAACAGTTTCTTAAGTAGGCTTCTAGCCACTAGGAAAAGCTTACACTTAAGTGCAAGGCAAGAAAATAGCAAGTAATATGACAAATGCAAACTATGACAGGCAAAACTAGTCAAAAGAATGATGGCAAATAAGGCTTTTAAAACAACAAAGAAAATTTGTCCAAACCTAATGATACAGGTTCCTTTATTTTGATATGTGAATGCTTCCAAACGTTTGAAAGTTTAAAATGGAGTAGAAAGAGTATAGGCTTATAAATAGCAGTTTCTATTTGCCTCCATAGGAAAGATACAGTTGAATGAACAAAAATAGATTTTAGCTGGAGTTGAAAGAGTATAGGCTTATAAATAGCAGTTTCTCTTTGCCTCCGTTAAAACACATTTGAATGAACAGGAATGAGATTTTAGCAGGGTTCACCCCAGGGTTTTGAAAATTGGAGTAAAAATGCAGTCCTCCAGAAAAAGTTGGATTTTTGCCATACTTTTCAAAAAGTTGGGAGTCAGAAATGAAAAAGTTGGAGTAAATTACTCCTAATTTGGAATTAACTAGAACTATGTAAATTAGTCACAGTATTGTTTACCAGTTATCTTGGGTACTATCTTCTAGGCAAGATTTTGGAAAGGCTCATTCAAGTTTAACATGGTTTTTATTGTTTAGGGAGCTTCAAGGGTCAGCTAGCTCAATGGGTTGAGGGATTATCCCAATAAAGCTTCATATTAAAATACAGACAGTTAAGGAATTCAGATCCTCTGATGCCATGTGCAGCATACCGCACATGAGTACTAGTAATCTACTTAGGGGGTCCGGGCCTGCCCGGACGGGGTAGTGCAAGTCTGACTGTCCATGCATAAAGGCTATGCTGGTTTCCTTGGGCGGGAGGAATGGAGATGTCATTTCATCTCTGGTAAGGATCACGCAGGGTTAGGGGCGGCGTCTCCGGGATGGCCTAGGCGGTGTTGATTGGGACGTTGGGTCTCGGGGGTCAGGTAAACAGAAAATGTATCTATCTGACACACAAGCTGTAGTTTTGCCCTGCGGTGGTTGTCATAACTGCACCAGGCCAGATGTTTAATGGGTCAGGTTCACGGTAAATGTGGGTGGCTCCATTCAGGTACAATTAGCTGGGCAGGGAGGAAAAATAATGGGATATGCCATTAGGAGACAACCATAGAGATGAAAGACACATTGTTACTAGAAGATGCACACGGATAAAGAATTACCCGGTAACCATTAGGTATACTGATTGCTTAAGTTCACTGGTTAACAAACTGTGCTGATGTTTTGGAAGTATCCACTAAGAATAAAGGAAAGATTGGTTTTCTAGATCGCACAAATCCAGAAATGTGTCTTCTAGACAACAGTCTACCCGTGGATTTCTGTAATAGTCCACTAAATGACATTGAGCTTCTAGTTCTGTCAAGATTTCTGGACTTGTTCGAAATCTGTTGGACTTAACGAGATGGCCAGACAGCAAATTGAGTGTGTCTTCTTTGTCCGCTCAAGCTGTCAAATAACAAGCTAGACTCAACACAGCAGCTTGCAAGTGAGGCTTCTTCGTCTCCTTCAAGCCAGACAATAGACTGAGACTTCTAGTCTCGTCCAAGCCCGAAGTGACAGTGGGACATCAGTCTCACTTGAGAAACAGTGGGACATCAGTCCCACTCAATGATGAACCTGGCAGCTGGTGACAAGGCCTTCAAGATAAAGTGGGGAGGAGTGTTGTGTCGTGAGCTATCCAGAAACGCCGACCGGAAGGTGATGGGTTTTACCCACTTGAATAATTAATGGTACCCAGGAAGCGAGAAAAGCATGCAGCAGAGACCACGCTCCTCAGTCTAGCTGAGCCACTTAAACCAACCAGACCAGTGCCTCTGCCAGGGAGATTATCAACCATTTACCCAGGTAAGACTTCTTCCTTGTCCCGTGCCCAGTCCTGGTCCCACATACGGGTTATTAAAAATACATTATAATTTTAGGTGGACCGGCCCCGATAGCTCAGTTGGTAGAGTGTCCGCTCCGGGGAACGGGAGGTCACGGATTCGATCCAGGGCCGCGACATACCAAAGTCGTTAACAATGGTACTAGCTGCTCCTCGCTTGGCACTCAGATTTACGGGGTAGAGCTAGGAATGGTCGACCCAGTGTCAGGATAATGTGACTGGGTGTGGTATCATGTAATGTGTCTTGGGCATGATACTTTAGTGAGGCAGCACTATAAAAGTGAGCATTGAGCTCCCTGTCGCAACCAGACACCGTCGTGATATGACTGAAAAATTGTTGACAGCGACGTTAAATCCGAATTCACACACACACACACACACACACACACACACACACACACACACACACACACACACACACACAATTTTAGGTGGTCTTAATAGCGGAATTTTACTGTACATGTATATGGCTACATACGTGACCAAGCTACATTTACTTTGACATTTTCAAAAAATACGTGGCATTTCAATATACGTAGCGTACATAGTTTATGAACGACCTTTGAGAGTTCAACGTTCAAGCGTGATAAAACTATTCCATGTGTTAGGGGAAGCAGGGTTCAGATTGCTTTTTTCACAGGATTTTAAAATTATAAATAAGTTTTTGATCATGCCATTATGTAGCAGTCGTGGCCAAGTGGTTAATATGATGCATTACGAAACTTAGTAAAACTATATCGCCAAATGTAAAATCCCAACGGAAGGCGACTTACCTTAAACACGAATTGGTCCAAAATTAAAAGTGCGTTTTGAAAGACTTTGCTTTATTGGCCGAAACTACGTAGTATGACCCATCTTCTTTCTTATGAATTATTTCATTGCTCTTAAAGGAACTCATTTTTGATTTTTATTTGCCTTCACTGCAGCTGGTGTTGTGCCGTGTGGCGGCCGTAAAACGTCTCCCCGTACATCAACCATAGTGCAGTTTATATTTTACTTTTGGTCCTTTGAGATCAACGTAATTATTCTGCGAAACCAGAAATAAATTATTGGTGTAGACTCATATTCTAGACAGGTTTTTAATTATTTTGACCCAATTTTGATTTATATACGTCTTTGAATCGACTGCCTATTCGAAATTCGCAAAATTGCAGTATGTTTCCTCTGGCTTTCTTTGCCGGATCATTACAGGGTCACTGATGAGGTTTTATTAGCCGAAACTACGTAGTATGACCCATCTTCTTTCTTATGAATTATTTCATTGCTCTTAAAGGAACTCATTTTTGATTTTTATTTGCCTTCACTGCAGCTGGTGTTGTGCCTTGTGGCGGCCGTAAAACGTATCCCCGTACATCAACCATAGTGCAGTTTATATTTTACTTTTGGTCCTTTGAGATCAGCGAAATTATTCTGCGAAACCAGAAATAAATTATTGGTTTAGACTGATATTCTAGACAGGTCTTTAATTATTTTGACCCAATTTTGATTTATATACGTCTTTGAATCGACTGCCTATTCGAAATTCGCAAAATTGCAGTATGTTTCCTCTGGCTTTCTTTGCCGGATCATTACAGGGTCACTGATGAGGCTTTATTAGCCGAAACTACGTAGTATGACCCATCTTCTTTCTTATGAATTATTTCATTGCTCTTAAAGGAACTCATTTTTTATTTTTATTTGCCTTCACTGCAGCTGGTGTTGTGCCGTGTGGCGGCCGTAAAACGTCTCCCCGTACATCAACCATAGTGCAGTTTTATATTTTACTTTTGGTCCTTTGAGATCAGCGTAATTATTCTGCGAAACCAGAAATAAATTATTGGTTTAGACTCATATTCTAGACAGGTTTTTAATTATTTTGACCCAATTTTGATTTATATACGTCTTTGAATCGACTGCCTATTCGAAATTCGCAAAATTGCAGTATGTTTCCTCTGGCTTTCTTTGCCGGATCATTACAGGGTCACTGATGAGGCTTTATTAGCCGAAACCACGTAGTATGACCCATCTTCTTTCTTATGAATTATTTCATTGCTCTTAAAGGAACTCATTTTTGATTTTTATTTGCGTAGCAAAGCACGTGAAAAGTACGTAATAAACAATAAACCTGGAGGTCCTTAACATGCTACAATGGTTTCCTGGCATATTTTGCCACGTTTTATTACGTTTCAGTATGTTTTGGCGGATATTGCTAGGTTTTGAGGTTTAACGTCTCCGTCAACACTGTAAAGGTCATTTTCATCATGAAAACACGCCTATAAAATTTTGACACCCTTGAACCCTTCTTTTATAAAGTAAAACTGGGGTTTGCAGGGGTAAACCTAGACTGGAAACAGTCCATTCATTTAATCATTTCACTTATAAGCATATGCTTATTAATTTTAACCCAGCTCAAAAGCAATGCCTTCCATCCCATAGCACCGAATGAATGCCAAAAGTTTTGGAGATCAAAAGTTTTAGAAAGGAGAAAAATATAAATCCATTGCTAATACAAAGGAGAGGATATTGGTTAAACTTTTGGACTGATTACAGTCTAGGGTAAACCTTATTTTTCTTATTTCTGCAGAAATAAGAAAATATCACAATTTTTCATCATAAAATTTTCAGTTTTTCGGCGGTAAAGGCTACAATGTATTTGTATAGGCGTGTTTTCGTAATGTTGGAGGCATTGCTTTCAATTTTATGGGACTTAGTACACAACATTGTGATGAAATTACATCTCAAGCCCTGTCGCCCAATTAAACTATAATAGGTTGTATATGCATGGGCGGTCCAACTCGCACCACTTTTGCTGGGCATGCTTAGAACATCTAAGCAGTTTATCAGTACTCATGTGGTGTTGGTTTCAGCTCCGCGTGGAAGCATCATGCAGCCCATCTATTTCTTCAAGCCCCGATGGGCGGAGGTGGGGTATTGCTAGATATTTCTTGCACACCAGATGAGGCAATCCATAGTTTTATCTTTGGATAGAAATTCTGTTCTAACCCTGGTGTTCTTACACAAGCTCGAATATTCTCGCGTGTTTGATAAATGCACTGGTTGAATACAAACTCATATGCGCCGTCGTGAAGGCGGACGTCAGAGCACGTTACGTGACGTCACTAAACATTCCTGTAGTGTTATCACAATGTGGCGGGCGTCGGTAACCGAATTGACTGCAGCATTAAAATCCGCGCTAAGAAATGGAAGGTAGGCAAGTAAAAGTGTTCTATATGGTTGTGAGGGGTGGCAAGCCTCGTGATGCCGGACAGTGACCCTTGGGACGGATTTTTCCATCCACCCCTCACACCCATGTAAGATTCTTATATTCTTTCCCCTACAATAAAGCGCGTCATATCGCTGTCGGTCCGACGTTGGCCCGACATGCTTTGCTGGCTGGGTGGGGGTCTTCGTGCATAAACCAACTATTCTACCGGCGTCTCGGCAAGGATATAGACAACAGAAAGTCACGATTCCTTTTAAGCGTGCATTTATTTCTTCCTTGTGAAACTAGGATGTCTGTTCCAAAAGTCTCATAGGGCACATAAAACCTTGTATATTGAATACCGCGATCATTTTATTCGATTCATAACAATACCTACATATCGATTATCATTACAATTAATAAACAACACTAAGCGAAAAGGGATTTCGAGCATTTACACTCAGCGAAGACAAAAAATCGGTCCGCTAACCCAGTCAGTCAGAATACGGTCTTCCATCTCTGCAGGTCAACAGGCAACTAAGTAAAGCACAGCGAAGACTCTGATTAGGATGCGCGGGTTGATCTGAGTTTTCACGGGGCGCAAATGTTTGAAGACATTTTTCACTTGACATAGCCAATGCTGTAATTAATTATTTGCGTTTCTCCCAACATGAGAAGCATTGCTGTTGTGTGCTATGTTCTAATTAGAACAACAACGAAGTACCCGACAACCCAACAAAAATAAGCCGAACACAGGAAAAGGAACAGGGTGTCATAATGAAGACACGCCTATTCAAATATATTGAAAATTTTGCTGCCAAAAAATGATAAATTGCGATAAAAAAAAAATCCGATATTTTTCACATTTCTGCTTAAACATAGATTGTGGGTACCCTTTAGGACAGGAACGGCGAGGGTGGGGTCAAAATAATATAGACGTGTTTTCGTGATGTAACAGTCTTTGGAATCATGACAACCTATTCGAAACGGGTAGTTCGAGAAAGTACCAAATAGCGCAATAGCGCCAGCCCAAATGACATGACGGGGATAACTAAGAAATAATGTTCTAAAACAAAAAGGTGTGTTGTGTTGATTCAAATCAGTACACGCAGCATCAAGTTAAAAAAACTCCCAATATTATCCCACACTCATTCTTATCAGGAACTCTCTCTCTCTCTCTCTCTCTCTCTCTCTCTCTCTCTCTCTCTCTCTCTCTCTCTGTTCCAATTTTACGCCCAATCAACAGCTAAGGTCATACGGAAACGGAGCTTCGGTTTAAAGAATCATCTGTAAGTCTGAAGAAGCCCGAAATCTTATCGGGAACTACGAAAATGATTCCTTGGGGACTCATTAGTTCGACGCCACCATGGTAAACGAGCCATCAGCGTTCGAGTCATCGGAGTTCCACTGTCTAATGATGTGTCTATTCAGGTAGCTCTATTGAAATCTATCCATATGTTCTAGTAGATAAGACTAGTCTTAATTCTTAGTCTCATCTCTAAAGCGTCGGACGGTTCGAGCAGTGCTGGGGTAACAAAAGGAAGGCTTAAATTCGGTCGCCATCAAGGATATTACACTGTGCAATAAATAGGCCGGGACCAAGTTGGTCAAAATTATCGGCTTTGTTAGTTTACCAATTGTTTAAACCTTCATTATTGACTATGGCAAATACACTAATGTTTTTGCTCAAACACTTGGAAAGTGAGTACTAGTTTGAACCGAGGCGGCTATCAAAAGCAAACTAGAGCATAAAGCATATCCAGGACAGCATTGCCTGCCATTTATGCTCATCCAAATTGATATCAAGGACAGCATTGTATGTCATTTTTGTTCATATCCGGGACAGCTTCCTCATTCATATTGATATCAAGGACAGCATTGTCTGACATTTTTTGTTCATATCCAGAACAGCATTATCTGCCATTTTTCTCATCCATATTGTTATCCATGACAGTATTGTCTGACATCAGTTCATTTTCCGAACAATTTTCGGAAATTTACTCACCACTTACTTAACAACCAACTTATCTTGAAAGAGCTGTACAGGCAAAATAAAACATACAACCAAACCTTTCTTAAAGTCGTCTCTGAGTCTATTCAGGAAATGTCTTGTATTTTTCGGATCACATCAAAGGCAAATTATCACGGAACAGTGTTAAAATCAACATGTCGTATTAAGCAAGCACCGTCTAAAATAACCGCGTTCTATTTTTTTCTCGTAGGAGGTTTACGACTTGTTTGATTTTGTACTGGACAGAGGATTCCGCCTTATTTAGAGCAGTAGTCCCTTTCAAAGTGAGGGCTGTAACGTTTAGCTATTTTAGCTCACCTTGGCCGAAGGCTGCAGGGGAGATTATAATATAGTGGGTCGTCCGCTGTCCGTCCTGCCGTCCACACCTTTGACCAGTTGTATCTCTTCAACCTGCAGGCTGATCTCAACCATTTCACACCTGTAGCATGCCTCTGGTGGGGCATTGATGATATAAGCTTTTTTCGAAATCGAATGAAAACTGTGGTTGTTGTGGCAACCACAAGGTCCCATAGACTTACAATGGGAAAACGTTTCTCATCACCGTAGCGCCTTCAGTTTTAATCAGATCTTTCTGAAACTTAAATGTGACGTGGCGGGGGATAAAATCTCGGACCAGTTGGAAAACCGGCCAAATCGGCCCATTAATCATAGAGTTACGTCCCCTTGATTGCTGAACATGTCTTTTTTTTACCTTGTCATCACCGTAGCCCCTTTAATTTTGAGCAGATCCTCCTGAAACCTAAAAACAAGTCAGTCAGAGTTTAAAGCTTGGATGAATTTAAAAACGAGCGATGTTGGTCGATTACTCATGGACTTATTTTCCCTTCTTTGCTGAAAATGCTTATTTTTGACATTGTCATCACCGTAGCCTCTCCAAATTTATTCGGATCTTCTTGAAACGTACAAACAAGTAAGTCAGGAATTAAAGCTCGGATGAGTTCGAAAACTGGCGAGGTCGGCCTATCTTTCATAGAGTTACGTCCCCTTGATTGCTGAAAATGCTTATTTTTGACATTGTCATAACCGTAGCCCCTTCACTTTTCATCGGACCTTTTTGAAACTAACTTGTTAGTACATAAGGGATAAAACCTCTGCTGAGTTCATATCTTGGTGAGGTCGGCCTGTATTTCAGAGAGTTATGTTCCCCCTTGATTACAGAAAATGCCTATATTTGACCTTGTTATTGCCCTAGCACCCTCATTTTTTAACGGATCTTCTTGAAATTTGCACGTTAGTAAGTCAGGGATAAAAGCTTGGATGAGTTCAAAAACTGATGAGGTCAGCCTATTTATCATAGATTTACATCCTTCGATTGCAGAAAATGCCTATTGTTTTACCTTGTCATCAGCGTAACTCCTTCAGTTTTCATCGGATCTTCTTGAAACTTATATGTAAGTAAGTCAGGGATACAAACTCGGATAACAATGAAAACTAGTGATGACAGTCGTTTAATCACGGAGTTATGACCCTACCTTGCTGAAATGCTTATTTCCGACCTTGCCATCACCACTGCCCCTTCAGTTTTTCTTTGATCTTCTTTAAAATTACAAACAAGTAAGTCAGGGATAAAAGCTTGGATGAGTTCGAAAACTGGTTAGGTTGGCCTATTTATCATAGAGCTACATCCCTTTGAATGCAGCAAATGCGTAATTTTCACCTTGTCATCACCCTAGCCCTTAAAGTTTTTATCGGATCTATTTTAAATTTACATATAAGCAAATCAGGGACAAAAGCTCGGATGAATTCGGAAACCAGTGGGGTCGGCCTATTCATCGTAGAGTTATGTCCCCATTGATTGCAGAAAATGCTTACTTTTGACCTTGTTTTCACCGTAGCCCCTTCAGTTTTTTGGACCTTCTTGGAACTATGTCAGGGATAAAAGCTGGGATGAGTTATAAACCTGATGAGGTCAGCCTATTCATCGTAGAGCTACATCCCTTGGATTGCAGAAAATGCCTGATTTTGACCTTGTCATCTCTGTTCCCCTTCATTTTGATTGTATCCATTTATAACTTACAAACATGTAAGTCAGGGATACAAGTTCGGGTGAGTTCAAAACCTGGTCAGGTTGGCCTATTTATCATAGCGTTATGCCCCTTTAATTGCTGAAAATGGCCAGTTTTGAAATTCTCATAGTCATAAGGTCCTAACTTTTGAACAGATCTTCCAGCAACTTACATTTTAGTAAGTTATGGATAAAAGTTTGAATGATTTTGAAAACTAACATTGTTGGCACACTGCATTAGTGTTAAGTCCCCTTCGTTGCTGAAAATGCCTATTTTGTACATTTTCCATCACCATAAGACGTATAGTTTTGATCGAATCCTCCTGAAACTAGCATACAAGTAGGTTGGGAATGAAAGCCCGGATGATTTTGAAAACTTGTGATGTCTGTCTATCTAACCTAGACTTACGTCTCCTTGAATATTGAATATGCCCGTGTTTGGCCTTGTCATCAACATAACTCCTTCAGTGAAGATTGGAATCTGTTAGCTCAGGTGAGCGATATAGGACCATCATGGTCCTCTTGTTTTCAAAATTCATTTAGAAACTGGTTAACTCTTTGGAGAACAGTGAAGGACCTGGATCTGAACCTGCACTGTTTGCCTGTTTCGGGGTTTCGCGTATAAAATGGGCTAACCAAATATATTAATAAGCATAGTGCCAATTACACTTGCAATGAATTTCGCAATTTTATCATAATATGACGTAGTGGGATAAATATGTTAATAAATTGGATACACCCAATAATGTTAGACGTATGACGTCCTTAATGACACCGCGTATACATATGGCGGAATATTGACATTTTTATTTAAAACAATCGTGACTAAAATGCGTTTTAAATGTTATGTGAAAAGTAGAAACTTGCATTCGTGTTCCTGTTTTATTAAATTTATTAACCTCGTGAGGAAGAGATAAAATGCTCGGCAAAGCCTCGCTTTTTATCCCTTTTCATCAATTCGTTTATTAAATTCAATAATACTTGTACACTCATGTAAGATCCTCTATATATTAGACAAGCAACCCATCTTACATAATGCTATCTTTCATGCTGTCAGACCAGTCTATCTAGAGCCGTCTACTAAGAGAGAGGGCACCAGAATGGAAAGACAAGATAAAGTAAAAAACGAAAACAAACAACCCATCAAGCTCGCATCTGCTGCAAGCACAGTACAAAGCAGGAGGTAGTCAGACACTATACGCTAACCGACACCATTATAGTCTTTAGTTCAGAAGTCGATGCCAGATGAGGCTGAGTGACTAGTAATTAATTAAACAAGGATGAACTGACAATGAACCTTGTGTTTGCGGTTAACTGAATTGGCGCTCTATAGAATAATACCAAATTATAAAAACACTGATATCCAGACATTGTACATGTACCGTCATTTAGTAAACAGTCGCTAATGACTGTGTTTCATTCAACATACTCATATAGGCTTTCGATGTAAAATCCACTTCAGGAAAAATCATAACAAACGTAGTCTCCCTTATAAACCAAAGCATTGATAGCACTGACGGATCGAATGTGTCTGAGAGTACTCTGCAAATATGGTCTAAACGGCTACTGGCTATTTCATTTAACCCTTCAATACCTGATCTTTAAGCAAACATGGTAGAACCTGATCAGACGCCGCTTTCCAGTTCTATACTGTTTGTCTGACCCAGCACAAGTCCAGTCCATGTTTAACAGATAACCTTCTTTACACAGCCTTCACAGCGACATGATGAATAGAAGGCTATAAATCATCACGAAACACGCCTATATGCAGACCAGCCAACCGTAAAAATTATTTTTTCTGTTTCGCGGAGAAACCGACTAAATCGACTATTTTCTCCGCGAAACCGCGAGAAAAAATAAAACGAGTGAGAAATTTCCTCTAGTCCCGATTTCATTACGATGACACACCCTTGCAACATAGTGCATTTTTCACATCTCCAAAATGGCTATTTTTCTGATGAAAACCCTTGATATTTTTGTTACAAATGCTCAAAACATAGGTTGCGGGTGCTGGCTGGACAATAAAGTAATCCTCTCAAACATATCGTGCCGCGCGATGAGTTTTAAAATGAGTAAAGCCGTTGTTGAAAAAAATGGTAGGTGCTGCATACATGTGCGTGCATATGTGCTTACGTGCGTGCATCCATACATACATACATACATACATAGTGTTGACAGATATACTTGTATTAAACAACACAAAACAAAATATATACACTTATGCATGGATAATTCTCACCTATCACAGATCTAACACATACATACACACATATAGAAGCTTCCGGGGTGCAGTGGTTGCGCTGCTCGCCTTGTAGTCCGGGGGTTCAGGGGTCGATCCCGGGCTTCTTCAGAATTTCGGATGAGTCTTTATACCAAAGTCCCGTCTCCGTATGACCTTAGCTGTTGGTGGGGCGTAGGACTCAAGCATTCACTTATGCACACATACATCGCCCCCGCCAGTCGCGGCTTGGGGGACTTCCACGCAGAGCTGGAGTCGACCGCTCATGGGCACTGGTTAACAGCTCTGAGGCTCTAAGCATGCCCAGGAGGTGGCGCGGGTTGAAACGTCTGTACATATGGCTCCTGTTGGTTTCGTTGAGAGGCGGGGCTTGAGATGTCATTTCATCTGAATATCGGGTAAAGTCTCACAGAAGTGAAAACAACGTCCCCAAAATGACCGATATAGTGTTGACGGGGAAGCTGAATCCCAAAATCAAACAAACTAACGGCATACATACATACATACATACATACATACATACATACATACATACATACATACATACATACATACATACACGAATGCAAGCGCATGTACATGCGTGCGTGCGTGCTCACATCTCTTAATACATAAATACATATAAGGGCGCGTGCGTGCGTGTGCATCGCGCGAGCGCGCTCTTGTCGCATTCTACTATAAATATATATAAATATTTTTAGGCTTATCTGATCATAAGTATAACATCAAATACCTTGTCCTTGATCTCTGTGCTTTATTAAGTACAGCCGTACCTGCATACATATATGCGTGCAAGCGTATGTACGTACAAACATACATGCCAATTCTTGTAAGCATTTTTTCGTATCATACATGCATACGCTCACTTACATACATACATACATACATATATACATGCATCAATGGTCTTCTGTAATTTACGTACATACATACATACATACATGCATACATGATTCTCCAGTCCTTTCATCTATCGTTGGATCTACATTTACGTGACTGTACATATATACCCGGTCAAAAAAGTAACTATACCAACTTCCAGGTAAACTCCAGTAGTTATCCAGCAGCCATTCAGCTAAACGTGGCTGTAAACTTGCGAATCGGACGTTTAGCTACAAAATGCGTACATTCGCATTTGTTCAAACTATTCTCCTCAAGAGTTGTCTTGCAATATGTGCCTAGAAAGATTTCGCAAGTTATTTGGCATTGCGCATGCGCAGATGATCATTTTTTTGTCTGCGATGAAAGATCATGAACATTGATCATCGAATCGCACTTTACTTTTACAATATCTCACGATGTTACACTACAATCAAGGCTTTGATTTGTGAAATCCTCAGATTATCTCCCTTTCAATTAAATATATAGCAATTTTCAAACCGTTGCAATTTCTATACCTGTCAATCAATTTTTATAATTTCTTTAAAAAGCGCTTTGTTGCAACCATTGTTGTTAACCATGATGGAAAATAATGTAGAAAATTCATGTAGCATGTAGCACTACCAATTTCGATTTTCTATGGAGTTTCAATTGAAAGCAGCATTTTGCACACAACTTCAAAGAATCGGAGGCCTGTACGTGATAGTCTGTTTCTCTTTGCAAATGGAACTAAAGTTAAACCTTTTGGGAATAGATACACAGGGTATCAAATAAAACGTTACATGTATCAAAGTTTAGAAATCTTGTGATAAATGTAATTTTTAATGCTGTTAAATCTTGGCCTTTGTAATGATTTATTCTGCGAAATTGTCACAGTTACCCCTTGGGTGTTGAAACCAATAGCCCAGGCTGGCAAGTGTACATAAACAAAAACAGTTTCGACTTTTACATGGTAAAATGAGGCCTCTAAATAAAACAAAACAAATTGTGTGTGTGTTTTTCATTTGTAGTATCTATGGTAACTTAAGCAATTTTATATATAGGAACTTTTTTGACTCAGTATATATTATAATAATTTAACATATATATTGCATGATATGTATATGGAGTCGGAAGGGGAGGAGCTTCCGACAAAAGAAAATAGGTTGAGGGTGCACGTTAGAACCGCCGCAGTGAGGAAGTCCTAACGAGTACCTACAACCTATGTCTTGGAGCAGAAATAAAAAAAATAAAGTATACCCCCGTAAACCCCAGTTTCCTCTATATAAAGTGGGGTTTAGGGGTCTTCATTTCACGGATTTGTTCACGTGATGTCGCGGAGAAAATTCGCGTAGATTCTCGGCGAACATTTGACCGACTGCTTTCATTGAAAATGAATTTACCAGCGTTTCGCGAAGAAAAAAAGTGGGCTTACGGGAAAGTACAAGTCAAATTTTCGCCTTATCACTATTTCTTCGTTTGTTTGGCGCTGTTTTTGTAAACGATGGCAAACAGTAGTCCTTGTTAAAATACAATCAAATATTCTTTCATGGTAAACACTTACATTTTAGTAATTTATCACTCAATTGTATAATCCCTTTCAAAAGTGTCATGAAAACATTTGTTCACATCATGAAAACACCCCTATTTATTTTTTACCCCCTTAACCGCGCACCACCCCCCCCCCCCTCTTTTACATAGTAAAACTGGGGGTTAAAGGGGTTTATATTATTTATCTTATTCCTGCTAAAACATAGATTGTGGATACGCGTTTGAATAGCCCCGCCGAGGCGTTCTCAAGAGTACCCACAATCTTGAGAAGAAATATGAAAAAATGTCAGAAGTGTAATCTGAACATTTCCGCATTTAGGGATTAAAATTTCAATATATTTGAATAGGCGAGTTTTCTTTGTTATCTACTGGAAACGTTAAAAAGCATTGATGCAAACAATGTGGATCCAGATCGAACAGCTCCTTGTGACATCTATCTGGGTCGACACTGTTTGTCAAACCCAACAAGTGATTCCTGTCCCGATCCTGACTTATCTGGGCGTGTACTGATTGACTAGACCGGGGCCTACCTGCATGTCCAAACACTTGGAATCATTTCGGTAGATGTGAAACCAACGGCTGAATTAACCCATTTTCTTCGGGCCTCTGTGGCCTAGTGGGTAAAAGAGCTGACTCTTCATCATTAGGACTCCCACCGCTGTGGCCACATGTGAGCACGCCAAGTTCTTGAATGGTAGGTCAGATGGTTATTCTTCTCCGGGTGCTCTGTTTTATACCCCCGCCAAGAAGTGAGGAAGGGCATATAGTTGTCCGTACCTACGTAATCCATTTCATCAAGCCCCGATGAGCGGGATCGAGCTTTGTCGTCTGCTTGTTACCTTAAACGTAATTGTTGCAAACAGTGTGGACCCCGATCAGACTGCGCGCATTATGAAAACACCTATATTCTTTTCACTCCATTAAACCACGACTTTGTATAGCAAACCTGGGGTTTACGGGAGCAAAACTATTATTAATTGTTTTGTAGTTGTTGTTTTGCTTAAAAACATCGAGCTATTCTAACTAGTTCCTATATTCTATATCTTTTGAGCCGATTTTTAGAAAATAGCAATTTTGTTCTCTGAAAAAAAAAAAAAAAAAAAATTCTTTGGAGTTTAATCGCGGATAAACGCCGTGAACGTCTTTACCTGTACTTATTTTCTTTTGCGGGAAAAGCGATTTTCGCGGAAAAATTTCGCGCGGAAATTAACCGCTTTGAAACGCGAATCTTTTTTCTTCTAGGATAAATTTCTCGCTGGTTCTCCGAGATAACAAATCCATTACCGCGGAAAAATATGGGTTTTTACCGCTGGCTGGTCTGTAATCTGGACCCCTTGAACCCAAATTTTATATAAACTGAGGTTTACTGGGTTAAACCTTATTTTTCTTATTTCTGCTCTAAAATATAGATTGTAGGAACGCGTTAGAACCGCCTCGATGAGGCGGAAATATAGATTGTGGGAACTCGTTAGAACAGCCCCGATGAGGCTGTTCTAACGAGTACTAACAATCTATATTTTGAGCAAAAATAAGAAAAAACAAACAAGCATTTTTCATATAAGAAAATCGATTTTCGGGTGTAACATTTACAATGTATTTGTATAGGCGTGTTTTCGTAACATAACCATTGCCTGGGTTCGCACATGTACCAATGCTATTTGAACGGTTTAGCTTTAATGTACAGTGATTGTGACGTGGACTTTAGCAATCAGAATCATTAGTAACTTAAGTTTAACTGACAGACATTCGACCCAAACTTAGGGGATAGCTGTATTAAAAATTGTCATGGGTGGGGGGGGGGGGGGAATCGTCGGTTTTACGGTCGCAAATTCTGTTTTACGTCAGCATCGCCGTATAACGAAATTTCCGACCGTAAAAGCGCCGATGTACCTCCCCAAACTGACAATTTTCAACAGAGTTATCCCTTTTGCACTTACTCGGTCGTTTTGTTAAAATATGCTATTTTGCAAACAGTGGCAAGCGCTGTGAGCTGCGTAAAACCAAATGCCCGACAATTAAAAGCGACGATACGTGATGACGTCGGGTTTCCGACAGTATATTATTAGTTATTTTGATTTCTGACGGGGACGAATTTGTTATACTGCAAAGCTTTTTCATGTCATTTTTTACATCCTTCAGTGTTTTCACGTGAGAAGATGATGTTTACATGTGACGTAATCAAATGCGCCCTTCTGTACGCTATACGTTGAACATGGCGCTTAGTCAGAAAATGTTTACGTCATGTTAGAATGAGAGTTTTGTAACGGAAAACAATGAAATAAAGTATCAAATGAATGAAAAAACAATCGAAAGTTCTTATTATATTGTTCTTCATGGAATTATTTTGCTTATATTGTTTATCAACTGCAGTAAATCCAAGATGGTGGACATCGCATTTCAAAGAAGGCAAGCGCGAGAGGGGTATATATTTTTGCTCACGCGGTATATGGAAAATAATTGCCCTTGCACTGTCCAGTCAAAAGCCTATAAATTTCTTTGCAGCACAACAACGCAGAATATACTGTCGCAAACTTTTGACGTTATCCAAGTAGATGTTGGGTACATACATAAGTGCATTAGAATGAGTGATTTCTTTCAGCTTCATCGACACCGTATAATATGTGTAGCAATCATATCTTTGATGATCGGGCGATAGTTTGTTTTTCAGTAATACTACTACTAATAATAATGGTG
Source organism: Lucinisca nassula (assembly GCA_963580285.1). Taxonomy (NCBI): domain Eukaryota; kingdom Metazoa; phylum Mollusca; class Bivalvia; order Lucinida; family Lucinidae; genus Lucinisca; species Lucinisca nassula. The sequence goes on along the minus strand of OY757014.1, from coordinate 108,404,126 downwards.
ATGATTATGTTGATCGCTCTGGAATGAAATACAATAGGGAAATGTTGTAACTTATAAACATAAGTTATTATTCAAAAAATGTTTTTTCAAAATTTCATGACATGAATGCATACATCTGTACAACAAACATACATACAGATGTCAAAGGATTGGATGTAGGCTCAGCCTATATTTGACTTCTCCTTTAAGGTGGTGTAGGCATAAACAAATATGTTGCCTAAGTAGATTTTCTATCTTTCAAAGTTGTCAAAATTATGTACTTTGGCACTGAGTGAAGAAGAAGAAGAAATTTACACCGACATACATGTACACCAGTATTCATCGTGATGGTTTTGATGTGATAGCTAAACCGCATATGCCTGTATACATGAGTTGCATGATAAATTATTTAGAAAGTTGATGTTTAATTTTAAAAAGATCATCTCATTTAAATATATAAATATTTAAACGACCCTTGTGTTAAGTTAAACTCTTAATGCGTATGATGCGCGTCATGGGTCCTAGACAAGATCTGAAGGTTGACACGGAAGTCTAGTTCTAGCAATGTCGCTTACTCTAGCACCAGCTGACACGTTGTGAAAAAGCAGAAACATTTTATGGCCAAGGTCATGAAGGTTTTATATATTTATCTGATTTTACCTCATACCGTAAGATGGGAATAAGATTCAATGTGTTGTTTGATTGTTTATTTTATTCAGTCGACTTTGTTATAACCGGAAAAAACATACATGCATAAGTTATTGTTGTGGTCAGGTGTAGTGGTCAACATGACCGAGATAGATCGTACACTAGAGGTTTGTGTCACCAGATCAGAAGCTGACAACCGGTGCGTAAATTTACCGGAACGGAGCAAACTAATCAAATCCTTGTAAACCCTACTTTTCTCTGCATAAAATGTGATTTTTCAGGATGTTCATTACATGGACTTGATAATGTGATTATGTTGATTTATTTCTCCCCTTGGTACGTTTGTCACCGCTTAGAGCCCCCCCCCCCCCCCCCCCCCCGAAAAAATAAATATAATAAGTTAATATTTTCCACGGACTTTCAAAACAAAAATAAATAAGGAAGGGAAGAAAAGAAAGAACTACATACGCTTAATGTTGTGTTGCCTGACAGCACTTTACTCCAGGCGATGTTTGACAGTTGGTGCCTTTCTAGACTAGTACTTCCTTTCAATTACAACAAATAATCTATTGCTATCGGCGGAAACCGAGCAAATACGTTTAAGCGAAAATCCAATTCACACTCCAGATTTATTTGTATTGTCACATGCTTTTAACAAGAAAACATTTTTCAATCGCTTAGAATGCTATGGTCGCGGATCAATCAGATAATGCATCAGGTATGAGATTACAAACCAGTGCAACAGATGTTTTCAGATTATATTGGACGTTTTATTGAAGCGGTTCTAACGAGCCTCTACAATAAATGTTCTGGGCCGAAATAAAAAGTATTGTGTTTGTTTTTGTTTGAGCTGAGGGTATACGTCCCCGTCAACACTATTTAGCTCATTTTGGAGAGTTTGCTACCGATTTTGTGGGACTTTTACCTGTCATTATGATGAAATGACATCTCAAGCCCTACCACTAATAGAAACCAGTAGGGTTTAAGGAGCGGACGGTCCGACTCGCATCATTTTTCCTCGGCAGGAATTCAGGTGTTGGAGATACGAAAATAATGTACTTTTTTCAAATAACGTCCTTTTTTTAAGAAATAATTTGTTAACCGTGCGTTATCGTGATAAAAACTCGTTTTAGAGGGCAGATGCGAAAAATTATTTCACGACTGCGAAGCCAGGGTGAAAATAAATGTGTTACCCACAATAACATCTCAAGCCCTACTACACATAGAAACCAGTAGGGTTTAGGGAGCGGTCATCACTTTTCCTCGGCAGGAATTCAGATAAGCATCGATTTTGGAGATACCAAAATAATGTACTTTTTTCAAAAATCGTTTCGCCACAGTTCGAAAAAAGTCCCTCCAACACAACTGACTGTAACGTGTGTTCGTGATGGCATTATATTTCATCCAGGAAAGATTTGACTGTGCGTAGAAACATTTTAAACAATCAACATACAAGCAGAGAAAAACGCAATTTTATGACCAAAACAACTATTTTTCAGTTCTGTGGTATGTTCCTTGCTGCCAAAGGATAACCCTTTTATAGAACATATTTCTAGCGAAGACAACACAATAACAGGTGCGTATTATGCAAATGTGCTCGACCAATTGAAAATTGCGATCCATAAAAAAGCCGAGGTAAACTCTCCAAAGGGATTCTGCTCCAACAGGATAATGGAAGAGTCCTCACACTTGCAAAATTGCAATGGATGCTGTTGAGCGGAATGGGTACGAGCTAATACCGCACCCCGCCTATTCTCCGGACTTAGCTGCTAGTGACTATTTCCTATTCCCAAACTTGAAAAAGGATATCCGTGGACGTCATTTCCGGTCCAACGAAGAAGTCGGGGCGGCAGTTTAGGAGTGGGTCGGAGACAAGGACCCAGGCTTCTTCAGTTCTGGGCTGATGGCACGTGAACAGCGTTGGTCAAGGTTTATCATTCTCGAGGGTTATTACATCGAAAAAGAAGAGATCGCTATCACTCAGAAATAAGTTAGACTGTGTTTTTATTGACTCGCCCTCGTACTTTCACTTTCTTTACTTACAAAATCTAGATAATGAATACTCGTTATGCGCCAATGCGGCGGTTCTAACGACATTTCGAGCAGAGTTAAGGAAAATAAAAATTACCTGGAAGTTCTGTGCATGGGTAAGTTATCGTTATGTCGACGAGGGAATGCATCAGTCATATCTACGAGGTAAGCCTAATGTTTCCAGAAGGGCAGTTGTCAGTTTCCGGCGAAAGATTGTGCACTGTACTGGTTAACCGCTTACGTATTAGCCTGTCCAGAAAAGGTATGGATAGGTAAATTGACCGGCTCTATATGAACTAAATGGTGTTGAAGTGGTCGTTGAATTCCAAACAAACAAAGAAAGCAAGCTTGGTGCTCTCGTCTTTCTATATAAGCACCCATCTTGCCAATAATGCTGTTGTTTGAGCAATTCCGGACAGAGTTTCTGCAACCATGTCACACAGCTTTTATCTGATATAACAGACTTTAACTCTGTACTGTTTGTAGCTTGGTACCGACCATTACGACACAAAGCTCACTTCCATCGGGTTTGTGATGAGTTAGGAGGCCTTCATGCGGACTGAAAAAATTATTTGTGTAAATCGCGGCGGAAGTAAGGGCAAGGATTGCAGCTGCGTAAAATCGATTTAAGCCCCCCCCCCCTCCCCCAATGGAATTCGTTTCACTGACCGTTGCAAGGCGGTTCTTCTGTCGCGGTTTATTTTTGTTATGGTTTGTCTTTGAGTGTGTATTTTGTTTTGGATAGCCAATTGGCCATTTTGTGAGAAAGTAACTGTCCTTTTGGCTTTCCGCTATTAATGTTTCCCTTGGGATCTAGTTAGTTCATGTATGTGTTTCTTTCCCTTTGGTGTCACTGGTGGGAGCTGTGGGTAATTGTATCGATTCCTGATCCTTGCCTTCACTTCTATTTTGTTCCATTACGCAAACACGCCTATACAAATACATTGTCACCTTTATCGCCGAAAAAATGAAAATTTTATGATGAAAAATTGTGATATACTTTTCTTATGTTTGCTCAAAATATAGATTGTGGACACTCGTTAGAACCGCCTCGATGAGGCGGTTCTAACGAGTGCCCACAATCTATATTTTCTGCTCGAGGCGGTTCTAACGAGTGCCCACAATCTATATTTTAGAGCAGAAATAAGAAAAGGTATACCCTCGGAAACCCCAGTTTTACTATATAAAAGTGGGGTTCAAGGGTGTGAAAATTATATAGGCGTGTTTTCGTGATGGTCATCACTTTTACACGTTTGTCTTGTTGATGAAACTTTGCGAAAACAACATGCCTATGGTAAACCTGTGACTGCATATCCACCCAGTACAGCATTACGATAACACGCCAGTGTGCACAGTGCATTTTTATTATCTCCAAAATGGTTACTTTCCTGATGAAAATTCATGATATTTTTCTTATTTATGCCCAAACATAGGTTGTGTGTGCTCGTTAGAATGCCTATCAAGACGATTCTAACGAGTACCCACAACATATCTCTTGGAGTAGAAATAAGAAATGCCCCCCCCCCCCCCCCTAAACTCCAGCTTTCCCTATATAAAATTAGGTTTAGTGGGGTGTCCATCACACAGATTTATTCACGTGATGATGAGTTTTTATTTACCCCTCTTTTCATCGTCCAGAGGTTGTAGAAGGCTCATGCGATCAGTGAAGACTCTGTACTGTCACCGCATATGCACAGGCCGGTCTGACCTTTCTTTGGTCAAAGAAGTCTTACAGGTGGTGTCTTGGAATGTGTGGCGGCCGTTAAAAGTCTCCCTGCCCTACATCATAGTGTAGTTTATATTTTCTTGTCCTTTGGGATGATTGTGGAATTTTGAATACATTTGAGGGTCACTGACGAGGCCTAATTGGCTGAAACTGGCTAGTCTGGCCCAGAAAACATGTACACTTCATATTTTCCGGTTTTGTGGTGTATTCCTTGCTTCCAATGGATACCCTTTTATAGAACATATTTACTGTTAGATCATTTGTCGCACCCTGATTGAACAGAAAATATGACAACACCATAAAGAGTAAAATAACTGTGCATGAATCCGCCGCCGGTAAAGGAATGAACAACAACTGACGTTAAATCAGAAGAATGCGACCAGGGACCAGTTGGTCAGTTGTTATTTAACGATTCTGCAAAACTTTGAACATTTAATATGGCAAATATACTGATATTCTTGCTAAATAGCAATACGAAAACACGCCTATACGTATGTTTAAATGCATGGTAAATTTTACCGCCGGAAAAACGTTAATTTTAAGATGAACAATTGTGATATTTTTTCTGCTCATAATATAGATTGTGTGTATTCTTTAGAACCGCCTCATCAAGGCGGCTCTAACGAGTACCCACAATCAATATTTTATAGCAGCAATAAGAAAAAATAAGGTTTACCCCTGTAAATCCCAGTTTGTATAAAGTGAGTTTCAATGGGGTCAAAATTATATAGGCATGTCTTCGTGATGGTGAACAGCTTTTGCATTAAGCTACTCATATTTTTTCAGCATAATAAATGTTTAGATATTCTACTTGCTAGACCAGGTTTTAACTTGACTGATCACTAACGAGTTCGTTGGGCTAAGAAGGCTTTGAACAACTGGACCCAGTTAGATCACGGAGGATCATAATGTTAAACATTGGGCTCTCTCCATCTAAAGAAGATTTCGAAAGATAGAAGTGAAGGAAATGATAAGAAATCGATACATTGACCTTACACCTCCATTCCAAGACATCGAAAAGAAAGAAACAAACATATAATGAAAACCTAACTGTATTCAGGCATTTGAATCACGTTATTCTTTGTTTGCTACCCACCGTGTGTTCTCTTGTATGACCTCATTTGAATCTGTTCAAAAAAGGTCTTTAACTAACCATATCGGAATTTTTTCGTTCACTTTCACAAGAATAAATTCAAATCATTTAACATGTATTTGGCAACTCAATGTTTCATATGCCTAAGACCAAACAATCGTTTCACAGACATGTCCATGTACTTGATACCGAAACTAACATAATATATATATATATACATATATAAAGGATCATTTCAAATTAAACAAACCTCCGGCGAGTTTCGTAAATTCTATGTAAAATGAATGACAACGAGTGTAAGATTTTGACAGGCATTTTATTGCCGCTAAAGATCAAAGGAATTTCAGTAGAAAACCGGCGTCATGACGCAAGGCGTTAGTAATCACGTGTGGTCATATATGGGTTAATATGAAATAAAGGCACAATACACTCATGTACACCCCTTAGGTAGTTAATGGTGGTGTAGAACATCAAAATACCGATAGTGCTAGCGTGGTACCTCAGCAGTAAGTGCACTTACCTTTGATGCTAGAGGCCCCCCGTTCGATTTCCGGCAGCGACAATAAAGTATGGTGTACGAACATTCTCGAGTGGCATCATTTGTAAGGATAAATGTCGCAAAGTGCACCGTCCTTCCGATCGGGACGTTAACTGCAGGGAGAATCATGCCCTATGCAGGTTAAAAAGCCTTACCGCGTAGGCGTTCGTTCTGCAAATCTCGAGTGTTTGTACACCTGCGAGTAATGGTCAAATGTGGCCTATCGCAGTAGATAGTTAGTCACGCAAACAAGGCATTGGTTAACCGCTTATATACAGTTACAGATGGTATTCATGTGGGCATGCTTTACATTTCTTATATCTACTACCAAGCAAAATAAGTGGTGTCATTGACACCGTTCTCCTACGGTATTTTCACTATTTTGACAGTATTTGCTATGTGTCCTCCAACTGAGGTCATTTGCATCTTGTTTGTCAGACCACAAGATAGGATTTCGATAGAGACAGGCGGGTGAAAGCCAGTTTTCTCTGACCAAAGTTTAAGACTTTGCAGCAGGAATAGATGAAGGCCATCAGAAAGACAGTGTCGTTCTTGTTTGGCAAAATTCCATATGAATGGCTTGAACTGTTCGGCAAAGTTCCACATGAATGTCTTGAGCTGTTTGGCAAAGTTCCACATGAATGGCTTGAACATTGTCAAGCTCAGACACGACTGAAATATACAAAAGGCCTCTGACAGTGGATACAAACCTTCTTGACCAACAGGGGCTAAGCACACCTTGTCAAAGGCCAATTAGCTACGATTGCCACAGCTGTATGCGGTATCCTTCAAGGTGCCATGCTCGGACCTTTGTTGTTCTGCCCATACATGAATGGCCAGCCACAGAGCTCGCCTCTTTGCTAATGACAGCCTTTCACAAGTGCTCAAGCATTACTGATACTGCAGCACTTCAGAGGGATTCTGACAGACTGCAGCAATGTCTTTAATGGAATACAGGCGATAAAAGTCTTTTCAACCCAACCGAATGGGTAACAAAACGGAGAAACCTGGTTGGAGATTTGGAGCAACTTACATGTTCAAGATTCATGGCCATGGACTTTCAATCTTGATGACTTGAAAGTACCTGGGCATCCTTCATTTCGGAAACATGTCATTGTCATTGTAGGCCCATTTTGATGCACTGTAAAAAGGCAAACGGCAGCCTGGCGTTTCTTTGGAATGATCATAACCAGCTGGTCTGAAGATGTTGAATCATGATAAGACTTATTCTGGCTTGTGGCACGTCTGTATGGGACCCACATGCAGTATCCAGCAGCTTGAGACGGAGCAACGGTGAGCAGCTCGGTTTGTCAGAGGTGACTACCACACAGCCATCATTTCAACCCGAGTGATACAACACCTTGGCCGGCAAACTCACCAGCACTGACATCAAGATGTCAATGCTGGGCATGGCGTGTCTCTGGGCTAAGTGGATAGTCATGCTTGCAGGTTCTCCAATAAGAAAGCAGCGAACATTAAAGGAAACGGGTGTATATGGATCGACATCTTCTGTCAGCCCTCCTTCATCGCCACGGGCATCAGACTTAAGGGCCATCTTCCACAGAGTATTGTCACATCAGACATCATTGAAGGCTCAATCTGTTTCGGTCTATAAAAATTATATTGAAGTTTTAAATAAATTGAAATCCAGACGTCTTCGTGCTTCAAGTCTGTCTACCCTTTATACTACACTTCCACAAAATCTAATAAAAGAAAAAACTTAATGACTTAATTGAATGGACATTTCACAGAGAAGACCCCATATGTAAGAAATGCTTTTTTTTGCACTTCTAAAGAGCATAAAAATTATACTTTATGGTCATGTCACAAAGTGTCTGAAGCTCTAACCTTTCTACTTGACAATATTTACATAAAATTTGGTACTAAGTTATTTAGAAAAATTCTGGGTATTCCGATGGGTACAAATTGCGCACCCCTTGCGGCTGAACTGTTCTTGTTTTGTTATGAAAGAGACTTCATGATGTCCCTTTCCGTTGAAAACCAATCTGAAATCATTGAAGCCTTTAGCTCGACATTACAGGGTCACTGATGAGGCTTTATTAGCCGAAACTACGTAGTATGACCCATCTTCTTTCTTATGAATGTTTTCATTGCTCTTAAAGGAACTCATTTTTGATTTTTATTTGCCTTCACTGCAGCTGGTGTTGTGCCGTGTGGCGGCCGTAAAACGTCTCCCCGTACATCAACCATAGTGCAGTTTATATTTTACTTTTGGTCCTTTGAGATCAGCGTGAATATTCTGAGAAATCAGAAATAAATTATTGGTTTAGACTCATATTCTAGACAGGTTTTTAATTATTTGGACCCCATTTTGATTTATATCAGTCTTTGAATCGACTGCCTATTCGAAATTCGCAAAATTGCAGTATGTTTCCTCTGGCATTTGTTGTCGGATCATTACAGGGTCACTGATGAGGCTTTATTAGCCGAAAATACGTAGTATGACCCATCTTCTTTCTTATGAATGTTTTCATTGCTCTTAAAGGAACTCATTTTTGATTTTGATTTTAGATAATTGGATGATTTATTAAAGTTTGATCAGTAAAATTTACCTCCCCCCCTCCCTACACACACAACCCAAGAACTTCAGATAGATAAAGCAAATGCTTGTGAGACCGAGGCCCCGTTTTTGGATTTACATCTATCTGGTGTAGATGGGTCTGTTGTTCTCGTAAAATTTATGATAGACGCGATGATTTTGATTTTGAGATGGTGAAAATTCTTCCTATCATGGATGGTGATGTTCTTCGTATGGCATCCTGTGGCGTTTATATGTTGCAATTAATTCGATTTGCAGGAGTGGCTAGTCATGTAGCTGACTTCAAAACACGTATTAAATTGTTAACTGCTAAACTTCTTAATCAGGGTTATCGGTTTCATAAACTACGCAAAGCCTTTGCAAAATTTTATAGACGTCATTCCGATTTAATTTCAAAATTCAATGTTGGACTTAAATCTATTCTGCAACAAGGTCTATCGGAACTCGAATTTTATGGTGACTTAGTATATAAATTCAGAACTATATTTATAAACGCAATGACTTCAGCACCCAATTTCGTAAAATCATTCTTCGATATTAAAAGATTGGGTACAACATAAATGTTATACGACAGTCTGCATGTATATATGGTTGTTAACCCAATCACGGTTGACAAATTTTGCGCCCACTTTAATTGCACGCCGGTGGGTCTGGCCTCAGATTCTATGACGGTTCCAGCGTAAAGGCTTACTGAGAACTAGAGAGTTTGTTTGTTTAATTTGAGGTTTAACGTCTCCATCAACACTGTAAAGGTTATGTTTGAGACGCTGCTTCCAATTTTGTGGGACTTTTATCCGACATTGAGATAAAATGTCATCTAAAGCCCTGCCGCACAATGAACCCAATAGTGTTTGTAAGCATGGACGGGTCGACTCACACCGCTTTACCTGGGCAGGCTTAGATCCTCTAAGCGGTTTACCAGTACTCGTGTACAGTTCGGTTTCAGCTCTGCGCGAAGCATCATGCAGTCCATCTATTTCTTCAAGCCCCGTTGGGCGGGGTTAAAAGTATAAGAGAGTATTTAATTTTTTGTAATGTTGGTTGTTGTCCGATGCACTGTCTCTCGTCGGGCCCATCGGAGTGTAACTATTGGTCTTCTTTTGCTCCAGCATTTCAGTGGTTTCTTGCTGTCGAGTCCTCACCGTTGTTTCATCTCTGGCTGTTTGATTTTTTAGTTCACGGAGATGTTGCACTGATGAGTTAGGAGGCCTTCGTGCGGACTGAAAAAAATATTTGTCCAAATCGCGACGGAAGTAAGGGCGAGGATTGTCTCCACGTAAAATCGATTTAAGCCCCCAGTGGAATTCGTTTCACTGACCGTTCGAAGGCGGTTTTTCTGTCGCGGTTTATTTTTGTTATGGTTTGTCTTTGAGTGTGTGCATCGCTTATATAATTAAGTTTTGGACAGCCAATTGGGCATTTTGTGGGAAAGTAACTTTCCTTTTGGCTTTCCGCTAGTGATGTTTCCATTAGGGCTTATTTGTTTCATATTTGTGTTTCTTTCGCTTGGTATCTCTGATGGGAGCTTTGGGTTAATTGTATCGATTCCTGATCATTGCCTTCACTTATATTTTGATGCAACAGTCTTTTGAAGAGAACGTTTTAAATTAATTTCGACGTTTTTGTATGTTTCTATTGCAATGGGACTTGAGTCCTTTTGGTTTTAAGAAACATTTTGGTATGTGAATACACCACTCATGAACTCTGTAAAGGTAGTGGACTTCTTGCGAGAAATTTGAACGAGATTCTAGGTGATATCTGGGTGCCTAAGTGTGTTGTTCCAGTCTCTCTGCAGTAAGGCAAACATTTGCTATCAACCAAAAATAGCTACGGTGAAGAGATAAGCTCCTGCAGTGGCTTGTTGAGTAATAATGGTGCTACTTATAGCTGACTGACAAAATGTGATTTATTGCTCAACAAATCACACACTAGAGCTGATCTATTTCCATTTTAACACTCAAAACATCGACAATAATTTTATCGTTTCCTTCAAAATCTCCAAACATGTCGCCATTGTAAGAAGAAGTGGCGACTGTATCATTTCCCCAAACGACAATTTTCGACACTAATATTCCTTCTAATGCACTTTTTCATTTACTATGCTTTACAAGTGGTTTTACTTTCTCTTAATTGCATAAAAACATAGGCACCTTTTAGCAGTGATAATCCATAAATGTCCACTTATAGTTAACGACGCTATACGATCGCGTCAGCTTTCCGACATATCGCATCCAACATACTATTGACGTTGTTATATCCTTGTTTTCGCAAGTGCATTAAAGTATGAGATATATGTCTGTAAATCTTGAAAATGGTGTTTATTACAGTAAAATCCGACTGTTCTAGTATAATTCTATTTATTGTCATTAGAAGGACATGAGTGTAACACAATAGTCTTTGAATAAAAAAAGGCTGCGCCTGGCGAAAATATCTTCACAGTGTTGGTATTTGCAGAAGGATCCTATAGTTATTAGAACCTAATATTGTCCAAACTGAAATAATTGCACTGACCCAGATATGCCTGCTCATTCTTCAAACATTCCAACTACACGCTCTTTCATATGGGAATATGCTTATCGGTTGACGCTTAGCCTGTTTTGAGTAGTATAGATTATAAGTCTTCAGTATGACGCAGTTTCATGTTTAATAAATGCTGACAGCTTAATAATGTCTGTCTTGAATGGTCTCTTCATAAAATTCTTATATTACCCCATATTAAGTAATAAAGACAAATATCTCTAGTGTCAAATAACGCCTTTTATTTTCAGTTGTAATTGAGATTGGTGCATTCCATGGTATTGACTACAAATAAAGATGGCAAAGTCAAAATATGCAAAATAGAGCAAAAACGTCTTATAATATTTGCACCAAGTGAAGACGTCGGTCAGCCTGTCCAGCTGCGCAATGTGATCAAAGTATTCATTGTACGCAATACGGATGTTTATTTAAGAAATATATCAGCTCTAACAATGATTTATTGAATGATTCATCACCCAATAAATCACGGCAATAAAGCTTATCTATTTCGATTCTAACACTAAAAGTTGACAAAACTGCTTTTGATCCCTTTCTTCCGTCATTGTTTAAAGGAATTCTGCCAATATAACTGACTATATCACATGCGTTTACTTGTTTTCATAACAAATGTGATACAAGAAAAAGGCGTTACACCGTCTAACATCAAGGTAACAATAAACGACGCCAGGAAACCTGAAAAAGTCGGCCCTTCGTGTCGCGCTCTTCCGCTCAGTGATTTATTACTCAATATATCACTAGATTTTACTGTTGGCTATATACATTGTAGGCATGCTGTGTAAGAATGATACTTTTTAGCTCCACTAGCCAAAGGCCAGTGGGGCTTATGTAATGGCCCTGTGTCCGTCGCGCGTGCGTCCGTCCGTCCGTTAACATTTTCTCCTAAACTACTTGGCCGATTGCAACCAAAATGCACAGCAATGTTCCTCATATAGTCCTCTTCTAAATTCTTTCAAAGAATTTTGTTACACACAGAACTCCGATTGCTATGGCAACAAAACCACAAAAAAATCTTTAAACAAAATCTTCTCCAAAACCTCGTATTGGATTTCATTCTTATTTAGCATTAATATTCCTTGGATGGAAATCTGTCAGATTCCTTGAAAAATTTATGATCGGACAAAAAACATGGCCGCCATGGCTCATTGGCTTCCATAGATTTATAAAGGGAAAAAAATAAAAATCTCCTTTCTCCAAAAACGCTCAATCGATTTCAGTCAAATTTTGCTAAAACTTGTTCGGATCTCTGTCAGATTCCTTGAATAAATTTTGATCAGACAAAAATCATTGCCGCCATGGCCACGCCCCTTGGCTCATTAGCGTCCATAGACTTATCACCTACATAAATCCTGCAAACTATGCCTCTGAGGTCCAAATTGGCCACGCCCTAGGGCTTATCAGTTCCAATAGACTTATAATGGAAAAAAAATGAAAATTTTTCTTCTCTGAAACCATGAGGTCAAGAGTTTAGATATTTAGTATGTGGTAACGTGGAGTGTTCATCTGCATTAATCCTTCCAACCATGCCACACCCAGAGGCTCATTAGCTCCCATAGACTTATATTGGGAAAAACTTAAAAAATCTTCTTAGGCCCAGAGCTTAGCTTTTTGTATGCAGCAATGCTAAGTGGTCACTAGCATTAATCCTGTCAACCATGCCATGGGGTCCAAATTGGCCACGCCCAGAGGCTCATTAGTTCCCATAGACTTTAAATGGGAAAAACTTAAAAAGTCTTCTCTGAAACCATAAGGCACCGAGCTTTAGATATTTAATATGCAGCAACGTCAAATGGTTACTCACATAAATCCTGCAACCATGCCTCTGGGGTCCAAATTGGGTGCCCTTGGGCTCATTAGCTTCCATAGACTCATAATGGGATTTTTTTTTAAATCTTCTTTTCTCAAACCATAAGGCCCAGAGTTTAGATATTTAGTAAATAGCAACGTTAAATGGTCACTTACACAAATCTTGCCAACAATGAACCTAAGGTCCAGATTAGCCATGCCCCTAGGCTCATTCGCTCCCATAGACTTATAATGGGAAACTTTTCAAACATCTTCTCAGAAACTGTAAGACCCAGAGCTTAGATATTTAGTGTGTTGCAATGTTAAGTGGTCACCTACATAAATCCTGCCAACCATGCCACAGGCGTCCAAATTGGCCTAAACTCGGGGCGTTTAGGTTTCTATTATTGTCTGGTCGTTTCATGTTTGTGTTTCTTTCCCTTTGGTGTCTTTGATGGGTAGAGTAAGTTATTTGTATCGATTTCTGATCTTTGTTTTACTTCTACTCATTTGCTCGCATAGACTTAATAATGGAACAAACTTCAAAAATCTTCTTCTCTGAAACCGAAATGCCCAAGGCTTTGATACTTAGAATGTTGCCATGTTATGTGGTCTCCTACATAAATCAAGCCGACAATGCTCCTAGGATTTGGAAACAAAACATTCAGCATGGTCAGTTGGTAGATGGTTTCTGTTGCGATTTAGAATAATTATTCCTTCGGTGGATCACTTGTCTTTTTTAATGTAATAAATATGACAATGTACTGACTTTAGCCAGTGGAGCGACAGGCCCTCTTGGGCCTCTTGTTTCATTATACTAAGAAGAATTTCTCGTCGTAGACGGAGCTTCGCTTAATAGACGATGGGTCGCGCTAAGCTCTTTGTGAATGTCCGCCCAGCGGAGACTCAGATTAAGTCTTCGCTGCGCTGTATGGATAGCCGTTGTCAAAAAGGTTCTCAGTTTGCATTTTGAGTAAGTTTGTGTATAGATTAATTTGAAACGTCGCTGAGCATACAAGCTCGCGTACCCCTTTTCGCTGGAGGAGCGAATCCATTTTGAAATATGAAACGGAGACATCTGCTTAAAACTTTCCTGAATAAGCATTCTATTAAATGAATAAAAAAAGTGCAAATGATTATGATAATCTCATGGAAACATTTTCGAAATGGCGTCCAGAAAAGACTCAGGCAACTAAAAGCGGTAGAGGCATGGCTTTGAGCATGAAACTACCTCAAGTTCTACACTGTCTACTTGTCTGCAAGAAGCAGGGGTTTGTCTGCGTGCAGCAAGGGCGCTGGCGAGATTGCGCGTACGAACAAACTCGCCTGAGCTTTTCCGGTTGCCTTGTGCGATAATGATATTTTTCTTATATATCTGTAATCTAGTGAAAGCGTAACATTTGATAAAAAGCCTTTTCGAGAGTGGCAAAAGCTGGGGAAGGATCAAGTGGTGTGTGCTGCATGTAAACACTTACATGTAGCAGCTGCTATAATACATAACAGCGAATGCGATCAACAGTTTGTTTTTCATCTCTTTTTTATAAGTTTGTTTTTCTTTCCTAAAAATGATACGATTTTACAGCAAATGTGATTTTGATATTGTGATGCGGATATTCAAAGAACCGACGTACTTTCGAATTAGGTATAAACGGTATTGCAGTTCGGAAGAAAACATTAAGGCGATTCTAACGAGTACCAACAACTTATGTCTTGGAGCAGAAATAAGGAAAATAATGTATATCCCCGTAAACCCCAGTTTTTTTATACAAACTGGGGTTAACGGGGATGGTCAATTCACGGACTTGTTCACGTGATGAAAATGGATGGTGTTTTTCCTACTTCATTAAAACTAGATTGCTTGTGTCCGAAATTAATCAAAACGAATGTCGTCGTGTATATGCGGCCATATGGGTCTATACACCTACCTGCTCAGTGTCAAAAGCATTTCGGATGCGTAAACTGTGGGTTGCTGTAGACTAGATTCTATGACGGCTCCAACGTAAAGGCTTATTGAGAATTAGAGAGATCTTATTCAAGGTAATGTTGGTTGGTGCCTGATGCTCTGTCTCTGGTCGGGCCTATCGGAGTCTAACTGTTGGTGTTCTTTTGCTCCAGCATTTCAGTGGTTTCTTGCTGTCGAGTCCTCACCGTTGTCTCACCTCTGTGGTTCTTTGATTTTTGTGTTCACGGAGATGTTGCACTGATGAGTTAGGAGGCCTTTATGCGGACTGGACAAATTATTTGTCTAAATCGCGACGGAAGTAAGGGCGAGGATTGTGGCCACGTAAAATCGATTTAAGTCCCCCAGTGGAAATCATTCCACTGACCGTTCCAAGGCGGTTCTTCTGTGGCGGTTTATTTATGGTGTTGTTTGTTACTTACTCTGTGTATCACTTGTGTCTTTTTATTTTGGATGGCCATATGGCCATTTTGTGGGAAAGTAACTGTCCTTATGGCCTTCCTTTGTCTAGGTTTCCATTATGGTCTGGTCACTTAATGTTTATGTTGCTTTCCCTTTGGTGTCTTTGATGGGTGGAGTTAGTTAATTGTATCGATTCTTGATCTTTGTTTTACTTCTACTTTGTTACTATTTAGTAATGCTAGTAGTACCCGTGCACCGAAAGACAAATGCCGTGGTTACTTGTTAGCTGTTATGTACCTTTGTTACTAAATAACGGTGTTCATTGTGGAATTTGGAAAATATCTGAGAGTCACTGATAAAGCCTAATTGGCCGAAACTAGCTAGCCTGGCCCAGAAAGCATGTACAATTTATATTTTCCGGTTATGTGGTGTATTCTTGGCTTCCAAAGGATAACCCTTTTATAGAACATATTCAAAATCCTACAGAATAGCCACTACGGCAAGCACCATTACCTATAAACTGGATGAGTCCATTTTGTATGTTTACAACGGTTCTAAATTATCTTTGAATCTTTTATAACGCTTGTACAATAAACAAATGTATATTTGCTCACTTTAAATCATGACTAATGAGTGTGCTTGTCAGTTTCCATGTCGCATATGTTAGACATTTGGCATTAAAACCACTGTATGATATATGATGCATATGGAATCAAACGTTTTATATGATGATGCTGGGTTTAGAGGTTATTGTATGGGCAAGGTGTGCATGTAAGCCATATGACTTAGAGGCACACATTGACCGTATCATAACATTTTTATTATATTCTTTTTATTTCATACTTACCGTTAATAAAGCGTAAAAATGGGAAATATTTTCTTCATGAATACAATTTATTTAATTAGCAGAAAGAAAGTAAAGAAAAGAATAATGCTATTTGCGAAAATCATGACTTGTACATAGACATGGAGTTGTTTCCCTTAGACAAGTTCTGAATAGTAAGCTGGATCCTTTGGAAACAAAGAATACACAAAATAAACGAAAATAGCAGATTCGGTTTAATTGAGTTTGTTCATGACCAGTACTGAAATGTGCAATACCGGCCACGCCCTCTAGCACCGGCTTAAGCAGACGCTACCTATTTTTAGATTTGTTTACATTAGCAACGCTATACTGACAACGCCCTAAATGTTTTCTTTATTGAAGCTATTTTGCCAGACCTTTCGGGCCTTTTATCGTACAAATCATGTAAAACATGTAGACAATGATCATTGAAAACAATAGGCAACCAAGACAAAAATAAAGCCCCTTTGACGATACGACCTCATTTCTTGTTGACATCCCTGCTGTGCTTGAAGGGATACCGACGTAGACTTGACTAGTAGCATCACAAAAAAAAAAACTGATATAATTGAGCCCCGCCAAGCGAATTTGTGTCTTCGAGCATTCCGTCATGACAAACTTTAACTGCGCATGCCCAGCCATTCAGAGGGGCCAGGGATATGTCTTTCTGTCTGAATGTTACTCTTGATTCACTGCTTGTATGAGCGAGCAGCGAAGGTTCTGGCGAGACTGCGCGGATGCGCAGGCTCGCCTGAACCTTCGCTGCTCGCATAGGCGATAAGTACCAAAATCGCTTGACGGCGCCCATACATAATTCTGACCCCCTTGAACCCCACTTTGATATAGTAAATCTTGGGTTTACATGGGTAAACCTTTTTTGGGCGGTTCTAACGAATACCCACAATTTATATTTTGGAGCAGAATTAAGAAAAATATCACATTGTAACTGAAAATTGTCGTGTTTTTTTTTTTCGGCGGCAAAATGTAAAATGCATTAACTAGTATAGGCGTATTTTCGTAATGGGATTTCAGTGTGCGTGTCATCCTTTTTTTCTTGACATTAGACATTTTTCACTAGGACGGAGAAAGGACGTAGGAGATGGAAATGGACTTAATCAGCTTGGATCTTCTCAACGTTATATGTTCCTATATCTAAAATGCGTATCTAGCTGAATAAAAGTCACTGACGAATTGTTTTATTATTATTAATTCTACGGCTCTTTCAAGATTATTTTCCTAATAAAGAGCCGATCGTCAACCTGAGAAGTAACCAACGTACGACAGAGCATACGACAGTTGTTGTGACTGGCGTCTTAAGGGTTAATGTTTAGATCTAACCCCTACAAACAAGTGTCATTAATGACCCTCAAATATGTTCAAAACTCAGCAATGAAATAAATGATCCCAGGTAACAAGAAAATATAAACTGGGGGTTTACGTGAGTAAACCTTATTTTTCTTTTTTCTTTTTGCTGAAGGTAAACGTGAGAACCGCTAAATCGATGCGGTTAATAAAAAGTACTCAAAGTTTGTGTTTTGCGCCAAAATAGGGAAACCATTGAAATGTTGCATCTGAACACGTTCGGGTTTGGGTGTTAACATTTACGCTATATTTGCATAGATGTATTTCGTAATGGTGACCTGTCCGGTCGACAAGATGAAAGATCAGTATACTAATCATCATAATACGTGCAGAATCTTCGCTGTCAGCACTTTGACTGCGATTTGTATTTGCTGTATGTTTTCTAGGATCGTAATCATAAAGGAGAGAATATGCTTCCTTTCATAGTGAATCCAAGACAGCCGGCGACCGAAGAATGTTTGTAAAACTCAGCAAATAATAATGGTATTTTGTAGCATGCTTCACTGATTTATTGCACAATAGAAAATGGATTTTTCCACCGCCGTGTAAAACATGTATACATGCGACTGCTTTATTCCATTTTGGTCCCCGCCCATCGGGGCTTGAAGAAATGGATTGGGCTACATGATGCTGCCACGCAGAGCTGAAATCGACCGCACATGGGTACTAGTAAACTGCTAAGAGGTTCTTAGCCTGCCCGGGAAAAGAGGTGCGAGTCGGACCTGTGTTGCATATAACCCTATTGGTTCAATTGGGTGGCAGGGCTTGAGATGTCATTTCATCTCAATGTCGGGTAAAAATCCGACAAAATTGGAATCAACGTCTCCAAAGTGATCTTTATAGAGTTGACAAACAAACAAACAAAACTCCATTCCATTCCATTCTTTTTTTTTTTTTTTTTTTTTCGTTTTCTCTCCCTTTTTTATTGATTTTGTTGTCACAGAGTGGTTTTATTGTTGAGTCAGCATAACTGAAACAAACGAACAATAGGTCAAAGAGACCCAGGTTCATTTTTGTTTGTTTTCGAATCAGGTGAGTTCTATTGTAAAACGTTCAGGCGATTTCTCTTCAGATTCTGCCTCATATCAGTTCCCTGGCGAATTCAAGTGAGATTAAATTACCTACTTATTAAAGAACAATCTGAAAAAAATGAGTCACAGACTAATTTCAGTTGGAAAATAACTTGTTGACAAGAGGAAAGGGTATGGATCATCCAGAAAGTTCGGGTTTACATTAATTTTAGAATATTACCTAATCTTATTCCACAGCCCTCTGGAATGTTCCACAGAATTCTGCGAGTGTATAAAAAGAACTGGATTTTTTTTTTATCCTAAAGGCTTGTTTGCTTTATCTTTCTGCTACACCCGGCTCGTAACAGAAATTGGGGGCTGCCTAGCTCGTAACAAGATGCGTAACCTTGAGATTCTACTTCGGTGAATTCGGCCCCGCCCATCGGGGCTTGAAGAAATAGATGGGCTGCATGCTGCTTGCACGCAGAGCTGAATCCGACCCACACACGAGTACTGGCAAACCGCTTAGAGGATCTAAGCCTGTCCAGGCAAAACGGTGCGAGTCGGACCCGTCTATGCTTATTAACCCTATTCGTTTCATTGGGCGGCAGGGCTTGAGATGTCACTTCATCTCAATGTCGCGTAAAGTCCCACAAAATTGGAAGCAACGTCTCCAAAATGATTTTTACAGTGTTGACGGGGACGTTAAACCTCAAATCAAACAAACAAACAAACAAAACTTAGGTGAAATCCAAAGCAACTTCCTTTCACGTAACTTCCGATGCAGATGCTACTTTTTGTCAGCTGGATTCACAGGAGACCTCGCAAAATAAAAGTACTCTATACATATCTCGCTCATCTGAGGTCCCTAGAGACTTCGTCCCAGATAAGATGCCTGCAAGTTTTGCTTGCTGTCAGTTTTATCATTAGGCCTCTCACCGCTGTTGATTCGAACCTCGCTAAGGTCACATGTCTGCAGCTAACGGAAAGTGAGGTTGTTTTCCCCCGAGTACTTCGGTTTTCTTTAAACTTAAACGATCGGCTCGACCTGAGTGAAATAATCTTGTAAGGGCCGTAAAATGAAAAAAAAAAGATAGATAAATAAATAAATGTCTTATGTGCATTGCTTTCAGACCTTGCTTATGCGTGTTCCGGAGATACATTCGTTTTACATCGAGACTTCACCTTATGTGAGTTCCCAGGAGAATAGGTCCCGCCCGTCGAAAATAGATTCGGCTGCATGGTGCTTCCGCGCAGACGTGAAACTGAAGGCACATGAATACTGGTAAACCACTTAGCACACAGCTTCTGCAGACAAAGTGGTGCGAGTCGGACCGCTCAATTCAGTTAAATATCAAAATGAATGAAATAGTGTTAACGGGGACATTAAATCAAAATTTAAACAAAAGTTCAATGGAGCCCTCACCCATGTGACATCACGAAAACACGCCTGTAGAAATTTGAACCCATTGAACACCAATTTTATCAAGTAAAGCTGGGGTGTATAGGGGCAAACCTTAATTTTCTTATTTCTGCGCTAAAATATAGGTTGTGGGCACTCGTTAGAACCGCGGTTCTAACGTGTACCTAGCGGCGGTTCTAACGTGTACCCACAATCTATATTTTGAGCAAAAATAAGAATATTAAAACAATTTTTCATCAGAAAAATAATCATTTTTAGGTGGTAACATTTGAAGTGTATTTAAATAGGCGTGTTTTCGTAATGGATTTCCCTAGAGACTTCGCCTGAGGTGAGTTCCCCCGCGGACTACGCCTCATAATACTTCCTTGCAGATCCCGCTTTTTGTCACTTCTCTGGAGACTTCTACTCGATAAGGAGTCTTGATATTAACCTCAGGACTAGTTGGTGAGGCTTAAGTTGAGTCCAGTGGAAACTGTGCCTCTGGTCAGTTCTCTGGAGACTGCGCCTTAGGCAAGTATCTGGAGACTTCGTCTCATGTGAATTCAAAACTGTCAGTTTGGGCAAAATACATTGCTTTCTTCGCTTTGCTAGGTACGCCTTTTATTACAGATAACTTATACTTAAAGGTATTGTTGAGAACATCCCAGCGTGTAAACTCCGTTCTCGATCTTCGAAGTCCTAATTCGGTCTTCGTGAAAAATGTCTATTAAGGAAGAATCGTTCTAGGTAAAGGTCCAGTTCTTTTGAGAGGATGTTTTACTTTTCTGCACGAGTGGGGGTTCGTTTTCATTTGTGTGTTTGGATTTTTCTGGCTTTCCATGATAGATTTTAGAATCGGCTATTTCACTAAATCTACAACAATTATAGGCCAACCCTTTCTATCGTAGATGTCCAGGTCCAAAATTCGGGGTGACACTGCTTCAAGTGTCATTTTACGACCATTTTGAAGCTTATGGCGCACGAGCTAAACATTCTTATTCATACTGAAAGGCAGTGCCAAACAAAACATATTATATACAGTTTTGGAACAGTCACGTGACTGTGTCATCAAATTAGCGAAAACTAAGCAAGTAGTGAAAGATTCTGATGTGATTGCCCTACACAGTCTATAGTACATATATACTAAATACAATATTAGCACGAAATTGTGTTATGCAGTTAAATACGCATACGATGCAGTTTTATTTGTGTATCATCGGGTACTAAAATATGGTAACAAAGAATAAGACCATACTTACCACAGTTGAGTCAAAGAAATCAGTCGCAACGAACCGCTACAGCAATGAGAGACCTCTTAGAGGCATTATGTTACGGTATTGGCCTCGAAGACATAAATGAGGGTTCTCTCATCGGAGTTCAACTTTTGGTTTTCTTTTGATCCAGCATTTCAGTGGATTTTGCTGTCGAGTCCTCACCGTTGTTTCATCTCTATGGTCGTTTGATTTTTTTTGTGTTCACGGAAATGTTGCCTTTTAGCGGACTGAACAAATTATTTGTCTAAATCGCGACGGAAGTAAGGGCAAGGATTGTGGCCACGTAAAATCAATTTAAGCCCCCAGTGGAATTCGTTTCATTGACCATTCCTAGGCAGTTCTTCTGTCGCGGTTTATTTTTGTTATGGTTTGTCTTTAGGTGTTTGTGTCGCTTATATTATTTTATTTTGGAAATCCATCTGGCCATTTTGTGGGAAAGTAACTGTCCTTTTGGCTTTCCGCTATTGATGTCCTGCTGTTTTATGTTTGTGTTTCTTTCCATTTGGTGTCTCCGATGGGAGCTGTGGGTTAATTGTATCGATTCATGATAATTGCCTCCACTTCTAATTAGAAAAGAATTTCTATCCCAAGCTAAAACTATGGATTTCCTTATCGGGCGTGCAATAAAGTAAAATGTTAAGACAACCAAAATTTGAGACTAGTTCTGTTCACGGAAATGTTGCACTGATGAGTTCGGAGGCCTTCATGCGGACTGAACAATCGCGACGGAAGTAAGGGCGAGGATTGTGGCCACGTAAAATAGATAGGGCGTGCAATAAAGTAAAATTCCGCTGTTAAGACTACCAAAATTTGAGACTAGTTCTGTTCACGGAAATGTTGCACTGATGAGTTAGGAGGCCTTCATGCGGACTGAACAATCGCGACGGAAGTAAGGGCGAGGATTGTGTCCACGTAAAATAGATTTAAGCCCCCCCCCCCCCGTGGAATTCGTTTCCGCTGACCGTTCCAAGGGGGTTCTTCTGTCGCGGATTATTTTGTTATGGTCTGTCTTTGGCTGTTTGTGTCGCTTGTATTATTTTATTTTGGATAGCCTATTGGCCATTTGTGGGAAAGTAACTGTCCTTTTGGCTTTCCGCTATTGATGTTTCCATTAGGGTTTGTTGTTTCATGTTAGTGTCTCTGATGGGAGCTGTGGATTAATTGTATCGATTCCTGATCATTGCCTCCACTTCTATTCTGTTGACGAATTCAAACAGAAACTAGAAATGCGTCAATAGGACACGGATGCCCCCGCCTGAAAATATGTCTATGTTCGTATTCAGCCATAGAAAGTTATTGACCGTGTTTAAGTTTTGGACCCTTTTTTCACATTTGACCTCTAAGTATGACCTTGACCTTAGAGGTAAGGACCTTGGTTTGGTGTGAGGCAGATTGTCTCATGATGGCCAACATTTCTGCGACGTAATAACCAAATGCATCCAGACATAAGAAAGTTAATGACTGCGTTTAAGTTTCATTTTTTTACCTTTGACCTCTAAGTATGACCTTGATCTTGGAGGTACGGATCTGGGTTTGCACGTGACACATCGTCTCATGATGATTAACATTTCTGCCGAGTAATTTTAAAGGCCATCAAGAAATAACGAACTTATTGACCGCATTTAAGTTTCGGACGCACGAACGGGTGGACGGACGGACAGGGGCAACGCTATATGCCCTTTCCACCATTCTTTGAATGGCGGTGGTATAAAAATCAGCTGTTAATTGCTTTATTAGCGAAGATTTCTCGTTCACAACAAATTACACAATCTCTGGCGATGAGCCTCTCTCAAAGCTGAAAGTGGTGCAATCATTACGATAACACATCCGTGCGAAATAGTGCATTTTCTCACATCTCCAAAATGGTCAATTATCTGATGAAAATTCGTGATATTTTTCTTATAAATTCTGCAAATATAGGTTATGGGTGCTCGTTAGAACCGCCTCATTGAGGCGGTTCTAACGATTAACCACAACCTATGTCTTGGGGCAATAATAAGAAAAATAACGAATACCCCTGTAAACCCCAGTTTTCTCTATATAAAGTGAGGTATAAGGGGGTGTTCATTTCACGGACTTGTCCACGTGATGTCTTACACTACAAATGATACAACCTCTGACGATGAGCCTCTCTCAAAGCTGAAATTCAGCGAAAATAAAACAAAACAAACAAACAAAACAACAACAACAAAAAAGAGGACCATTATGATAACGCAGCCACGCGACATAGTGCATTTTCTCCCATCTCCAAAAATGACAATCCGTGAAATGTTTCTTATAAATACTGCAAATAAAGGTTGTGGCGGTTCTAACGAGTACCGACAACCTATGTCTTGGAGCAAAAATAAGAAAAAAAATGAATACTCCCGTAAACCTCAGTTTTCTCTATATTAAGTGGGGTATAGGGGGATCTCCATTTCACGGACTTGTTCACCTGATATCAGCGAAAAATAAAAACAACAACAACAACAACAAAAAAAAGAAAAAAGGACCATTATGATATCGCACCCACGCGACATAGTGCATTTTTTCACATTTCTAAAATGGCTATTTTTCTGATGTAAGTCCGTAATATTTTTCTTATTTATACTACAAACATATGCTGTAGCTGCTCGTTAGAACAGCCTCATTCAGCCGGTTCTGACGAGTAACCACAACCCAATTCTAGGAGCAGAAATAAATAAAATAATGTACACCACAATTTTCTCTATATAAAATGGGGTTTAAGGGGATGTTCATTTCATGGATTTGTTCACGTGATCATTGATCGCAAGAAATAAAGAGATTAATGACTCTGATATATACATGTAGCTATTAACATATCGTCAGCAGAAATAAACCTCTTGAATGCGGACAGTGATCATCGGGACGGATTTTTCTATCCAACAAAACACCATGTTATATTCTTATATATTGCAGGGAAAATATTCGATTCAGGCGGGGATATATTTCCTTTCGAACGTCGTCAGTTTTTAGACGTTAGAAAGGCCAAAAACGGCCGATTAAATAAATGTAATATAAACATTAATACATCTTAAAGTTTGAATACAGGGAATATAACCCTCGAAACTTGCAAATCTAATAAACAAACTCGTGCATTCGCACTCGTTTGTTTACTTGATTTGCAAAGAAGAAGTAAAACAAAGATCAGGAATCGATACAATTAAATTACTCCACCCATCAAAGACACCAAAGGGAAAGAAACACAAACATGAAGCGACCCGACCGTAATGGAAACCTAA
The DNA here is from genome assembly GCA_963580285.1 of Lucinisca nassula. Lineage (NCBI taxonomy): Eukaryota > Metazoa > Mollusca > Bivalvia > Lucinida > Lucinidae > Lucinisca > Lucinisca nassula. Next base: position 108,379,735 of record OY757014.1, on the reverse strand, counting down.
ACAAAGGAAGGTCATAAGGACAGTTGCTTTCCCACAAAATGGCCATAAGGCCATCCAAAATAAAAAGACACAAGCGATACAGACAGTAAGTAGCAAACAACAACATAAATAAACCGCCACAGAAGAACCGCCCTGGAACGGTCAGTGGAAAGATTTTCACTGGGGGGCTTAAATCGATTTTACGTGACCACAATCCTCGCCCTTACTTCAGTCGCGATTCAGACAAACAATTTGTTCAGTCCGCATGAAGGCCTCCTAACTCATCAGCAAGTCTCTCGGGGAAACATTTCCCATATTCAAAACTAAAGATGTATTAATCTCTATTTATCGCACGATTTCGCGTCTGGGAGTGTAATAACGTCATGTAATAAATTCGATAATCCACTAGTGGATTAAATATGCAAATTAGTTTGACACGCAACGTAACGTTACATGTACGACGTCCTTATAGACATAGCGTTTACTAATGGCGGAATATTGACATTTTTGTTCTACAAACGTGAATAAAATCCATTTTAAATGTCATATGATAAATAGAATCTTGCATTCGTGCTCATGTACCATTGAATTTTATAAAATTCGTTGAAGAAAAGAGATAAATTGCTCGGCATAGCCTCGCATTTTATCCCTTTTCCTCAACTGGTTTAATAAATTCAATAGTAGATTAACACTCATGTAAGATCCTCTATATAAGTATCTTTAAAGGGTAGATCTGTTAATGAATACACCAGAGGGCGATTTGAATAAAGCCTTTTATACTGTCTGGGCAAATTAGCAGACGGCAAATTGTTGGTATAGTTATTATTGTTCTAAGCAAACATTATTCGACATACAAATGCCCCATGAAATGTCAGTCCCATTTTAAAGGAAAATATAAAAAAATCAAAATCGTCTGCTGAAAAAATATCCAGCATGCAGAGCATTTTAAAGTCTCAACATAATCGACACTATCATTGAATATCCGCAATTAAGGGGAATGGGTACACCTTCAGGGGAGGCAACTCCTTCAAATGTATTATTGTTTTCCATTTCAATAGGGGCCAACTGTTAAAGAAAAGAATTTTCTCCTGAGAAGCAAATTATTTCCTTTAAGAAAAGACCCCTTTTTCAGTGGGATAACAAACAGGAAGTCCCGAAAGTGGTATCCCTTTGCAAACTAGTGGCACAATTGTGCTAGGTGTTCCCATTCCCATTAATTGTTTCCAAAGACAATCTTTCTCGATTTGTACGACCAAAGCTTCGGCGCGAATTATTACTGCCACTGGTTAACTAGCTTAAAACAAGCAATTCTGCGTTGGATTTAAAGAAAGAAATTAGAACAAATTATATTTGCTCAAGAGAAAAAGTAAAACGTAAGTAAAACAGGAAGCCCACAGGCCACAGCTCACCTGATTTAACTGATGTAAATGTAGAAATAACATGAACTGTGGTAAATAGAGGCAAAAAACACGATGTCTGATAATGTGAATGAGGCTGTTTTCTAAGAAATTTGACTTAAACTGGCCTATTGGTTTTATTCATACATTTATTATTTTAGGTCACACCTGAGCACAAAGTGCTTAGGATTTGTTATTGTGATTGGCCTTTGTCCGTCGTCCGCCCATCGTGAACTTTTGCTTTAAACGACTTCTTCTCTAAAACTGCTTGAAAGAGTTTGAAATACTTTTATAGCAATATTCCTTAGGTGCCCATCTACCAAAATTGCTCAAACCGTTCCGCTCAGATAAACAAGATGACCGCGAGAGCTATAAACTGAAAAACCTTTTACAGACGTCTCCTCTTTAATCAGGGATTAGGTTTTGAAATAATTTGAAAGCAATGTTTCTTGGGTGACCCTCTACTAGAATTGCTCAAACTGTTTCACTCCGATGAACCAGATGGTCACCAGAGCTAAAAATGAAAAAAAAAAATCACAGGAATGTTCCTTGAGTGATCCACTACCAAATTTGCTCAAACTGTTCCATTTGCATGAACAAGATGACCTTCAGAACTAAACATAGAAAGAACGAAAGAACACCTTTAAACGACTTGTCCTCCTTAACCGATGGATGGATTTTTAAATAATTTCACAGGAATCTTACTTGGGTGACCGTCCTCCAAAAGTGCTCAAACAGTTCCACTCTGCTGACCAAGGAGGCCACCACTCTGCCATTGCTTAAAAATTGAAAAAAAAAAAAAAAAACATATAATAAATGACCTCCTAATCAAAGGGATATTGTTTTATAAATTGTTTTGGGGTTTCATTGCTCTTAAAGGAACCTATTTTTGATTTTTATTTGCCTTCACTGCAGCTGGTGTTGTGCCGTGTGGCGGCCGTAAAACGTCTCCCCGTACATCAGCCATAGTGCAGTTTATATTTTACTTTTGGTCCTTTGAGACCAGCGTGAATATTCTGAGATATCGGAAATAAATTATTGGTTTAGACTCATATTCTTGACAGGTTTTAATTATTTGGACCCCATTTTGATTTATATCAGTCTTTGAATCGACTGCCTATTCGAAATTTTGTTTCCTCTGGCTTTCTTTTCCAGATCATTACAGGGTCAGTGATGAGGCTTTATTAGTCGAAACTACGTAGTATGACCCATCTTCTTTCTTATGAATGTTTTCATTGCTCTTATAGGAACCCATTTTTGATTTTTATTTCCCTGTCAACATTGATCAAATTGTTCCACTCTGCTGAACACGACGGTCGCAAGAATTTAAAATAGAAAAGCTTTTAAAAGACTTCTTTCTGTAAAAGGATACACTTTTATAGGAATGTTCCATGGGTAACCCTCTAACAGAATTGCTCAAAATACTTTTGCTCCACTGGACATGATGGTCACAGAGCTAAAAATATACAATTCCTGAAAATATCTTTGCTCCACTGGACATGATGGCTACCAGAGCTAAAAATAGACAAACCTTAAAATGAATGGTTTTTAAATAGTTCCACAGAAAAGTTCCTTTGGTCACCGTCAGCCAAATGGCTGAAACCCACACACCTATCGTTTCAGTTGTACAATATCAATCAGGTGAGCGATCCAGGGCCATCATGATTTCTTGTTTAAATATCAATGGTCTTAAAGTCGTGGTTAAATAATGTCCTTGATCTTAAATATTCCAGAAGTTGCATTTACTCCTCAAGTTAAAACCGTAGGCTGCAGTAGTTTTCGGAAAAATAATGAACAAACGGCACACAACCAATTAACAAATAAGACCATGCAATAGGACGTCAGTAGTAAAACTACTGTGTGTGAGGTGGGGGGGGGGGGGTTCAGTTGAACTTGCCCTGGTCAAGATCAACACAGGATTATCATCTTAAGAAATTATAAAATTGCCACAAACTTTCAATGGCATTGGCCCAGTAGTTCTGGAAAAGATGTTTTAATGTTTTAATCAGAGAGAGAGAGAGAGAGAGAGAGAGAGAGAGAGAGAGAGAGAGAGAGGGTGTGTGTATGCGCTACGTCCCACGAACATATAACGGTATATAGGGAGGACTCATACAAATGTCTGGAAAGGCCCGGAATCGAACTAACGACCCCAAGTTTACAATGCAATTTGTTATACTGCTACACCATGGTGGCTTTACTTCTAGTTTCTATATCGGGCATGATCCTCGTCTTGATACGTGATCAGACTCATATGAATTTGTTTTCTTGCTCCAAGAAGCTTTTTATAAATTACCCCCCTGTATTAATTGCATTGATACACACTTACCCGATATAGATATGTTAGCTCGGGACAAGTGAGCTTTACAGTAGCATTGCAATTGTATGAATGAACCGGACTCCTGGGAATATTGGCAAAAACGTTATTACTGGAAAAAAATGGAAAGAAATGCATGAACAAAATATCATAGGAAAAATTACGGTCAGGGGATACTAAATAAATGGACCGATTATTGCACGCCCGAACCTTGGAACGCACTGATGACAGTTGATAACTAATCTTAAAATTGCATTTAAAGACTGTAAAAGGGGATAAACGGTTAAATAGAATATCCGATTCCTGCCATTTGATATCAAGTTTATCAGGTTCGGCTTCCAGAATACGTGCGCCTGATAAACTTGATATCAAAAGACACAAACCTGGTATTCTCTTTATATAAGATTTGGTTTCAACTGGCTCACTGAGATAAAAGAACAAACAAAATGTCAGTGGCCTTTGGTGAATGTCAAATAATGTCCCTGTCATTTGATTATTAAGTAGCTTGCAATGCATGATTATAAATTTACTTGTTCATGGCTATCTGAAGCTACATACAAAGTTTCAATCCCATTGGCCAATTGTTTCTGGAGAAGATTTTCAGTTTTGTACCATTAATCGCCATGGCGACCATCTCGATTATGTGACCAGGCTTATTTGAACAAGTTTACATTTCCTTTTTCCGGAAAGCTTTCATATTTCAAATTAAAATGCTACTAAGTAGGGTTGCCGAGAACTTTATAATTTATTTGGATGACCCTGTGTTGACCTTGACCTATTGCAGGGCAAGTTGAACGTTGGTTACTTTTGCTTTGAATACATAAAGAAAACACATCTATCTCCCGACCAGCTACCGGTAAAAATCCATACTTTTTTTTTCTCCGCGGTAATAGGCTTTTTTTTTTCTCGGAGAACAAGCGAGAAATTTCTCCGAGAAGAAAGAAATTACGTGTTTCAAAGCGGTTAATTTCTCCGCCAAACGCCGTGAAATTTGTCCGCGAAAATCGCCTTTTCTCGGAGAAAAATAATTAGAACAGGTGAAGATGTTCTCGGTGTTTCTCCGCGAAATCTGCCTATACCTACATGTACACGTGCATGTATTTTTTTATGCATTCCATTTTCGTACACAAAGTTGGAAGCATTTTACGAAATGCATGTTCTTTGTTCAAACCTGTAGAACGGATAAATGGTTTTTGCACACTAACTACAGATGCGACGGTTCATAATGCGTTGTCTCATCACGCTCTACACTGTTTGCCGTTCTTCGTGGGTTCACACCTAACACCCCTTTTTCCAAGGTTAGACACTCCCAGCTTGATGCTGGAACAGTCCATTGTGAACTGAACTCTCGTGGATTATAAACATTTTAACCCTTTTTCAACCAAATAGAATCTTCTTCCTTATATATACATGTAGCAGCAGTTCATTTTAAAATTTAGGGGTGACAGGTTGTGTTTTCCTCAAAATTTATTTGGAAAATGAGTGCACTTTTAGCAAACAGTGAAGGCCCTGATCAGACGCCATGTTCTGCGGCGTCTGATCTGGGCCTGCCCTGTTTGCCAAGGTACCCCTTTAGGGGCTTCTGGTACTAAATGGCTTAATAGCCAAAAACTTGTTCTAGACCTCAGAGATTTTCTAATTCTCTTCATTTCTATGGTAGGATGGTGGTGTGTGGAGTCGATGGGGGACCCTGCCCAGCTTGGCTTAGCACATTCTGAATTGTCTTCGCACGAGTGTCTTGTTGTAATGGCATGGTACGTGTCCCCTGCTCGTATACCTACATTTACATGTAGATCTGTACAGAGTTTCCTTGAATGCATATTTACATATCGTCTAGCATACACTCTCTATTACTATCAGACAAAATTTCTCAAAAAATGACCTAAATAGTGTCGAAGGGGACGTTAATCCTCGAATCAAACAAACAAACGGAGCTTCCACATTATAATTTGGCGGACTCAAGGGGTCAAACGGCGCTCACGTTGGAGCACTTGTACATGAAAGTATTCGGGGTTCGCTCGTGAATCTTTACTATAGGTAGAAGATTTGTTTTGTGTGTATGTTTTTGGAGTTCAACGGCCCAGTCAACACAATTTTAGGTCATTTTTGAGCCGGAGAATTTACCTATCCACATTTTTCATGAGCAGGCTTGTACATAAGCGGTTATCCAGTACAGTGCACATTCTTTCACCAGAAACTGACAACTGCCCATCTTGGATCAGCAGAAGGGAGAGAATGACCGTAGAAAAGATTTCATGATCAATCTCCATTTAGATCTCTGCATGTTTACTGTTTATATCATTTTAATACGAAATATTTTAGTACACATCAAGATAACACGCCCATATGCAATCAGTCATACCTAAAACTGTTATTTCCTGATGAAAATATGTGATAATGTTCCTATTTTACTCCTTAAGTAACTTGTGGGTTCTCATTAGAATCGTCTCACTGTGGTAGTTGGATACGAGTATCTACATTCTACATGGGCTGTCTAGGAATAGATTAAGGATAAATGTATACATGTACCTTGTAAATTCCAGTGTGCATGTAAAGGTGGGAATAGAGGATTCTTCATTACATGGGCTTTATTTACATGTTGATGCACCACATGTTGGCTCCAACTGGGAGTATTTATTAGTTAGGGGTGGGTGAGGGGTCGGGGAAGGAGACTTGGTAGCGCAAATAATGAGTGTTCATAAATATGTGCGAATGCAAAGTAGCATTCACTTTTTCATGCCCCTGCATTAAGCATGGTGCGATATACATGTAGGTGTCTGGTTTTTCGTCCGTTTGTCCGCGACATAGACCTAGCCTGCCGGGGAATTATTGTGTTCCTCGTAAACGGGCCACACATTGCATGCAGTGCACTGCTTGCTGTACTAATTTGACAGTTGATAATCATAAATAATTGAGTCGAATCTGAGCTTTTTTATGTCTGATTTGAGGTTTAACGCCCCCCCCCCCCCCCCCCCTCAACACTATAAAGGTCATTTTGGAGACGCTGCTTCCAATTTTGTGGGACTTTTACCCGACACTGAGATGAAATGACATCTCATGCCGTGCCGTCCAATTAAACCAATCGGGTTTATAGGCATGGATGGTCCGACTCACACCCCTTTGCCTGGGCAGGCATAGATCCTCTAAGCGAGCCGAAAATTTGACTTTACTTTCACGTAAGCCCAGTTGTTTTTTTCTCCGCGAAACGCGGGTAATTAATTTTCAATGAAAGCAATCTGTCACATTTTTGCCGAGAATCTCCGCATGTTCTTCGCGAAGCTGTGAGAAATTTCAGCGAGAAATTTCTCGCTCATTTTATCTTTTCTCGCGGTTTCGCAATGAAAATAGCCGATTTCGCGTTAGTCGGTTTCTCTGCGAAACAAAAACATGGGTTATTACCGGTAGCTGGTCTGTATATGGTCTTAACAAGGAGAAATGCAGCTTCATAATTATCAAATAACAAGGACATCCTTTACGGAAGTAAGGGCGAGGATTGCGGCCGCGTAAAATCGATTTAAGTCCCCCCAGCGGAATTCGTTTCACTGACCGTTCCATGGCGGTTCTTCTGTCGCGGTTATTTTCTGTTATGGCTTGTCTTTGGGTGTAGGCGTCGTTTACATTTTTTGTGTTTTGGATAGCCGATTGGCCATTTTGTGGAAAAGTAACTGTCCTTTCGGCTTTCCGCTATTGATGTTTCCAGTAGGGTCTAGTTATTTCATGTTTGTATTTCGTTCCCTTTGGTGTCTCTGATGGGAGCTGTGGCTTAATTGTGTCGATTCCTGATCATTGCCTTCACTTCTATTTAACCTCGACATCGTCAGATACTACAAAAGTAAAATGCATCGTGCGATACTTCAATATATACTATATATCAATGAAACTTTTGATCTCTCCCCTTATCTGTTTAGATGAATAAGTATCTTATCAACGCAGAAGAGATTAAAATGACATCTTTTTAAAAATGTTATTGTTGGGAGTTGTATTCACTGTTTTTCTTTGGTATTTTGTGTTCGGCACACCAACACCGATCGCCCAGACAACCTGTGGTCCAGTGGCGGGAATAATTCAAGATGGCGCTTACAGTTTTCGAGGAATTCCTTATGCAGAACCACCTACTGACCAACTTCGGTGGAAACCACCTAGACTGTTAAGCAAACAAGCAGGAACATGTTGGAATGGCACTCTTAAAGCCCAGAAATACGGAAACACGTGTTACCAGCGGAATCCCTATGATCCTTCAAAATACGATGGAAGCGAGGATTGCCTGTATTTGAATGTTTTCACGCCAACGCTTGATGTTGAGGCCAGGAAACCTGTAATGGTATGGCTACATGGCGGCAGTTTGCAATTTTCAAATGGCAATTGGCCGCTGTATAGCCCAACTGAGAAGTTGGCCAGTGATACAGACATTGTTTATGTTGGTTTAAATTATCGTTTGCACGCATTCGGATTTCTCGCTTTACAACTACTTGCTGATGAATCTGAGACGCACAGTTCAGGCAACTATGGTTTTATGGATATCATTGCAGCTCTTAAATGGGTTAAGTCAAATATTGAGAATTTCGGCGGGGACCCAAATCAGGTACATGCGTATAAATGTGTATGTTTCTTTTGTTAGTCTAATCCCATACATGCCTGTCGTCTCAAAACAGAGACATTTACAAAATGTAGATTCAGATCAGACACTACGTTTCATTTACAGGTTAATTCTAGCACAAGACATCGACATACAGGTACAAGATATAAAAGATGGCACATAGACCAAAACACGTGAATATCCCGCCATATATAGGGGATTTTTTTTTTGTTTTTATATACATGTATATGCGTTCGGGTCGAAACTAAATGATTGTCACAACAATCTGTGATTATCACTGACCCATAATTTCATATCACGTGCAAATGAAACTAAGCCTTTATTGGCCAATTAAATCCTCCACGCAACAGCTAGGCAGAGATCCAGTAACAATGTACGGAGTGTCGGGTTTATGTTTTACATCAATATTCGTTCCTATAGCAAACACTTACTCAAGGTACTCACTTTTAATGTCACATTATGTGATGATAGGCATTTATGGATTAATATGCTGCGCTGTAAAAAAATACAGGAACATTTGTTTCTTTACTGAATGGGGATGACGATTCTAAATCCCAATTCAGGACCTTTCCTCAGCATTCACTTCGAGAACCACAACCCACCAACATGTACACTCCATACTATCAGTTCTGTGCTGTATGCTTTGCTTCCAAAGGATGACACTTTCATTGAACATACTTATTTCGGTATATTGTTTTAGTACATGCAGTCAAACCTCAGTAACTCGAACACAGACAGCTCGTTCACCGTGACTACTTCGAACTTGCTCCTTAGTCCTTGACGAACTCTTCCAATAGTCGTCCAGCTATCTAAATATTTGGATCTTTAAGGGACGTTTTCCTGAATTTAATTTGAAAAGCTGTTGTGTGTACCCATTAGAATCGCCTAAACGAGGCGATTCTAATGAGTACGCAAAACATGTCTTAAATTTACTGAAGATCGCAAGGATATCCTTAAGTGATCGTCATAATGCCTCATGACTTGGCGCTAAGATTTAGAGGAAGTTCGATCAAGTTTAGTTTCGTTTGGTTGTTGTTACTTTTATTGCACCTTCCCCCTACGTCAGTATAACAACCAATCATTACCTGCGAAAGAAATTACTGGCTCTAGTACTCTGCAGTACTTTAGGGAAAAACATGGAACCAGTCAACCATAGTCAACCATAGTCGAACCAACATATCTTCGCTGGTTGAACCGTGGAAACTAAACAGATATCATTCCCTGTAACCAGATACAGTTCGATCTTACTTTAGCCACAGATTAGTGAAAGCGGTTCTTACATCGAACTTGCTCTAAACCTAAGCAGGTCGATCGACTGTACCATTCTATGCATTTATTCAATTCCTTTTCCCTTCTTTCTCAATTCTTTCCTACAACCTTGGGTGTTATAATGGATGTTTTGATTATTTCTGCATTAGTTTTCTGTCTATCATAATGTTCTGTCTTTACGAATGAAAACGTAAAGTGTTTACTCATAGAAATAAAAATATAAAAGAAAAAGAATGAAAAAATGTCAATTTCGAAACAAATGATTTTCATCCGCTTTGGTATGTTGTTCTTATATTTAACAAAAAGACATTTAAGTTTTCAGTCACTTTGAAAATGCATACTTCATCTGCGTTTATCGCATTTCTGATCAGTGAAGTATGACGGAAGGAAACGCAAAGTATGTTCCACCATCTTTTGCAATTAAAAAATCAACTGCGACTTCATGTTTGCTGTCCAGTGCTTCGAAATTAAGTAAGCAAAGGAACTGATCAGCCTATCCAAAGCATCAATGGAAAAGATGGACAAACACATTTTAACAAGCAGCTCTTTTCCAAACATGTGTCAACTCAGTTACATTTACTGAACTATATTACGATAACACGCCTATACAAATACATTGTAAACTTTACCGCCGAAAAAAAAAATAAAGTTTTAGATGAAAAATTGTCATATTTTTCTTAATACTCCTCAAAATATAGATTGTGGTACTCGTTAGAAACGAGTACCAAAAATATACATTTTATAGCAGAAATAGGAAAAATAAGGTATATCCCTGTAAACCCCAGTTTTACTGTATAAAAGTGGGGTTCAATGGGGTCAGAATCATAAAGGCGTGCTTTGATGATGAGATAATTTGGACACATAGAAACTCTAAAGAATCTACCCTTACCTGCTCCACAAGAGTAAATTATTTCTTATTTGTCTGCTTTATCAACTGGGGCACCTTTTTGATAAAGCAGGCAAAATATGCATGGAGAGTCGTATTCCCTAAAGATATATCCTTAAATAAACAATTAGGCCTTACGTTTATGAGCCACAGATAGCGCATTCACCCATCGGGGCCTGTAGAAATAGATTGGGCTGCATGGTGCTTCCGCGAAGAGCTGAAACCAATCGGACATGTATACTGCTTAGAAGTTCTAAGCCTGTCATGGAAAGCTATGGGAGTCGGACCGCTCGCTAAACCCTAGCGGTTTTCTTAGGCGGTAGGGCTTGTGATGTCATTGTCCCCTGACGTTAGTTGAAGGAGACTATAGTAATGGGTTCGTGCGTCCGTCCATGCGTAGACACAATATTTTCTCCGCAACTACTCCAACAGTTTTCAAGGGATTCTGATGAAAATTTCCATTTACTATTCCCATGACATGAAGATTGTAATATTTTATCGAAGTTATGTTCGACTGATTTTTACAAGAGTTATGGCCCTCTGTCAGTTTTTGCCATTTTATCAATAAAAATATTGTCTTCGCAACTCCGCCTACATTTCTCAAGGGATTTTAATGAAACTTTCCAGTTAGTATACCCATGACCTGAAGATGATCATATTTTATCACGGTCGTGCTCAACTGATTTTTACTAGTTATGGCACATTGTCAGTTTTTGCCATTTTATCAATAGAAGTTCTGGTCTCCGCAACTCTTCCTATATTATTTTGATGGAACTTTCCAGTTATTGTTCCTATAACCTGAAGATGATCATATTTTATCGAGGTCATGCCTGACTAATTTTATCAGAGTTATGGTCCTTTGTCAGTTTTTGCCATTTTATCGATAGTAAGATTTCTTTTCTTCGCAACTCCTCCTACATTTCTCATGGGATTTTGATGAAACTTTGCAGTTTTTGTTCTCGTGGCCCGATGATGATCATATTCTATCGAGGCCATGTTCGACTGATTTATGCCAGAGTTATTGCCCTTTGTCAGTTTAAGCAATTTTATCACAATATGACTTGTTTCTGCAGTTTTCAGTTGATTTTAGTGAAACCTTCCAGTCATTGTTCCCATAACCTGCAGAGGATCATATTATACCGCTTGACTTCAATTCTCACTACGTTTCTCATGGGATGTTGATGAAACTTTCCAGTAATTGTTTCATGATCTGAAGGTGATCCTCTTTTACTGGGTTCACCGTCCGTGCGTTTGTCAGTCATTCAGTCCGTCCGTCTATCCGCAGATACACTCTAGTCTTCGCAACTGCTCCTTCAGTTTTCAAAACATTTTGATGAAATTTTCCAGTTATTGTCTCCATGGCTTGAAGATGATCATATTGTATATAGGTCACGCTTAACTGTTTTTGTTCTATATGAAGGCTTGGCCCCACAACACCTCCCACAGTTTTCAATGATTGGTGATGAAACCTTTCAGTTATAGTTCCCATGGCCTGAAGACGATCATAAATTGGCTATTTTTACAAGATTTATGACCCTTTGTTACTTTTAGTAATGTTGCCAACAGAAATTGTTATCTCTCCAACTCCCCATTCACCTTAAACAACCATCATTTACAGTTTTGGAGATATTTTTTTTCCGTAAATTGTTCCTTACAACATTTAGGAATATTAAAAAATAGTCTGTTGAAAGGGTTGAAAATCTCAAAACATCGTTAAGGAAAAATATGTTATAGACATATTCACCGCATACTGAAATTTCAAACGTCGGGGGAACCTGGCCTAAGACCTTTATTTTATCTCTATGTCGGCTAAAAGCCACACAATTTTGAGCAACGTCTCTAAAATGACATAAATAGTTTTGACGAGTACTTAAAATCTCAACATAAACAAACACATAAGCAACACATTGTACACGCAAAAAATATATACTGAACCGAAAAAGAAACGGAACTCCAAATATAAATGCGAGTATTTGCAGAAATAATCATGTTTGCTGAAAATCGATTTAATAACGCAATAATATGATCATTCCTGAATGTAACTTCCATAGAGAGTTCAATTTCCAGTGAGAATGTTTGGAACACAAATCCGTTTTGTCATAGAGGTAGTCATTTCACAAGTTCAAAACATAAGCAGTTAATAGCGAGTATGTCCTCCGTTTGCATCCAGTCCTGCACGCACACGCCTGGTCATGGACAGGATTAAACGATTGATCTCAGCCTGGGGAATAGCATTCCACTCCTGTATGAGCGCGAGACGCAAGGCTTGACGCGTTGTTGGCGGTGGGGGGCGGTTACGTACGCGCCTATCCAAGACGTCCCACAAATGTCCTATAGGAGAGAGATCTGGACTATACGGAGGCCAGTGCATCACGCCAACGTTGTTTTGCTGAAGAAACGCCATGCTGAGCCTTGCAACATGCACCCGAGCGTTATCCTGTTGAAACGTAACGTTGTGCTGTCGTACATATGGAACAACTACCGATCGTAAAACGACGTCAACGTAACGCTGAGCCGTCAAAGATCCATCAATGAATACCAGGGGTGTTCTATGACCATAAGATATGCCAGCCCACACCATCAACCCACCGCCTCCAAATCGATCACGTTCAACCAAACAATTGTCACGATAACGCTCACCGTCACGCCTATACACACGTTGACGACCGTCAGCTCTGTACAACAAGTACCTGGACTCGTCAGAAAACATTACAGTACGCCACTGACGAAGGGGAAACAGGTTTGGCCTATGTTGTGTGAGCCACACCATTCTAACCTGACGTCGTCGTGGTGTTAATGACATACCAACGTACGGACGACGAGGACGTAAGCCAAACTCTCGAAGGCGATTCCTGACAGTATCTGCACTTATTCGATTGTTGTGCGTTCCTGGTGTCAACTGAGACGTCTCGACGGCTGTACGGAACCGATTACGAAGGTGGGTTAGACGGATGTATCGGTCCTGTCGACGTGTCGTGACGCGTGGATGTTCACTTCTGGGCCTGTCATTGGTCGTTCCCGTTTGACGTAGACGCTGGTACAAGCAAGTTCAAGTCGATTTACTCACTTGGAAGTTCCTGGCGATGACAGCCTGAGACGTCCAAGGAAGAAGCATTTGGACCACTACGTTACGTCAAACGTACCATATTCCGTAGAGAAACTTTACCTGACTTTTGAAACCTTAACTCCTGGTAACACAATATGCCAATATGATGAGGTTACTGTATACATTTAATGTTTGTCTGTTTGTTTGATTTGAAGTTTACCGTCCCCGTCAACACTGTAAAGGTAATTTTGGAGACGTTGCTTCCAATTTTGTCGGACTTTTATCCGACATTGAGATGAAATGACTTCTCAAGCCCTGCCGCCAATGAAACCAATAGGGTTTATAAGCATGGACGGGCCGACTCACACCGCTTTGCCTGGGCAGGTTGTACTCTAAGTGGTTTACCAGTACTCGTGTGCGGGTCGGTTTCAACTCTGCGTGGAAGCATCATGCAGCCCATCTATTTCTTCAAGCCCCGATAATGTACTGCACGAGGAAAAGTTGAAAACAACGAATTGCCAAGTGGAGCGTTAAACTGTACAGATATCGCCCAAATGTTTTCTGAATAAGAAAGTTTAAAAGTATGAAAGTAAATCGCAAAATAATTTTTCAGTCAACCTTATGGTTGCATGAAAATCTTTTGGGTTAAAAAGTTGCGTTTCTTTTTCGGTTCAGTATACAACTTGAAGAACCAATATAGGACCGCATGTTAAATCAAATAATAATTCTTACAGGTGACAGTATTTGGACAAAGCTCGGGAGGGACAGCAATATTTGCTCTTCTAGCCTCACCGCTCTGCAGAAATCTCTTTCACAAAGCATGGATTCTGAGTGCATCGCCGATCCTGAATAAAACCGCACCTGATGCGTACAAAGACAACGAAATATTTCTCAGAAATTCTAACTGCACAGACTTGTCATGTCTTTACAATCTAACACCAGCCGAAGTGACGTCGGCTGTACCTTGGAACACGTATCCTTACTGGGCAATGAAAGACCAAGGTGATCTACCAACAAGAGGCTTGTTTGACGGGGCAATAGCCATTGTAGATGGTAAGTTATATACGGCCCGCATAAAGATGGCTTCGAGATTGCTGTCTGTATGAGGAGACTGTGTCAGCCAGAATAAGTATATGACAAACATACCTTCGGTGTTCTGTGCCGCGATAGGGCGTAGAAAAAACTCTTCAAATACTTCATCACAGTACAATTTGTACTTTATTTCTTTTACTTTGTATATTATAAATAGATTATTTGCGTTATGAATCAGCTATATGGCTTCTGCAAACTCCAACATAAAAATAGAAGTGAAGGCAATGATCAGAAATCGATACAATTAACCCACACCTCTCATCAGAGACACCAAAGGGAAAGCAACACAACGTTTAACATGAAATAACGAGACCCTAATGGAAACACCAATAGCGGAAAGCCAAAACGACTATTACTTACCCACAAAAAGGCCAACTGGCTATCAAAAACAAAATGATATAAGCGATACACAAACTCGAAGACGAACTATAACAGAAATAAACCGCGACAGAAGATCCGCCTTGAAACGATCAGTGAATAGTATTTCATTGGCATAGGAGCGTGGAGGGGAGGAGGGGGGGGGGGGGGCTTAAATCGATTTTACGTGGCCGCATATCCTTACTTGCGCCGCGATTTGGACAAAAAATGTGTTCATGGAGGCTTCCTAACTCATCAGTGCAACATCTCCTAGAACACAAAAATCAAACACCCACAGATATGAAACAACGGTTAGGAATCGACAGCATGGAATAACTGAAATACTTGAGCAAACGAAAAATCAACAGTTAGACTCCGATTGACCCGACCAAAGACAGAGCATCAGATACCAACCAAAATTACATAAAATTAAAGAGGGAAGCAAAGTTATCAACCGTGATTTGGTTGACTACTATGCATGCAGTCTGTCGTATAACATTTATATTGTACCCAATCTTTTAATATCGAAGAATGATTTTACGAAATTGGGTACACTTCATGAAGTGAATTTTAAATATATATGTTTTCTGAATTTCTCAAACCATAGCAACAAATAAGGTAAGTCTCAAACCATGCCAAGAAAATAAGTATTTTGTGATTTAGACAAATAATTTGTTCAGTCCGCATGAAGGCTTCCTTTCTTACCAGAGCAACATCTCCGAGAACACAAAAATCAAACAACCACACAGATGAAACAACTGTGAGGACTCGATAGCAACAAACCACTGAAATGCTTGAGCAAAAGAAAACCAACAGTAAGACTGCGATGATCAACCGTGATTGGGTTAACAAACATGCATGCAGTCTGTTGTATAATATTAAAGTTGTACTCAATCTTTATATATCGAAAAATGATTGTACGAAATTGGGTACTGAAGTCATTGGAAGTATATATTTTTATGCACCCGTAGGAGGGCATATAGTTTTTGCACTGTCCGTTTGTTTGTGGGTTTGTAATTCCGCACTTTTTTGTGATGCGAACTTCTTCCACATTTCTTCAGCGATTTAGCTGAAACTTTGCACATGCATTTCTTGTGAGGTGAAGGGATGCCTAACACAATTTTCACGTATGTCCTATCATTTTCGAAGGAGTTACGGCCCTTGATTTTCTGAAAAACACGTTCCAAAACCTTGTGACGCGAACTACTTCCACATTTCTTCACCGTTTGAGCTGAAACTTTGCACATGCATTCCTTGTGAGGTAAAGAGGTGCCTAACAAAATTTTCACGTTGATCCTATCATCTTTGACGGAGGTGCGGCCCTTGATTTTCTGAAGAAAACAAAACGCGTTCGAAAACCTTGTGACGAGAACTTCTTCCACATTTCTCCACTGTTTGAGCTGAAACTTTGCACATGCATTCCTTGTGAGGTAAAGGGGTGCCTTACACAACATTCACGTTGATCGTATCATCTGCGAAGGAGTTACGGCCTTTTATTTTCTGAAAAACGCGTTCTTAAACGTTGTGACGCGAACTACTTCCACATTGTTTCAACAATTTGGTTAAATTTTGCATATGCATTTGCAATTAATGTAGATGTGCCTAACACAAAATTCATTCTGCTCGGATGAAGCGTTTTGGAGTTATGGCCCTTGATTTTCTCAAAAATGCGCTAAAACATCTTGTAACGCAAACTACCTCCACATTTCTCCACCGATTGAGCTGAAACTATGTACATGCATTCCTTGTGAGGTGAACGGGTGCCTAACACAATTTTCAAGTTGATCCTATCACCTGCGACGAAGTTACGGCCCTTGATTTACTGAAAAAAAAAAACGCGTTCGAAAACCTTGTGACGCGAACTACTTTCACATTTCTTCACCGTTTAAGCTGAACATTTGCACATGCATTCCTTGTGAGGTAAAGGGGTGCCTCACACATTTTTCAATTCTTCGACAATTTTGTTAAATTTTTATGCCCCCGTAGGAGGGCATATAGTTTTTGCACTGTCCGTTTGTTTGTGGATTAGTCCTGACTTCTTAATCAGGGTTATCGGTACCATAAACTACGCAAAGCCTTTTCAAATTTTTATAGACGCCATTCTGATTTAATTTCAAAATTCAATATTGGACTTAAATCTCTTCTTCAACAAGGTATATCGGGACCCGAATTTTATGGTGACTTAGTATATAAATTCAGAAAAATATATAACTGCAATGACTTCAGCACCCTATTTCGTAAAATCATTCTTCGTTATAAAAGATTGGGTACAACATGGATGTTATATGACAGACTGCATGCATGTTACTTAACCAAATAACGGTTGGCAACTTTGCTTCCCTCTTTAATTGCACGCCGTCGGGTCAGGCATCAGATTCTATGACGGCTCCAACGTAAAGGCTTATTGAGAATTAGAGAGATCTAATTCAAGGTAATGTTGGTTGGTGCCTGATGCTCTGTCTCTGGTCGGGCCCATCGGAGTCTAACTGTTGGTTTTCTTTTGCTCCAGCATTTCAGTGGTTTCTTGCTGTCGAGTCCTCACCGTTGTCTCACCTCTGGTGTTCTTTGATTTTTTGTGTTCACGGAGATGTTGCACTGATGAGTAAGGAGGCCTTCATGCGGACTGAACAAATTATTTGTCTAAATCGCGACAGAAGTAAGGGCGAGGATTGTGGCCACGTAAAATCGATTTAAGCCACCCAGGGGAAATCTTTCCACTGACCGTTCCAAGGCGGTTCTTCTGTGGTGGTTTATTTATGTTGTTGTTTGTTACTTACTGTGTGTATCAATTGTGTCTTTTTATTTTGGATGGCAATATGGCTATTTTGTGAGAAAGTAACTGTCCTTATGTCCTTCCTTTGTTTAGGTTTCCATTATGGTCTGGTCGCTTAATGTTTGTGTTTCTTTCCCTTTGGTGTCTTTGGTGGGTGGAGTAAGTTAATTGTATCGATTCCTGATCTGTGTTACTTCTACTTTTTATATAACGAGTCACCATAAAATTCGTGTTCCGACAGACCTTGTCGCAGACGAGATTTAAGTCCATCATTGAATTTTGAAATTAAATCGGAATGAAATTTAGAAAAAGCTTTGCGTAGTTTATGATACCGATAACGCTGAGCACGCTTGACAACTTTGCTTCTATCTTCAGTAAAACGCCGGTGGGTGAGGCCTCAGATTCTATGACGGCACCAGCGTAAAGGCTTATTGAGAACTGGAATTTAATTTCATGTAGTGTTGGTTGGTGCCTGATGATCTGTGTCTGGTTAGGCCCATCGGAGTCTAACTGTTGGATTAGTTTTGCTCCAGCATTTCAGTGGTCTCTTGCTGTCGAGTCCTCATCGTTGTTTCATCTCTGTGGTTGTTTGAGTTTTGTGTTCACTAATGGGTTATAGAGCCTTCATGCGGAGTGAACACATTATTTGTCTAAATCGCGACGGAAGCTGTCGTGGTTTATTTTTGATATGGTTTTCATGGCCATTTTGAGTGAAAATAACTGTCCTTTTGGCTTTCCGCTATTGATGTTTCCATAAGGGTATAGTTATTTCATGTTTGACGGAGTTTCTTTCCCTTTGGTGTCTCTGATGGGAGCTGTAGATTTATTGTATCGATTCATGATCATTGCCTTCACTTCTGTTTTGTCAATATTTAATAAATCATCCAAATGATTTCAGACGACCCAAAATGGCCTACAAGGGTTGGCGTGTCTTTTAACCCCAAAACAATCAATCAATCAATCAATCAGTTCTAGATGTGATGTTCTTTTGTCCAGATTTTGAAAGCCGAATGTTGGCTGGGTTACGTTAAATTAAAATGAAAATAAAAATATTAGAAGTGAAGGCAATGATCAGGAATCGATACAGTTAATCGATACGGGGTCACCAAAGAGAAAGAAACACAAACTTAAAATAACTAGACCCTAATGGAAACGTCAATAGCGGAAAGCCAAAATGACAATTACATTCTCACAAAATGGCCGACTGCCTATCCAAAACAAAAAGATATAAGCGATAAACCCATTCAAAGACGAACTTTAAAAAAAATAAACCGCGACCGAAGAAAGTCAGTGTGACGCTAGCGTATACTTGTGTAAATCCTATACTTCGGTTAATTAAAATGGATGTAGCGCCGTTCATGGTTCATTAACGAACCTGTTATGCTGGCATAATAAGTAAGATATGAAATTAACAACACCATCTTTGTTTTCGACACCAGGTTATGTTCTTGAAGAGCCCCCATTCGAGGCTTGGACTGGTGGAAACCTACTTGATGTTCCTTTGTTAATAGGTTTGTATTGTTTTTCATCAACGTAAGTGTACAACTAACGTGAATGCTATCTGTCAGTGTTGCCTTGTTTGTTTTCGCTCTGCTCTGGCTCAATGTTAGAGACAAAATGATAGCATGACAAGGTGACGCCCAAAAGAGGCCGTATAAGCTGACATTTATAAATGGGCATACGACCGATGCCAACAGCTATTTCATCCAAACAGGCTGATGAGCGCCATTGTATTCAAAGTAGAAGTAAAACAAAGATCAGGAATTGATACAATTAACTTACTCCATCCATAAAAGACACCAAAGGGAAAGAAATACAAACATTAAGCGACCAGACCATAATGGAAACCTAAACAAAGGAAGGCCATATGGACAGTTACTTTCCCACAAAATGGCCATATGGCCATCCAAAATTAAAAGACACAAGTGATACACACAGTAAGTAACAAACAACAACATAAATAAATCGCCACAGAAGAGCCGCCTTGGAACGGTCAGTGGAAGATTTCCACTGGGGGGCTTAAATCGATTTTACATGGCCACAATCCTCGCCCTTACTTCTGTCGCGATTCAAGTCTTGGATAGTAAGATATCTCCAATATCTAACTGGAATGCTTCATGTAGTCCTCGTACCTGAACCTCACACCCATACTGGTTCAGAGGTTGAACACGGTGGTTTGTGTCTTACCTAGTCGCAAATCCAAGAGACGGGGCCCAAATAATATTATCACATATTCTATTACTTCTTATTACGTCACGAAACGGAAACACTTTTACCGACCAACTAGTTCAATTTCCCCATGATTTTATTATCAATATGGTTTAAGTAGTATAGTATGAATCTGAACTACGGGGCGTCATCACGAAAAAAGTTAGAAATCAAAATCAGTGGTGAAGCATGTTACTGTTCTAGGAAGTAAAACATAATGACTATACTACTGTCTAATTCTCGGGTATTCATTTGACAAAATGTGAGGTCTGCAAATACAATCATTCTCATAGCTGGTCGGCAAAGGTATAAGCGTTGTAGCCGTAAAAAATCTTTAAAGTTAAACGATGTTCGCTTGTTTGTTTATCTGTTTGTTTGGATTCTAAAAACCCAGTCTACTTTATTTAGGGCATTTCGAGATTGCTATTTCGATTAACCGCACATTTCTTGACAGGCCTATAAGCGGTTGACCATGTTGACCAGTACAGTGCCAGTTAACTAATGACACGAATGAAATTGAAAACAAACTACTTGGCTCTGAGAAACAAAGAAAACAATGACATCATATGAGATACTGCAAATCATAGAGCAATTAAAAACCTTGTTGATAATCATTCCGCCCTTAAAGAGAACAGAACAAAATGTGATAAATATGTATGCTAATTCACCATTATTAGGGATATAGGGGATTGTCATTTCATGCCAGTTATTCCATCAGTGCAAAAATGGGACAATCTTTGTAATCGGGTGAAATTTCTTTTAAATGTTCGGAGATAAAGTCAGGGCCACCAAGATTATAACAATTCAGTCCAGTGTCTGAAATTTTCTACAAAATATATATCGGCAGTCCAGTGTCTCAAATTACCTACAAAAATATATCGGAATGACGAATGTATCTGTTTTGTACGGAACCCGGGAAGGGACATTTCTGTTCCAGTATCTAGCAGAACAGAATTTAAAACGATAAAGTTAGAGTGGAGAGGAAAACAAGAAATACGTCGTTTAAACGATATAATACGACACAGTTCTTGTTTTCCTTTCCACTCAGAAAAAGTAGGGTGGAATTTGAAACAATAAAATTAGAATGGAACAAAAAAAAAAATATGTCGTTTAAACGACATATTTCTTGTTTTCCTTTCCACCCTGAGAAAGTAGCGTGGATTTTAAAGTAGTTTAGGTCATAGTACCAAAGCGTTAATCCAAAATCGTTAATCCATAGACAAAAGGGCAAATATCAATGTTTGGATCAACAGACATGGACTCCAGAAGAGTGTTATCAGGACTCCAGAAGAGTGTAACAATAAAATTAGAATGGAACATAAAACCAAAAGATGTCGTTTAAACGACATATTTCTTGTTTTCCTTCCCACTCCGAAAAAGTAGCGTGGAATTTAAAACAATAAAGATGTCGTTTTTTAAAATCGACATAATCTTGATCTCCCATTGGTTAAAGATGTCGTTTTTTTCAACATAATATGTCGTTTAAACGATATAATCCTAGCCTATCATTGGTTGGCTTGTTTGTTTGATTTGAGGTTTAACGCCCCAGTCAAAACTGTTTTGGTCATTTTGGATACCTCGCTCCCAATTTTGTGGGACTTTTACCCGACACTGAGATGAAATGACATCTCAAGCCCTGCCGCCGAATTAAACCAAAAGGGTTTATATATGCATGAACGGTCCAACTTGCAACACTTTTCCTGAGCATGCTTAGAACCTCCAAGCGGTTTACCAGTAGGCCTACTCATGTGCAGTTGCTTTTAGCCCTATGTGGAAGCACAGTGCAGCCCAGTTTTTTTCTTTAAGCACTGATGTGCGAGGGCCGTCCATTTATTGTTATCACGGCTTATACTAAAATCATAGGTCATACCCAGAGAAACGAACCTAGGATCATAGTGTCAGGCTGTCCTTTTCGCATGCCCGTCTGTCGTTTTAACCATAGGTATTGGAGCAGAAAATAGAAAATATATATATATATCCCTGTAAACCCCATGCAGTTTTCTCTATGTAGGGGTTTTCATTATATTTGGTTGTGAACATGTTGCGTTTTGGTCGGACTGACTGGGCTTATTAAGACAGTCGCGTCACCAGTTCAGCAAGGTTTTATTAGCTCATTAAGCTGAATAGGACACGGGCGGACTGACAGACGACCAGCTTATGTGTTCGCCTTGTGTTTCTGTGGGATGGAATACCAGCTTCTAACTTTAATATGAAGGTCTCTGTCAAGTTAGTCAGAGGGAAGGGCATGTAAAAAGGACTGCTGACACTATGATCCTAGGTTCGTTTCTCTGAATGTGGTGATACGGGACGGGGCCTGATGAATTAGAAAGTACAATTTCAACAAATATTGAACGCGTGTTGCTTAGAATATTAGTGTAGAGAGTCACAATAAGGAGGATTGATAGTTTCGAAAAATTGTTCAACGAGTATATAATTCAAACGATTAAATCAGCAAGGTGTGCAGAAAAATACATCTATTAGAGAGGTTTTAGTTAATTCACGCAACGGTCAATTCCTATAAAAATAATAAAACCTACTTAGTAGAAAAGGATATTATAAAAATCATAGTAGAAAAGGATATTATAAAAATCATACTATATAAAATAAGTTTTCATAATATGTAAATCAATCATAGATATATCCCTTTTCCAGTCAAAGAGAACATATTTATTTTTAGAATTTCAAGGGAAGTTAATATGCAGAAGTCGCTAATCTGACATACATCCATAAACTCTATTTTGCCCCCAATAGATCTAGATCTATATAAAGTGGAATATATCATTCCAGAAAAAAATGGATTTATGAGAACCCAAAATATATTGTCTTCAGCACACACACTCACACAAAAAGACGGCTCACACAAAAAGACTAATTTTCTCGCTTGTGATGCCTCTTTATAGCACCTTTCATATAATCAAAACACCCAGCCCAAAATTAACTAAACATCTATTGACATGAGCGATTCTCCTTCAGTATCCCCGGGTCATACACACACACACACACACACACACACACACACACACAGCAGGATTATTTTATAGGCCTCAGTCAAAGGGAGCCAATCTGTGTGGTCGTCATGCGTGATAACACCAACCAATGGAAAAGCTAGGATTATGTCGTTTAAACGACATATTATGTTGAAAAAAAGACATCTTAAACCAATGAGAGGCCAATTTTATGTCGATTAAACGATATCTTTATTGTTTTAAATTTCACACTACTTTTTTCAGAGTGGAAAGGAAAACAAGAAATATGTCGTTTAAACGACATATTTTTGTTTTCTGTTCCATGCTAATTTTATTTTTTTAAATTCCACGCTACTTTTTTTCAGAGTAGAACAGAAAACAAGAATGTATTTTTGTATTCTGTTCCATTCTAATTTTATTGTTTTTAATTCCACCCTACTTTTTCAGAGTGGAAAGGAAAACGAAAAATATGTCGTTTAAACGACAGATTATATCGTTTAAACGACATATTTCTTGTTTTCCTCTCCACGCTAATTTTATTGTTTCAAATTTTGTTCCGCTAGAAACTGGAACAGAAATGTCCCTTACCGGGTTCCGTAGTTTTGGTTCAAACGTTTGCATATTCAGACAACCATAAAGTTCCCTTTTTCTGACGGCACATGCACATCACCAAGTACAATCGCAGTTATAGATCAGTCTATTAAAGAATAATGTTAAGGACAATCAAGTAGTCACTTTTTGAAATGATGTCAAATGGCATGATCATAAAAATGATATTCTATCATCTTATGCAAAGATATTTGGAATAAAATCGGCAGAAAATCTGAACACAATTTAACTGATATCTATTCTGAGGAAGATAACAATGCTTATTTTAAACAACAATAATAATAATAATGATAATAATACACCCTTCCATGAAATGCACCACGCAAATTCGGAATATAGTTGCAAAGCTGTTTCCATAAAAAACAATAGAATATAATTTGTTATACATCAATCAAGAACATAGTTTATTTAAAAGGAAACATTATGACAATAAATATAGAAGGCAGTCTTGATAATGAAGAAAACATTTACAATTTTCGGTGGACGGCTACGGCTTTTGGCTGTTTGATGCGCTATTTCTGGTCGGGCTCGTCGGTGTTCCTGTGACGTTTTCATTATAGTGAAGTTGTTATATGTTTATGTTTCTTTCTCTTTGGTGTCTTGGATTGGAGGGAGGTAAATTCATCGATTCCTGATCATTGCATTCACTTCTATGTTTCAACTGTTTGTTTTCTTTTGCTTCTGTATTTCTGTTCACTTGAGTCGTCCAGTCTTCATCGTTGTCTTATCTCTGAATTCGTTTGATTTTATGGTCCGAGGAATGTTGTGATAGTGTCACTGCTTAATGGTTTGAGCAATTTTGGTAGAGGACCACCCAAGGAACATTCCTGTGAAATAATTTAGTTCGGTGGTGTAGTCTTTGCTTTCAAAGGATAACCCTTTCAATGAACACGTTAAGCGTCACTGCAGCTGGTTTTGAGGGAATGTGTAGCGGTCGTAAAAAGTCTCTGTGCCCTTCATCATAGGGTTGTTTATATTTTCTTGTCCTTTGAGATCATTGATTAAAACGCATGTGATTAAATATTGTGATAAAGTCTTTGAAAGATCAGGAAGAAATCTGTTTTGGTCTATAAAAAATCGAATGAGGTTTTAAATAAATTGAAATCCAGACGTTTTCGTGCTTCTTGTCTGTCTACTTACGATTTTTTCCACTCTTTACACTACACTTCCACATAATCTTATAAAAGAAAAGCTTAAGGATTTAATTGAATGGACTTTTCACAGAGAAGATTCTCTCTATCTTGCATGTAATGTCAGAAATGCGTTTTTCACTTTTAAAGAGCATAAGAATTATACACTTTGGTCATGTCAGAAAGTGTGTGATGCCCTCACCTTTCTACTTGACAATATTTATATTAGATTCGGTACTAAGTTATTTAGACAAATTGTGGCTATTCCGATGGGTACGAATTGCGCACCTCTAGTGGCTGATCTGTTCTTGTATTGCTATGAAAGAGACTTCATGTTTTCGCTTTCTATTGATGACCAATCTGAAATTATTGAAGCTTTTAGTTCTACTTCTAGATATTTAGATGATTTATTAAATATTGACAATACTTACTTTGATGTTTGATCAGTCAGATTTATCCCCTAGAACTTTAGTTAAGCAAGGCAAATTCCTCCGATACCGAGGCCCCCTTTTTGGATTTACATTTATCTATTGTAGATGGATTTGTTTCATGCAAAATTTATGATAAACGTGATGATTTTGATTTCGAGATTGTAAATTTTCCTTTTTTGGACGGTGATGTTCCTCGTGCGACATCGTACGGGGTTTATATTTCACAGTTAATTCGATTCGCTAGAGTGTCTAGTCATGTATCCGACTTCAACACTCGTAATAAATTATTAACCGCTAAACTTCTTAATCAGGGGTATCGGTATCATAAACTACGTAAAGCCTTTTCTAAGTTTTATAGACGTCATTCTGATTTGGTTTCAAAATTCAATGTTGGACTTAAAACACTTCTGCTACAAGGCCTATCGGAACCCGAATTCTATGATGACTTAGTATATACTTTCAGAAAAATACATGCCTGCAATGACTTTGGTACCCAATTTCGTAAAATCGTTCATCGATATATAACGATTGGGTACAACATCAATATTATAAAACAGACTGCGTGCATGGTGGTTAACCCAATCATGGTTGGCAACTTTGCTTCCCTCTTTGACTGCACACCGGTGGGTCGGGCTAAAGATTATATGACGGTTCCAGCGTTAAAACATAAATCGAATTTTATTTTATTTTAGTATTCTTTATGTTGGTTGGCGCCTGATGCTCCATCTTTGGTCGGGCCCCTCGGAGTCTAACTGTTGGTTTTCTTTTGCTCCAGCAATTCTGTTGTTGTATGCTGTCGAGTCCTCAACCTTGTTTCCTCTCTGTAGTTTTTTGATTTGTATGTTCTCGGAGATATTACACTGATGAGTTAGGAAGCCTTCATGCGGACTAAACAAAGTTAGTGTATACCGCGACACAGGTAAGGGCGAGGATTATGGCCATGTAAAATCGATTTAAGCCCAGCGGAATTCTTTCCACTGACCGTTCCAAGGCGGTTCTTCTGTGGCGGTTTATTTATGTTGTTGTTTGTTACTACCCACTGTGTGTATCACTTGTGTCTTTTTATTTTGGATGGCCATTTGGCCATTTTGTGGGAAAGTAACTGTCCTTATCGCCATCCTTTTTTTAGGTTTCCATTATGGTCTGGTCGCTTCATATTTGTGTTTTTTCCCGTTGGTGTCTTTGATGGGTAGAGTAAGTTAATTGTATCGATTCCTGATCTTTGTTTTACTTGTACTTTCCATTGTGGAACGTTGAACATTTTGAGGCCTTATTGATCGAAACTAAACAGTCTGGACCAGAACCAATGTACAGTGCATACTTTTTTAGTCCTGTGGCGTATTGTTTGCACCCTTTCATAGAACAGATCAAGAAGCAGAAGTCGTTTAAATGATGTTTTGTTTTATTTGTTATATCTGGTGGCCATTTTGATCATTAGACAGAACATTTTGATCAATTTCGGAACGGCGTCGCCCAAGAAATATTCCTCCGAATTTATTTTCCAACTCATCCAGTGGTTTAGGAACAGAGGTCGTTTTAACATTTGTTTTCTATTTTAGCCCTGGTCGCCATCTTGTTCAGCGGAGCGGACTGGTTTGAGCAATTTTAGCGGAGCATCACCCAAGAAACATACACGTGAAATTATTTTAAAATCCACCCACCGGTTTAGGAGGCCGTTTAAAGGTTTTTTCTATTTTTAGTTCTGGTGGCCATCTTGTTCATCCGAGATTAACGGTGTGAGCAATGTTGGAAGAGAGTCGCTCAACAAACTTTCCTGTGAAATTATTTCAAAATCCATCAACTGGTTATGGAAGAAAAAATTGTTTAAATGTTTTTTTTTTAATTTTAATTTTTATTTTAGCTCTGACGGTCAACTTATTCATCGTAGCAGAACAGTTTGAGCAATTTTGGTGAAGGGTCATCCAAGGACCGTTCCCGAGAAATCGTTTCAAAATCCATCCACTTATTAAGGAGCAGAAGTCCTTTGATCGTTTTTGTTTTCTTTACTTAGCGCTGAAGGCCATCTTGTTCATACAAGTGATACGGTTTGAGCAACTGTGACAGAGGGTCACTCAAGACACATAACTGTGAAATTATTTCAAAATCCAACCACTGGTTACGGTGGAGAAAACAATTAAAGTTTTTCTAGTTTAAGCTCTGGCGGCCACCATGTTCATTCGATCGGAACGATGTAAGCAATTATGGTAGAGGGTTATCCAATGGCCAGACCTGTGATTTGTTTGTTCAAAAGCCATCCACTGGGTTAAGGAGAGGGAGTCGTTTATATGCATTTTTCTATTTTAGCTCTTGTGGCCATCTTGTTTATCCGAGCCGAAAAGATTGAGCAATTTTAGTAGAGGGTCACCCATGGAACAATCCTCTGAAACTATTCCAAAATCCATCCACTGGTTAAAAAGAATTCGACTGAAGTTTTTCTCTAATTTTAGTTTTATCGGCCATTTTGCTCATTCGAGCAGATGTTTGGGCAACGATTGGCCAATTTTGGTAGAGAATCACCCAATAAAAACAGCAATGTGAAATAATTTCAAAATCCGCACGCTGGTTAAGGAGGAAAAGTCGTTCAAAGAGTTCTATTTTAAGCTATGGCAGCCATCTTGTTCATCCAAGCCGAACGGTTTTAGCAATTTTGGTAGAGGGTCACCCAAGGAATATACATTTAGAATTATTTTGAAATTGTGCCAGTTGCCTGGATGTTGTTTGAAGTTTTTATTCTATATCTAGCTCCGGCGATCATTTTATTTAGCGTTGTGGAACCACTCAGGCAATTTTTATAGAGGGTCACCCAAGGAACATTCCTGTAGATTTATTTTAAAATCCACTGATTTAGGAGGAGATTTTAGTAAATTGTTTACAGCCGAACGACGGTCATTGAGTGGCCATAGAAGGTCACATTAAGCCTTAAGCTCAGTAGAGCTAACAAAAGAATGCAATGAGATATAAATTGATATATATTTTGTATATGTGTCATGTGATTTATGATCAAATTAAACTATCAACAATGAAACAAAAATAATGAAATAAATGCGTTCGGTAAATACCAATTGAAAAAGAGACGTGTTGGGTTCGCTTGCATATAATCAATATGAACCGGTTCTTACAATAAATTTTTGTAGCACATCGGTGACCTGAAAATATCAATCCTGAGTAATATATGAAAGAAAGCAAAAACATTTCGCAAGACGTTGATACTTAACATTTTGTTTCATTTCTGGCTATAGTCTGCAACGTTTTACAACATCAAGTACTATTTTTATATACATAACAGGTACATGTGCGAATGAGATCGATTATGAACCAGTGTATATGGATCTTTACAACTGGACTTGGACACAGTATGACGAACACGTGCAGAAAAATATTGAGCCATTTGGAGACCTCATATATAAAACTGCAAAGAAACTTTATCCGTCCGGTTTCATTTCACCTGAATATCAGTTTACAAGCATGGCAAGTGACATAAGAGCAAACTGCCCAAACGATATCATGGCGCTGTACGCCTCGGCGACGTTCAACTCACCTGTGTATCGCTACGTAGTGACGTCATGGCCTTCCAAACCCGTCCATGCTGTGAGTATTCCTTTCCCAGCATCGTATTCCATGCACATGTGGGACGTGTTTGCTTTCTTCGGATTTATCAGAGACTACATCAAGAATCCGACAACTGAAGATCTTCTGTGGCAACAGAATGTACGAGAGGAGGTTCTGTCGTTTGTTCATCATGGTTATCCCAACAGCAGTTCCTGGCGAGCATACCCAGTCGTGACGGCTAATCTCTCAAGTGTGACTACTGTTGGGGATGCTTTCCATCCAGTAGAATGTGAATTTTGGCTTCAGAATGGCTTCTTCAGTTATGCTTGGATAAATTGAATATATGCACTATTTGTCACTGAAATGGTTGGTTATGTGTTTTACAATCGTTTCTTAAATACTGAAACAACCCTACTTTGCTATAATTAAAACAAACCTGTTAGATGTCTTTTTAATTTCAATAAACTTTTTCAGATCTTGATTTTGATACTAACACTCCTGTTATCTAAGATTGTAATAAAAACTCAGTGTATTGCTATCCTGTTGCTGGTCATATAATTACTGGCAATTTAAAATTTTCTGATTCTAGGATAGAGAAAAATAATTTCTAAAGGACCGAAATATCGATTTCCTTCTAAAATTGATTTCAATAAGTGTTGAGAAGAAATCGCTGCTGCCTTGAATGAATTTGGTACTTGATGGTGTAAAGGAGAGTATGTTATAAGTACAGAAAATAAGTACAGTTGACTCTCGTTATTTCAAACCAAACTCTGATATCTCAAACTACTGCTTCAGCCAAAGTAAATTTTGGGTTCCTTTGTTTTAGATTTGCTATATGATCATTACATTTCAACTCCTTTAATCTCAAACTCCTGTTTTCTCAAACCATAGTTCACAGTTCATTAGAGTTTGAGATGACGCATTTTAAGATCAAACGTTTCGAACGGAACTGACAGATTTATTGAATAGAAGGAGTACCCAATCGCAAAGCTAGTAATGCCACCAGTTATGAGTAGGGCCATTAGATGATGATAGTAGCCAAAAGACATCTGGTTGAATTATCAATTAAGCATGTATTCTGGTATTTTGTTTCTCTAAGAGAAAAAAAAACACATCATGCAAACGCATTTCTCTCTACTCTAAAAATACTAACTTATTACCTCCTAACCTAAGATGTCTTTACGTCAACTTAAAATAGAATTGAAGGCAATGATCAAGATTCGACCCAATTAACCAACACCTCCCATCAGAGACATCAAAAGGAAAGAAACACAAACATAAAATAACTAGACCCTAATAGAAACATCAATAGCGGAAAGCCAATAGGATAGTTACTTTCTAACAAAATGGTCAATTGGCTATCCAAAACAAAAATATTAGCGATACACATACTCAAGGACAAGCCATATAAAAAATTAACCGCCTTGGTACGGTCAGTGAAAAGAATTTCACGGGGCGGGGGGGGGGTGGATGTGTGTGTGTTTGGTGGGGGGGTGGTAAAGTGGTAGATCGATTTCACGCGGCCACAATGTTTTAATGTGTGTGTTACCTTCCCTTTTGGTGTCTCTGATGGGGGTGTGGGTTAATTGTATCGATTGGTTGGTACCTTGCCGGGCCCATCGGAGTCTGTATATTTTCTTTTGCTCCGGCATTTCAGTTGTATCATGCTGTCGAGCCTTCACCGTTGTTTCATCTTTGTAGTTGTTTGATTTTTGTGTTCTCGGAGATGTTTCAGTGATAAGATACGAAGCATTCATGCGGACTATACAACTTATTTGTCTAAATTGCGACGGAAGGAATGGCGAGGATTGCGGCCGCGTAACATCGAGTTAAGCCCCTACCCAAGTGAGAAATACTTTTCACTGACCGTTCAAAGGTGATTCTTCTGTCGCGGTTAATTTTTTATAGTGCGTCTTTGAATGCGTGTATCGCTTATATTTTTGTTTTGGATCGACAATTGGACTTTTTGTGGGAAAGTAGCCGTCTTTTTGTTTGTCTACTTTCCCTTGCCTTCACTTCTATTGTATGTAACAAATTTACTTGTCCTTTAAATATCTGCGATATTGTGTTAACTAAGCATAAAGTACAATTGAACAGCCGTGACGATAAAAAAATCTCTATGTATTTAATATTTTATAATATGTTCTCTACATGGTGTATCCTTTGGAAAAATGAATATACCACAGAACTGAAAATAATGAGTTTATCAATTTTAAGCTGGCCAGACTAACTGGTCCGGTCAGTTAAACCGAATCAGTGACCTTCAAACATTTTAAAAATAAACAGGAATCAATGATATGAATTATAAACCAGTCTTTATGTAGTGAAAATTGGAGATTAAACTGGCATCCTTTGCACTGGTATACATACTTTGATATCTCGAACACCATAAGGACCATGTTCATGTTTATTAGATCGCAATAGGTGTAGTTTGAGCCACTGGAGCTAAATGCTAGGTCAGAGGCTGTAATAGAAATGTATACTCGTTCGACTCGCTTCTCTGAGTCGATTCTAATAAATTGAACGTCACGCATTTTCAATGGTAAATTAGGAAAACCGCAATAAATCAACTTAATAGATAACTCAATGATCAGGAATCGATAAAATTAACCCACAGCTCCCATCAGAGACACCAAAGGGAAAAAAAAACAAAACACGAAACAACAGACCCTAATGGAAACATCAATAGCAGAAAGTTAAAAGGACAGCTACTTTGCCACAAACTGCCAATCGGCTATCCAAAATAAAATAATATAAGCGACAAAAACACCCTAAGACAAAACATAACAAAAACAAACCGCGACAGGAGAACCGTCTTGGAACGGTCAGCGGAAACGAATTCCCCCGGACGGGGGTGCGGGCGGGGGCAAATCGATTTTATGTGGCCACAATCCTCGATCTCGTCCTTACTTTTGTCGCGATCAAAACGAATAATTTGTTCAGTCCGCATAAAGGCCTCCTAACTCATCAGTGCAACATCTCCGTGAACAATAAAGTCAGACAACGGTATCTTAAGGCTAAACTACACTTTGGGTACGGTTGTCATATTTATAATCTCCATAAAACGCAACTAGAATCGCGCAGTCGATGGCACCTATTCGCATATCCCTACGCTTCCGTTCGATTTGATATGTTATATGATCATGTTCTGAAAACTTTGATTTTTGACCCCTGGCCCGGGATCAAAATTCCGACAGTGTCATGCACTCCCAAAACCGGTTCCCAAGGATTCAATTTTCTATCTCTAACTGTCTTGGAGGAGTTATTCTGTAATCGTTATGGAGGTTGTATGTGGGGGGGGGGGGCAGGGGTTGTGACTTCCACATTGATCGCAATGTATTTTACTCATCATGACTTCGATTAAATATGTTATACGATCATGTTCTGAAAACTTTGATTTTTGAACACCGGACCCCACTGGTCCCACCCCTTGGCTGGGATCAAAATCCCGAAAGTGCCATGCACTCCTCCAGACCGATCCCAAGAATTCAAGTTTCAATCTCTGTCTTTTTCTGTAATCGTTATGGATGGAATATGGGTGTTTAGACCTCTGGTGACCACAACATTGATCGCAATGTATTCTACTCATCATGTCAAACGATTTGATATGTTATATGACCGTGTTCTGAAAACTTTGATTTTGACCCCCAAAGCCCACCCTCCCCCTGGCCCCTTTGCACCCAGGGGTGAAATCAAAATTCAGAAAATGACATACTCTCCACAGACCAAAGACCTAACAGTTCCCAGGGTTTCAAGTTTCCGTTTCTAACGGTCTAGGAGTTACCCGGATATCGTTATCAAGGGGTTTATGGTAGGGTTTTTGCGTTCTGGTGACCTCAACATTGACCTGAGGGGTCAAATTTTGAGTACAATGTATTCTACTCATCATGCAATTTGGTGTGATATATTACACTGCCATGTTCTGAAAACTTTGATTTTCCCTGGCCCGGATCAAAATTCAGAACATGTTATGTACTCCCCAAACCAAAGATCTATCGGTTTCCAATGTTTCAAATTTCTATTTCTAACGGTCTAGTAGGAG
This sequence comes from Lucinisca nassula, assembly GCA_963580285.1. Lineage (NCBI taxonomy): Eukaryota > Metazoa > Mollusca > Bivalvia > Lucinida > Lucinidae > Lucinisca > Lucinisca nassula. The sequence continues at coordinate 108,347,090 of OY757014.1, read as the reverse complement.
TTATCCGTTAAGACGGACGGACGGAAGTACCTCTCCCCTGGCTCTGGCCACTGGGGTGAGATAAAAATTCCGAAAGTGTCATGCACTTCCCAGACCAAAGACCCATCGGCTCGTAAGGTTTTAAGTATCTATCTTTAACGGTCTATGAGTTATCCGGGAATCGTTATGGAGGGGGTATGGTGTCTTTTTTTACCTCTGGTGACCCCAACATTGACCCGATGGGTCAAATCTTGAGTGCAATGTATTCTACTCATCATGCAATTCCATTTGATATGTCCACGACTATGTTCTGAAAACTTTGATATTTGACCCTGGGGCCCTTCCCTCTGGCCACGCCCCTAGGGGAGGTATCAAAATTCCGAAAGTGTCATGCAGTATACAGTCCAAAAATCAGTCTGTTCCCAAGGATTCAAGTTTCTATCCCTAACGGTCTAGGAGGAATAATCCTGTAATGCGGACGTACGGACGGGCGAACGGCGAAGACGATTCCTTTTTCTTCGAAAATGTCTATCTCTAACGGTCTAGGAAGAGTTATCCGGTAATCATTGTGGTGGGAGAATGGTGGGGGTTATGACCTCTGATCATAAACTCCACATTGACCCTAGGGGTCAAATTTTGTTTGCAATGTATTATAGTTTACACTGATTTATTGTCCCCCGCCTTTTCGAAGAAAAGCGAGGGGATATAGTATTCGGCTTTCCGTGGTGCGTGATACGTGGTGCGTAGTTCCGAGCTTGTAGTAGGTACCTTGTGAGCGCAACTTCTCCTATAGTTTTAAACCGATCCTTCTGAAAATTTACAGGTGTCTTTATCATGGTTTGAAGTTGTGCATGTGCTTTTTTCAGAATCCTTGAATTATTATTTTTTTCTTTTTTCACTTTTTTAACTTAGACTTTTTGCCATGGATCTGAATTCATAGTAGGTACCTTGTGAGCGCAACTCGTCCTTCAGTTTTATACCGATCTTTCTGTAATTTTACAGGTGTCTTTATCATGGTTTAAAGTTGTGCATATTATGTGTTTTTTTTTTTTTTCAGAATTTTCTGATTATTTTTTTTTTCACTTTTTTCACATTTTTCACTTAGACTTATTTCATGCATCAATTCTATGAAAGTGTATAATGTAGTAGGTACCTTGTGAGCGCAACTCCTCCTACAGTTTTATACCGATCCTTCTGAAATTTTACAGGTGTCTTTATCATGGTTTGAAGTTGTGCACATGCTTTTTTCAGAATTCTTTATTTATTTTTTATCACCTTTTCAACTTAGACTTTTTTGACATGGTTCCGAATTCATAGTAGGTACCTTGTGAGCGCAACATCTCCTACAGTTAAATATCGATCTTTCTGAAATTTTACAGGTGTCTTTATCATGGTTTGAAGTTGTGCATATTTTTTTTTTTTTTTTTTTTTCAGAATTTTTAATTATTTTTTTTTCACTTTTTTACACATTTTTAACTTAGACTTTGTTTATGTATCAATTCTATGAAAGAGAATAATGTAGTCGGTACTATGTGAGCGCAACTCATACAGTTTAATACCAATCCTTTCAAAACTTAAAAGTTGCTTGAATTATGGTCTGAAGATATGCATGTGCTTTTTTAAATCTTAAAGTAATTATTTTCACTTTTGTTACACTTCTAACTTAAGAGTTCTTTTTCGCATCAATAATATGAAACTGTATATGTAGGAGGTACATTATGAGTGCTTATACGTAAGTGATTTAACCAGTACTGAGCACATTCTTTCGCCAGAAACTGACAACTGCCCTTCTTGAATCAGTTGAAGGGAGAGAATGACCGTAGAAAAAATTTCATGAACATTCACTCTTTATGAAGGAATGTTGCCAAACCCGGTAGGTATCGAACCCGCGTTAAGTGCTACCAATGGTTGCCTGGGTAACTCACTTATTTTTTAACAGCTCAAATGAAAATAAGGCGGAGGACATAAATGCTCTGTGGAATTTGCTTGTTTTTCTTCGACTGCGATGAAAGCTGCATTCAAGCTTATTTGAATCAGTCTTGAATTCTCATTCCGGATGTTATCACGCGCGCGCGAGAGAGGCCGTGACTTTTACACCACTGCCACCATATTTTACCTGGGTGGAGTAGGCCAGTGGCATTACGTGTCTTCCCCAAGCACACACCTCGCCACCGGTGGCCGGATTCGATCCCACAACCTCTCGATCATAAGTCCAACGCGCCGACCACTGAGCTATCAAGGCCGCCGAAAGACTTTGATTTCTGACACACCCCGAGTTACCCTCTTCACGTCCCCGGCCCCGCCGCAAGGGGTGAGATCAAAATTGCAAAATTGCCATGCACTCCTCAGTCCAAACATCTATCAGTTCCGAAGATTTCAAGTTTCTATCTTTAACGGTCATGGAGGCGTTATCAGGTAAGATGGGCGGACGGAAGGACGGACGGTGAAGACGATTACAATATCCCCACTTTTTCTTCGAAAATCGTGGGGACAAAACCCACTTTTTCTTCGAAAAGCCTTGGGACAAAAATAGAAATGAAGGCAATGATCATGAATCGATACACCGGCCCCGATAGCTCAGTTGGTAGAGTGTCCGCTCCGGGGAACGGGAGGTCTCGGGTTCGATCCCGGGCCGCGACATACCGAAGTCGTTAAAAATGGTACTAGCTGCTCCTCGCTTGGCACTCAGATTTACGGGGTAGAGCTAGGACTGGTCGATTCAGTGTCAGGATAATGTGACTGGATGTGGTATCATGTAATGTGTCTGGGACATGATACTTCAGTGAGGCAGCACTATAAACGGGAGCATTGAGCTCCCTGCCGCAACCAGACACCGTCGTGATATGACTGAAAAATTGTTGAAAGCGACGTTAAACCCGAATTCACACACACACACACACACATGAATCGATACAATTACCCCACACCTGCCATTCAATTCCATTATGTTATATATCAAACTGAAGCTAAGAACAAATCTATTAATGACTTTAAATAGTAATATGTATTGAAGAGGTCTAAGTGGTCCAGAATTCGCTCACCAGGATAAGGTTGATCATGATATTTTACATTTGACTTGGTTCACAACTTGTCTATCAGAGAGCATTACCTTCAGCTGAGTGCATGCTGTCTTGATGTCTCTGAAGAGATTATGTTGGCGCAAAGTAGATGGGGTTGGTGTATATTTAAGCTTTAAGCAGGGATAGGGCGCGGGGGTGGGGGGGGGGAGCTATCGCTTGGTCTGCCTTTGGAAAACCCTGTTAGCATTAAGGTAAACCAAGTCACTCGATTATGTGAATTTAGACTAGCTACTAGTTTTTTTTTTTTAAATATATATTTCTCCTTCTTGTCGGTGGCTAGTCTGTATACTGAGTCATAGGTCGGTATTATTAGAATCGGTAGCCAAACTGTAGACTAGTATATATTTCTCCTTCTTGTCGGTCGGTGGCTAGTCTGTTTACTGAGTCATAGGTCGGTATTATTAGAATCGGTAGCCAAACTGTAGACTAGCTTTAGAGAATGCCTACAAATTAATAAAAAACTACATTACTGTTGGCCCTTATATTTCTTAGCACTAGGCAAGGCTAGTTTGAGTTCAACTGCAACACAAAGCTTTTAAGTTAGTGTATACGGCCGCTTGCAAAAAGCGTGCGAAAAACACTCTACCGAATCTTCTTGTTGACTCAGCGAATTGAAAACACCTGAGCAGCCCCACCCCGCCAGTCTTACCCTATCTGCGATAATTATACATGTGCTTTAATAAATAAGATGGACACCATCTTAGATATCGGATGCAACATTTTGAGCAATCCTGAACCTCCATGTCACCAAAATCACTCCCAAAAGTTTGACTGACTATTCGAGAACATATCTGGGTTAAGAAGTTTCAAAATGGCCACGGGAGCGGCCATCTGTATGAATCTCAATATCGCTCAATGAAACAAACCAAGTTTCGGCTTAATTCGACTTGATGTAGTTTGAAGATTTTCAAGATGGCCACAATGGCAGTCATCTTGGTTAACGGTACGGAATAATTTAAGCAAATCCTGTATCTCTATATCGCACCAGTGCCTCCCGTCAAGTATCTTCTCAGTCCTGGCCCCGAGGTTATAAAACTTTTTTCATGCTCAACTCACCTGAGCAGGACAAATAACATTCTCTGCTATCTGAGAAAGAAAAAACGCTCAACTGATTAGTGTTTTAATTTTTATGAGCACCACAAATTTCATGCTCAGCTCAGCTGAGCATGAAAAAAGTTTTATAACCTCGGGGCCTGCTTTCGGTTCAGGAGCAGTTTGAAAAATTTTAAGTCGTCTTCAATGGCTATAGGAATAGAATGATTTTTATTCTGGATCACACTGGCGACTGCCGCCCTAACGGCTCATCAAGTTTCAGCTCGACCCGACTTCCATTTTGGTAGAAGACGTCCTATAAAATAATTTCCAGTTGGTCGCCCTGATGGCCATCTTGGATATCGGAAGGGAATGGGTTTAGCAATTCTGAATTTCCATGTCTCCCCGATGCCTACCATCAAGTTTCAGCCCAATTCAATCTTAGGTCTGGGATATTCCGCAATAGTTAATCACATGTTTTGATGGCAAATTTAGAAAGTTTGGCTCAAGAACGTGCATTTGCAATAAACCGTGCTTTATATGGTCTTTTATGAAGTTTAGTTGCCCAGTGTTGCGTAGAAATCATATCTTGGCCTTCTTTAACACATAAAGCAAACTTGTTCGTTAATGATAGGATATGATCATTAACCATAGACTTCTGTTCAGCCAAAGGCTGTATTTTTATAGACTGAAAAGTGTTAACATACTGTTAATACAGTTAAATACTCAGGTCTGGGTCAGTCACGCGTCAGTGTTGTAAGCAATAAAGATGCTTGCTGCTAAAACGTTTGGTACATGTACCATTTTCAAGAAAAAATATCCCTCTACAAAATGCACATAATCTTTTTTCCTAATCTAAGTCGGCTGATGTTCAGGATTGCAGAATATAAGACCACGGTTGGACCCCAGTTGCAGAGCATGGTACCCAGTTGCGGATCACAAGATATCAAATAGCGTTAAGCTATTTGGGAACGATCAAAATATGTCAGTTTCTTTTCAGTGGCATCAATAAACATGAAATGTCAATTTGTGATTGTGTCTACCCTCACCCACCACCACCACCACGAGAGATAGCGATCGTTTTGTCCCCGGTCTTTCGAACCGTCTTTCTGTGTCTGTCGCCCCGTTTTCATGTCCGCTGCGTAACTTTGAAACTATCTGAGATAGTCGCATGAAATTTGACAGAAATAACAAAAGACACCATGAGATGACGTGTAGAAGACAAGAATAATAATTCTTGCATGATTGTTTATGGAATTATGGCTCTTTGAGAATTGAAAATAGCGAATTTGTCATTTACTCACGCCCTCTCTCATTTGGAAATTGTTTGGGATGTTTTCATGCAAATTTATAGACACGTTAACCTTCAATATATGATGCGCAGAAGAAACATTGCATTTTAATTTTGCACGGGCATCCGTTGCCTAATGGGTAAAAGCGCCAGTACAGGGATCGAACACTCGACCCCACCAGCAAACGACAGAAGCTATTATGACTACCTATACGACACCACTTGCAGTAAGCAGACAGGTATTCTGTCTTAAAAGGTTCATTGTGAAGGTGTCCCTCTCCCTACTTAACGGGGGTCTCTGTGGCAAGGTGGGTTAGAGCTCTGACTCTTATATTATAATATCTCTCACCGCTTTGGTTCGAGCATAGCTCGGGTCACATGTGAGACGCCAAATTCTAAAACGGAAGGTCATGCGATTTTTTCGGGTACTCCGAATTTCGCCCACCTCTAACGATCGGCCCGATATGTGAAACAATCTTGAAAGCACCGTAAAGCAAACATCAAACTCAAAATCCTCTGCCTACTTACGTAGACAATGGTTGGATGGGATGCACATTGATCCCACTTAAGCTAATGGAGCATTGAAGTCTTGCATTACAAAAGATGACAGAAATCTCTCTCTCACCTGAGGTGGTGTGGAACTGTGGTAGCAGGGCATGGAATATCAAATGTGCAGTCTGACTGGAGCCTTCGCAAGTCGGATGTCCATGTAATTCATAGGGCCGTAGTCTCTGATTGGATTGGGGTATAGGAAAGTCAATCAGTATATGCACCATCACGTCGTTTGAGTTCACATGAGCTGGTGGAATTATATTTTTTGGATCAATGGCTTCTGATTTGGGTGGACAAGAAAATCAAAGCAATTGCTTTTATCACAAAAATGCCTATATGAATTTGATCCCCTTTTACATTCCTTTCATATAAAATACATTGTTTCTTATTTCTGCTCAAAATCGATTCTGGGAACTAGATAGAACCGTCTCGCAAGGGCGGTTCAATCTATATTTTAAGCCAAAATATGAAAAATATCAGATTCTTTGATTTAAAAATCTTAATATTTTGGTGGTTAATTTCTAAATATTTTTTCAATAGGTGTTTTCTTAATAAAGGGAACTGGTACGTCGCACTGGTCCCTTCTATGATTTGCATCGATCTGCACATGCGTTTGCATTTGGCACAATACATACCCGCCCTGGTCCCTTCCCTGGCACATGCGTTTGCATTTGGTATAAGACCTGCCCGGAACAGAAAATAGGCCCTTTTCTGGGATTTCAGGGGTCTTGGGTAGAATGGTGTTATTTCAAGGGCCAGGGGCAGAAATAGTATTTATTGAAGGGTGTCGGGGAGCAAGTACGATTTCAGTGAGCAAGGTCCGTAATAAATGGGAGTGGCAATTTGGAGAACTGGGGAGACTCGGCAAACAGTTTCATGGAGCTAGGGACAAAATACCACATGCTCCTATCAAGGAGATGATGATGATGATGATGATGATGATGATAATGATGATGATGATGAAGGGGTGGGCCCAATCATGCAAAACGTTTTCAGAAAAAAAAATCCCTCGTATTGTTCGTTTGGTCCCAGGTCAGATGTCATATTGTGGGATCTGATCAAGATATGTGCTGTTCATGTTTTTCATTATTATGATTTATTATAAAAAAAGACTCCAAATGCAATACAGTCAACAGGTGCATCATTTGGTTAAAACAAAACTGACCTTTGTGTTCAATTTCTGTGAAAAACAACTGATCCGGAACTGGGATCTAAAAATTCATTGTTTAATCTATACCATCAAGAAAATACGCCTATGTATTTTGACCCCTTGAACCCCATGTTTATAAAATAAAACTGGGGTTTACAGGGGTAAACCATATTCGTCTTATTGCTACTCTAAAATAAAAATTGTAGTTACTCGTTAGAACCGCCTTGATGAGGCGGTTCTAACGTATACCTACAACCTATATTTTGTGCAGAAATCGAAAAAAAATTAGTTTTTTGTCTTAAATTTTTCTTTTTTCGACGGTAATAATTTACAATTTATTTGTATAGGCGTGTTTTTCGTAATGCTTCTTTGTTTTCATATTCTCTTTTTTTTTCCTTTTTTTGGTAAATCTACCCTTACTCTAGATGACCGCAGGACGTTTGTACGTCTGATCTGCGTTAGTCTTGTGCGTCTAAATTTAGACATAGGAAATACCAACGTCATTGTGCACGCGCTTGGTCGACAAATGTGTAACTTATAAAAATGTTTTTTTTTTTTTTTTTTTTCTGCATTTAAAGTATGAATGACTAGGCTATATGACTGATGGTACGTTTTATCCTGAATGGCTTTCAAATTGTCTTGGCGACTTATGAAAGTCGTGCTGATCTGAAACTGGGTACGATCCGGAACTGGGTACCTGACTGTACTTATATTGAGTGGGTTCGATGTAAAACCGCGGTCTCTAATCTGTGACTAAAGTAAGATCGAACGGTATTTGGTTTGAGGAAATGACGTCAGTTTAGTTTCCACGGTTCAACCAACGAGGAAAGGTTGGTTCGAACCATGGTTTACTGGTTCCCAGTTTTCCCTAAAGCGCTGCAGAAGACTAGAACCAGTAATTTCTTTCGTAGGCATTGACTGGTTTATATAATGACATAGGGAAAAGTACAATAAAAGTAACAGCAACCATGACCGACTTCGGCTCGAACCTAGGTAGGTACCTAAGCAACTAAAGTCACAGCCGAACAACTATGGAGCTACCAAAAGGACGTAATTTGACTTTTAACCCCTACCAAACAGCTTCTCTACCCGTGCCTTGAGTTTCTGAGGTAGTGAGGAGTATTCAAAATGGCGGAGGGAGGAAAAAACAAGACCTGTGAGTGAAAAATAAGATTAAAAATAATTGAAGTTGACCAGCTAAATCAGCTTAGCTGCGATACAATGGTTGTTGTTGATAAATAGAATCCCCACAAATACTACACATGAAAAATGTGCCGTAAAAACGCTAAATTAGCGAACAATCAGTTAACGAATGCTGAAAGCCATGTGCTTTAAATCTGTTTACCTGATTACGTGCGACCCAATTGTAATTCTGGAATGTGTCTTGTGCAGAAAGACTTAAATTGTTTCCCAAAAAGCTGAAATGTTTTGGAAAGGTCCCTAGGGAAAATGTCCATACTTATATTTAGAATTTGTGTCAAGATATGGAAGAAGGAAGAGTTCAGATATCGTATCCAACCTAATTAGCACACTTGCTCTAATAAGCGCAGGCTAAGGGTCTTGCTATTTATCGACAACAACAGTCAATAACAGACAACAACCGTCAACAACCGACAACAACCGTCTAGAAGATTTTTTATAAGTTTTTTAATGTATATATTGTTTAAGTTGGTTTAAACTGTATTTATTTGACTTTACAGTAAACATATACAATACACAATATTAGACATATATGTCACAGGATTTGACAGTTAGCACAAGTGCTTATTTTAAGTCATCTCCTGGAAGACAAAGACAATAAGTTACATCTTCTATGAATGGAATGCAGCGTAAACATGTGATATGAATATAAAAAAAAAACAAATATAGAAGGAAAGAAAGAAAGAAAGAAAGAAAGAATGATCAAGAACATCTCATTTTATACGTTTGATGAGAATACAATATCTAGAACTGATTAGCGAATTAAGTGGTAGCTCAGTTATAAATACAGAAGAGAAATAGCTAAGATCTTGAAACGGTAATAAAACACAAGCATATTCTAGAGTTCTAGAGCTCAGATTCAACAGCTGTGAAATATTCTTGCGACAACTGAAAATACTATGGCTGATTCCCTGGACCCCCTCCCCCAATAACCCCACTCGAATCCATGGTTACATCTAGGGACTACAAGAATCTGCCGGATTTTACTATGTATTCTTGCACTTTGAGAAATATACTTTCGTTTTCCTGGAACGTTAAATTTTCGTTGCCATGGAGAAAATCATTTACCGTGTAGTTTCGGAGTGTGTCTGGTAAGCAATTTCTCCGAATATGAGCCAGCCTAGGGCATACAAAGAAAAAGTGATACGTACTTTCAAAATCTCCACACGCGCAAGTAGGACTGGGAACGATATTTTTGCGATAGAGATCTGCGTTTAAGGAGCTGCATCCCAATCTTAGTCGTGCTTGGAGAATTTGGCCGATGCGTGTACCAGTGTTATAGTACGGAGGAGGCTTATTCAGATCCCTATTCAGACGTGATTTGAAGGCAGCCACTGATGGCACTTCTCTGACTTCAGTAGGGAGATCGTTCCATGCACGGATAGTTGCTGGGAGAAAAGAATTTAAAAAAAAGTTGGTATTAGCGCGATAGTTCTGGAAATGATTTGAGTTTCTAAGATTGTAAGTGGTCGTGTCTCGCACGAGTGGTGGTAGGAGATCGTAGAGATAGGTAGGAGTTAGTCCATGGAGAATTTTGAAGAGGATTATGAGTTTGTGCTTATTTCTCCTGTTTTGGAGAGTCTCCCATCCAAGATCTGTAAGAAGTTTGCTTACGCTACATAGTTTAGTCGCACCGGTTATAATTCGAGCGCCCTCGATATGGATTGCGTCAAGCTGTTTTTTTTTTTGTCTCCGTAGGACAGTTGTCCCACACCGAGTCACAATATTCTAGCAGGGGCAGGACATATGCCATGTACATTTTGCTCAGTGATTTTCTACTTACTCTGAATTTTAGAGCTCGGAGTAGGTTTAGTCTCGTCCAGGCCTTTTCAGAAATGATTTTTACATGATCTGACCAGTTGCTGGAACTAGAAAAAGTAAGTCCTAGGTGTTTGTGACAGTTTGTCTCTTGGAGCACTGTTCCATTCATAAAAAGGGGAGGATGAAGGAGTGATTGTGTTTTCCTTGAGATAATCATAGAGAGAGTTTTATTGGCGTTAAAGTTAACTAGCCAGTCGTCTGCCCAGTGGGAGATGGTTTGTAGATCGGTATTTAATAGCCGAGCCGCTGCATTTGGACACTCGACAGTAATGTAGAGACTTGTATCGTCTGCAAACAAGCGTATAGAACAACCGATATGTTTGACGATGTCATTTATATATAAAAGAAATAGCAGAGGTCCAAGAATGGATCCTTGGGGAACACCTGCCAGGACTAAAGTCCAATCAGAAGCTTGACCATTAAGTACAACGCGCTGTCGACGTCCAGAGAGGTAACTCGCGAACCATTTAAGAACATCGTCTGAACAACCTATTCCTGATATTTTGTGCAGAAGACCTTTGTGCCAGACTCTGTCGAAAGCCTTACTAATATCACAAAATACGGCGCGAACTTCTTTGCCATTATCAACGGCCTCACAAAAAGTGTGGTATGTATGTAACAACTGATATGTTGTTGAGTCGCCTTGGACAAAGCCCGATTGAAGAGGGGTTAAGAGTCGATGTGAAATGACGTAGTTATACAGATGTTTATGTACACAGCGTTCCATTACTTTGCCTGGTGAACTGAGGAGAGATATAGGTCGGTAATTACTAGGTATAGATTTTTCGTCTTTTTTATGGATTGGCGAGATGTTTGCATGTTTCCAGTCGGATGGGAAATAACCCTGTTGGAGAGAACGATTGAAAATAATGGAAAACGGACCGGCAAGAACGATAGCGCCTTCTTTCAGTAAGCGTGGACTGATCAAGTCTGGACCGCTTGCCTTGTTTATTTTCAAATTTTGAAGACAGTCTTTCACATCCTCCTCTGAAATGTTTATAGATTCCAAACGGTAAGGTACTGGGTCTAAGTTCGGTAAAGGTTTGTTTGCGTCGTTAAGAGTTGTCTGTGATGTGAAAAAATTATTTAACATGTTTGCTTTTTGAAGATCACTTTCTGCATATTCCTGATTCATGCACAAAGTAGGTATTTTGGTTGTTGTTTTTTGTAAGTTTAGAATTTGTTTAGAAGTTTTCCAAAATACTTTGGGATCACAGCCATCAGAAGAAAGTAATCTGTCTAGTTTATCATAATATTCTTTTTTAGATTTTCTTATTTCATTTACTACGGCGTTTCGAACTTTTTTTATAATCATACCAGAAGCGGATGTTGTTAGTTCTTTTATACTGGCGAAATGTACGTTTGCGTTTCCTGATTAGATGTTTTATGCGACATGTTACCCATGGTAGATCGGATGCTTTTACTGTGACAATCTTGTTCGGAATCGCACTTTCTGCTGAAGTGATAATTGCTGCAGAGACAAAATTAACGTTGGAATCTACATCATTATCTGTTTGGAGATGTTCTATAAGGTTAGATTCCAGTAATAATCTACGATATTTATCGTAGTCAGCTAACTTGTAATTCCATATTTTTCTCTTAAAACTTTTGGTCGACGGGCGTATAAATTTTAAGAAAACAACGATTGGGCAGTGATATCGTATTTGATCAGGTATAAAAGGATCGGTTACACGACTCTGCAGAATGTTTGCTGTATTACGGACAAGAATCAGGTCAATCGTTGATGATGAGTGTTCGGTAAAGTGCGTCGGATCTGTGATAAGCTGGCTTAAGTTGAACTCGTACATTAGTTCGGTAATCTTATTGTCCCTGTTTAACGCCGTATTAAAGTTAAAATCACCTAGAATAAGTATATCAACAATGTTTGTGTTGTAGGCACGGTCGACACTTTCTTTTATCAAGTCCATGTACGCTGAATTACTGTTTGGAGGTCGATATATACCTGCCACGAGTACTTTCTTCGATTTTACTACGAGTTCGAGCCAGATAGCCTCTAGACCGTTTATCTCTAAATCGTTGCGACGTTTGCAGGTTATTGTTTCACGTACGTACGCAAGAACACCACCTCCAAGACGATCGCGTCTGTCGTTTCTAAAAGGCTGCGAAAAGTTTTCAATATGGACAGTGGTGTCTGAAATGTCTGGCTTCAGCCAACTTTCTGTAAATATGAGAATATCATAAGCATCTGCCTCGCTCCTGATCAAATCCATTTTCGGTACGATGCTTTGGATGTTAATATGGAAAATACTGAGATGATTGGAGAGCATTTCTAGTGATGACGCTGAGACGTTTAGATTTGAGTCCGTATTGCTGTCGACAGAGCCTGGACCAGGGTTGACTTCTACGTCACCAGACAAAAGGAGGAGAATAGTAATCCAGAGCACTAGGTCAAACGCAAATATAAAACGGATTAAAATGTGCATAAATTGTATGTTTTCGAAATTTGGGGCTAATTTGCAAGTACGGGAATGAATCATTCTTATTGTGTTATACATTTCAGTACTGCGTTGTAATGCAAGAATTAAACTGAAATGTGAGAAACTACTAACTTCGGGCTTTGGAATACATGAAACTGATATGAAGAAGAGCAAAAAATGAAATTTCTTGTAGGTAATTCTCTTTCTGGTCCCAAGATGTAAAGAACACGACACCCCGTAGAAGCCACCCAGGCCGTCCGATTTATAATGGTTTAACATGCGATATACTTAGTAATAATTGTAGAAAAATCGACAGGTCCAGATGGCAAGTAGGGGGGTCGTGATGCAGCCGTAAAGCAGGGTATAAGTAACGTTTCTGCAAGTTGCTTACTGACACCATGGGAGATTGAGAATGTGGAGTGGGAGCAAGGGAATCAGCCAGAGAAAGAATCAATACAGGATGGACAGAAAGAAGAGACAAACATAAATAGAACAAGAACATAAACACTATATAAGGTGAAGTAAACCGGGTGATCCTGAATGATAGGATAAACAAAAACATAAACTGGTGTTTCTTCATCACAAAAGCACGCCTATATAATTTTGACCCCTTCAAACCCACCTTTGCATAGCAAGCTTGGGTTTGAAGGGGTACATATAATTCTTCCCATCTCCGCCCAAGAGCACAGACCGCGGGCACCCGTGAAAACCGCCTCGCCAAGGCGGTTTCAACGAGCACCAACAATCCGCGTCCCGAGCCGAGACACGAAAAATATCCGTATTTTTCATCTAAATGTTTTCCTTTTTTTTGGTGGTAAAATTTCAATAGATTTGTAAAAGCGTGTTTCGTAATGATTTCCTGACACAAATGTGAATAATAAGAAGAAAAAGAGTAACTGAAGACATAACTAAGGTACACATTGAGCCATGGTGCAAGGAAAGCTGCCTTCGGAATTACTTAATGTAGATATAATACAAGCTGAGCTGAATAATGGCAGCCCTGAGGTACGTAGGTAGCGAAGACTAAGATCATGTTGTGCGAAGCGAATGCTATTCGAGATGTTCACTGATAATACATAATGTATAGCGTATTTCCTTGCTACATGGCCCGTGTGCTGCTCTAACTGATCTAAATAAGAGTATACTTCAAACAAATATATGCAAAAGTTAGGGTATTCAACAATATTTATTAACCATGCCTAGCTGTCTTTGCAAACAGTGCAGACCCAGATCAGACGCCTCAGAACGCAGCGTCGGATCTGAGTAAACACTGCTCAGTCAAAGCACGCGCGTTTTTTTTTGTAAAAGCACCACACATAAAACAGACCTGACACCCCTATAATCGGAAATGGACCATTCCAAACTCACTAGGTAGAATATTCCATTGTCACATACGGGTTAAGATATGGTGAGTGAGCGCCCGAGCTCCGCACCCCACCAACAGCCAAGACCACACGGAGACGGGACCCCGGCCTTAAGACCCATGCGAAAGCCCGGGGAAGTCCGGGATCGACCCCGCGACCCCCGGCCTACAAGGCGAGCAGCGCAACCACCACACCACAGAGGCCTTTGGTTAAATATGGATTAAGATATTTGATACATATATCAGTGATTTCCCAATGAAAAAAAAGCGTTTTATATGGAGCTATGACGAATACTAGGACAGAGTCTGCCCGTCTGATGCGAGGGTAGACCCGTATCTTGACAAAGAAAGCTTTGCAATAACTCTCAACAAATCCATCACAGATTAAGGGGTGTCATTATTATTATTATTATTATTATTATTATTAATTTTAACGAAGATACAGAAAAATAAACCAAGATTTAAGCGGACATAGACACAGACCAGACGCCCAGCCATGCTGCGTCCGACCTGGGTCCACGATGTAAGTCAAACTCCATTTTTTTGTTTTAGGCAAAACGGGTTAAGTAATTTATAGGTGAAGTGACCAGAAGACAAGCCAGTCAATAACACTGTAATATTCACGTAGTCAATAGACCACGTGCTGCACAAGACGGACGCGAGTACCTGTACAATTTCAATACACATTCAGAATATTTGTGTGCAGATGGAGACGACAGGTGAAAATGGATATATGGTCACAATGTTAGTAAGATTTTGTAAGTCTGAAACAAGAATGTGCTATTTTCCATCCAGACCCGGACGCTGCGTCGGGTGTCATTTGGACTCCGACCCAGCGTGGAACAACAGTCAGCATCACATCCCAAATAATTGCTTGTTCGGATCATTCACAATGTTATCACCGAAATATACCTACTTCGGAATTTGGCCTCCCTTTCACGTTTTCAGCCTTATGCCGAAAACGAAACGCACAAGACTTCTTCCTTGAAAAGGAGGGAAAATTTTGCGTGGAGATAACTGTATAGGATAAAACAAGACAAGAAATACAGTCGAACTTCGATGGCTCGAACACTGCAGGAACCTCTCAGATATGTTCGAGACAGGGATAGTTCGAGCTACTGAGGGTAACTGCCAGGAGGCATAACAAAATACATTTGGACAGCATTTCGTTGTTCTACAATGTAAATGAACGTCTTTTGTACTCACTTGAATCGCCTCATGGGGGCGATTCTAATGAGCACCCACAACACACATTTAGAAGATAGAAGACGAGAATCTCATAAATTATCTCCCGTTTTTTCTTTTGTAGGGGATTCACAAAGGCTCACAAAACAAATCCTACAGTTAGTCGTTACCTCAATGAGACGGTTTTACTGAGTTTGCAGTAAAGACGATTCCTGGTTAATATTGTTTAAGTTTGGTTTGTGAGACAACAAATTTAAAGAAATTGAAACTGAGAGAAATTTTCCTTCGAAAATCCGCCATTTCTGTTCAGGGAAGGCAAATCTTACTAAATCTGACAAGTTATGCTTGAGAAGTTATGCTTATATAGAATGTAACATTTTATTCTCTAGAATCTATCATAGGGAATGTTTCAAAATGGCCACCCTTTCTTCAAAATATTTTTCAGAGTTGTTGTTTAGGAACTGCCCTAAAAGGAAAGAATTTGCTCCCTCGGAATAATTTGGCTGCAGAGGGAGCAAATGTTTTCCTTTAACGGGAGTGCCTTACTAGATGGGCACAAAAATTATCAGGAAAAAAGTAATCTTCCTCGCAAAATAGTACCTGAAACTTTATTAGATACCAAACTTCCACACAATATAGACCCAAAGTTGTTAAAACGGGCTAAATATTGCATCATTTTGGAAAACTCCGGGCTGAGGAAAATAAATCCTGGCTTCCGGGCTGAATGCATTTTTTTTTTTTAGCCAGCCTGGAAAATTCCGGGCAACTGGTCGCCCTGTTTAAAAATCAAATGAATAAATTAAGCCCAAAATATATATATATTGAAATTGCCTACTTACCCACCTCCCTAACCCCCCAAAATTGTTGCGTCTCCGGACAGTATTTTTACCATTTTTTTCCATTCAAAAAGGCAAATTTACTAGAATTCTCCAGACATGAGGACAGAAAAGGCAAGATAAACATAGGCTGAAAAATTGCTCAAACAGACTAAAATTTGAACAATTCCGGGTTGAGAAAAAAATAACGCCGGTCCGGCTGAATGTAATGTTTCCGGGTCAGCCTGCAAAACTCCGGGTGGCTGGTCGCTCTGATGTATGTTCGTTTTTTGTTTGATTTGAGGTTTAACGTCCCCGCCAACACTGTAAAGGTCATTTTGGAGACGTTGCTTTCAATTTTGTGGGACTTTTACCCGACATTGAGATGAAATGACATCTCAAGCCCTGTCGCCCAATGAAACCAATAGGGTTTGTTAGCATGGACGGTCCGCCTCGCATCTCGGTTCCTGGACAGGCTTAGATCCTCTAAGCGGTTTACCAGTACTAGAGTGCGGGCCGGATTCAGCTCTGCGTGGAAGCATCATGCAGCCCATATATTTCTTCAAGCCCCTATGGGCGGGGGCCGCCTGGTGTATGTAGGTAGGTAGGTTGGTAAGTATGTACACTTTCCTGACATAATGCAATATTTCATGGTTCTAGAAATAGCATTCATCAAAGATGGTTGATATTTTCTTTATTTTTGTTCTAAACATAGATTGTGCATGCTCGTAAGCATCGCCTGGATAAATAATGTACACCTCAATAAACCCCACTTTTCCCAAATATAAAGTGGGGTTTTAAAGAGTGTTCGTTACATAGACTTGTTAATGCGATGTATGTATGCAGGGCGAACACGGGTGCTTACCCGGAAAAATTACGTTCAGCCCGGACGCCCGGAGTTATTTTCCTCAGCCCGGAATTTACAACATCGTGCATTGTTGAGCCTGTTTTAGTAGTTTGAGGCCTATATTTTGGGGGAATGTTGATACCAGATGAAGTTTTAGGCTTCAACTGACAAGGGAGACTACCCTTTTCTGGATAAATTTCTGGCCCATTTAGTAAGGGACTACTTTTAAAGCAAAGAATTCGCTCCCTGTTGAAGCAAATTCCTTCCTTTAAGGGTGGTCCCTGCAATTCAGCCCGGAAAAATATTTTCTAGAAAATGGTCGCCCTTTGTCTGTCTGTCTGTATGCATGTATATACAGGCGCACATTCATTTATTTTATTATTTTATTTATTTCTTTATTTATTTCGAATTGCTTTTCCCAGTTGACTTCAATGAGTTACCAAAAGGAACACAAGCCTGTTACTCAGCTTGATGAATTACACAGATAGGCTTGTGTTCTAGACTTCGTAAAATCGTTCGTCGATATATAAAGATTGGGTACAACATAAATAGTATAAAACAGACTGCATGCACGGTGTTTAACCCAGTTACGGTTGGCAACTTTGCTTCCCTCCTTGATTGCACACCGGTGGGCCGGGCTTAAGATTTTATGACGGTTCCAGCGTAAAAACATAAATGGAATTTTATTTTATTTTAGTATTCTTTATGTTGGTTGGCGCCTGATGCACCGTCTTTGGTCGGGCCCCTCGGAGTCTAACTGTTGGTTTTCTTTTGCTCCAGCAATTCTGTTGTTGTATGCTGTCGAGTCCTCAACCTTGTTTCATCTCTGTAGTTTTTTTTATTTGTATGTTCTCGGAGATGTTACACTGATTAGTTAGGAGGCCTTCATGCGGACTAAACAAAATTAGTGTATACCGCGACAGAGGTTTAGTAGTCGCAGATAAGATTGACTAGGCGGAGCTATTCAGGTGTTGTCAATATATGTCAAATAAATTTGCTGAGTCCAACAGAAGATTCGGTAGAGCGCCTTTCGCAAGCTTTCTACAAGCGGACAAAATGGTCATATACGCCACAGCTATGCTTGTGTTACAGTTGAATTCACACAATCGGGTGACTTGGTTTACCTTTTTGTCAATGGAATATTCCTAAGGCAGGTACAAACGATAGCTCCGCCTAGTCAATCTTATCTGCGACTACTATAAGGGCGAGGATTATGGCCATGTAAAATCGATTTAAGCCCCCCAGTGGAATTCTTTCCACTGACCGTTCCAAGGCGGTTCTTCTGTGGCGGTTTATTTATGTTGTTGTTTGTTACTTACTGTGAGTATCACTTGTATCTTTTTATTTTGGATGGCCATTTGAACATTTTGTAGGAAAGTAACTGTCCTTATGGCCTTCCTTTGTTTAGGTTTCCATTATGGTCTGGTCGCTTCATGTTTGTGTTTCGTTCCCTTTGGTGTCTTTGATGGGTGGAGTAAGTTAATTGTATCGATTCCTGATCTTTGTTTTACTTCTACTTTGATTTCTCATACCAAGCCATTCATTACTGGTACTTTTTTCATTTCTCTGAAAGGAAAGTGATGCACGAATACGAACATATAATAAATTCATTCATTCTTTACCAGTGTACTTTTCACTAATGCTTGATGACTGGTAGACCTGCTTTGTATGCAAGGGCAAATATCGGTTATTTTTCTTCTTCTTGTCGGTAAATCGATTTGCGTCCCCTGTTTAGCACTCATTTAGTTATTTATCAAATATATTGACTTTAGTGGCCACATCCCTTCCAGGCGGATAAATAATACACATATAAGCGTTTTAAAGATTATTTTATTAGAAATAATTGAAAAATTGAAGAAAAAAAAACTGTTTTCGCTTGTTGATGGTTGTTGTCGGTAATTAGCAAGACCGCAGGCTAAGTATTTTTCCGAGTTTTCAAAACTCATCCTTTTTATAGAGAGGTTCATGATATGTGGTTGATTGCTGAAGGTGTGAGGTTGCTATGACCACGTGATAGCTCATGGGCCCCATGGTCCATGGGCTCCTTGTCGTCCACAGGCCCCTCATAGTCCACTGGTGGAATGGTTATAATAAACTCGAAGGACATCTCACATGCAATCAATATTTGCCTATATTTTGCAGAGTCAAAATGTTGCTGACGAAAAATGGGAAACAATTCCACTTTATGCTTAGTAAAGAGCTTGCTGAAATGGTGAAATCGCCTGATTGTGGTATGTGTTTCAGAAGTAGATTAGCCATATGGTGCACATCAGTTTGAGCTTGTGCATTATTGAAGTCAGTCTGGAATGTGATTTTGTTGTTTAGAGCCAAGCTAGTATCAAAAGTATTCAAAAGGGATAGATTTACACAGATTGTGAAAATTCTAGATTTATGATTGTTTGATAATAATAATAACAATAATTAAATAAATTTATTGAAAATTTGTTTATCATAGAACTCACAAATTTGTTTATTCCATGCAAAGTTTAGCAGTTAACCCTTAAAGTGTCATGGACAATTTTTGAGCAGATGACAGTAAAATTTTTTTTTTTATTTCTCAGAAAAATAAGGCTTGGCATTTCATGTGAATGGCCCCGCAGACCATTCACATGAAAAGTCTGGCCTTATTTTCATTGAAAATCAGGGGTATCAGTATCATAAACTACGTAAGCCTTTTCTAAGTTTTATAGACATCATTCTGATTTGGTTTCAAAATTCAATGTTGGACTTAAAACACTTCTGCAACAAGGCCTATCGGAACCCGAATTCTATGGTGTCTTAGTATATAAATTTAGAAAAAAATACATGCCTGTAATGACTTTAGTACCCAATTTCGTAAAATCGTTCGTCGATATATAAAGATTGGGTACAACATAAATGTTATAACATAGACTGCACGCGTGGTGGTTAACCCAATCACGGTTGGCAACTTTAATTCCCTCTTTGATTGCACACTGTTGGGTCGGGCCTAAGATTATATGAAGGTTCCAGCGTAAAAACATAAATGGAATTTTATTTGAGTATTCTTTACGTTGGTTGGCGCTTGATGCTCCGTCTTTGGTCAGGCCCCTCGGAGTCTAACTGTTGGTTATCTTTTGCTCCAGCAATTCTGTTGTTGTATGCTGTCGAGTCCTCAACCTTGTTTCACCTCTGTAGTTTTTTTATTTGTATGTTCTCGGAGATGTTACACTGATGAGTTAGGAAGCCTTCATGCGGACTAAACAAAATTCGTGTATACCGCGACAGAGGTAAGGGCGAGGATTATGGCCATGTAAAATCGATTTAAGCCCCCCAGTGGAATTCTTTCCCCTGACTGTTCCAAGACGGTTTTTCTGTGGCGGTTTATTTATGTTGTTGTTTGTTACTACTCACTGTGTGTATCACTTGTGTCTTTTTATTTTGGATGGCCATTTGGCCATTTTGTTGGAAAGTAACTGTCCTTATGGCCTTCCTTTGTTTAGGTTTCCATTATGGTCTGGTCGCTTCATGTTTGTGTTTCTTTCCCTTTGGTGTCTTTGATGGGTGGAGTAAGTTAAATGTATCGATTCCTGATCTTTGTTTTACTTCAACTTTTTATACGCAAAGTGTTAACCAGTACAGTGCACATCCTTTCGCCAGAAACTGACAACTGACCGTCTTGAATCAACAGAAGGGAGAGAATGACCGTAGAAAAGATTTCATGATCAATCTCCTCGAAAGAATAATTCCGACCCCGGCAGGTAACGAACCCGTGCCATCCAGATCACCAGTCAAAAGCGCATCCAAATGAGCTACCGAGGCCGGTCTCTGAATTGAGTCGAAAGTTAATCAGGCATTACTCATCACCACAAATCTATTCACCAACTTTCAAGGCTCTAGCTCCAACAGATTTTGAGATATTTTGCTGACAAGATTTTATCAAAAGTTTTTCAAGGGGCAATAACTCCTGAAAGAGGCATAATCCAGATGAGAAAAAAACACGTGTCACCTAATTTTCCACGAGGAATCCATAGATGAAATTTCAAAACTCTAGCATACACAGTTCATAAGTTCATAAGCATACACATCACAAAGCATACAATGTACAAATACCCAGTGACAAAGGGCCATAACTCATGCAGTATTTTTCGTAATTTAGTCAAAAGTTAATCAGGCCATCTACTCATCACCACGAATCTAATCACCAATTTTTAAGACTCGCTTCAATAGATTTTGAGATATATGGCGGATTTTATCAAAAAATTTCAAAAGGCAATAACTCTTGAAAGCGACACAATCCAGATGAGAAAAAAATATGTGTAAGGTACATCCATGAGGAATCCATAAATGAAATTTCAAAACCCTAGCATACACGGTAACCGTTCTTAAGTTATGCTATGCATTAAAAGCGTAACGGATGGACAAACGGACAAACATAGCAGAAGCAATATGCCCCTCCAACTCAACTTCTTTGAAGTTGGGGACATAATTAGATCTCTATCTTGAGTCCCTAAGAGTTTCTTTGGACCAGACAACAAATAATCAGAGATAATTAAGGGACTTTTATCATGACAATGTTGCGAGTCATACCATGAGTGAAATTTCTATAATTCAAGAACCCTGAAATCTAAAATTTTACATCCTAATATACTTTATCCCCCACACTTACTTTATATATCCCCATTTACTTTAACCAATAAAATGGCAATCACCACAATCGTCACCTGCTTTGTCCTCTGCTGGGTACTTTAAAAATCATTTTCGCAAACAGTGTGGGCCCAGATCAGACTGCTCCTCTAGGAGCAGTCTGATCTGGGTCCACTCTGTTTGCCTGTATGCAAAAATATTTTTAAAAAGTTTGCAAAAAGACTTAGCAGACGTCATAAGCAGACGACATTTTCAGATGTAGTTTTTCTCGGCATCTTATGGGTAAAATAGGGATAAAAGGTCTTGAACTGATCCTTAAAATCAGAAATTATCATTAAAACTCTTACCCATGAAGTATTTATCTGAATCAACGCAATGGTGAGACAATTCGTATGATAACACACATCATAACTTTGTTTGTAGAAAGGATCAAAAAGATATTCTAATGCACTTGCGTATGTAACGCTACGTCTGATTGGATAACGTCAAAAATTTGCGACAGTATATTCTGTGATATACTGTCGGAAACCCGACGTCATCGCGTAACAACGCTTTTCATTAGTTGGTATGTGGTTTTACGCAGCTCACTGTACTTGCACGTTTGGGCAAAAAAAAAAAAAAACATTTTTAAAACAAAACAAGTGAATAAGTGCATTGAGATGGGGATAACTGACAGAATTGAAAATTGTCATTTGGGGAGGTAAATCCTCGGTTTTACGGTCGCAAATTCCGTTTTACGGCTCCGCTGACGCGTCGCCGTAAAATGAAATTTACGACCGTAAAACCTCCGATTTACCTTCCCAAATGACAATTTTCAATACAGTTATCCCCTAATTCGTAGTCATTCCCATTTTTCCTCTTGATTTTGTGCTTTGATTGGCCCTCAGTGGAGTACCACTGTCTCAAACAAATTGCAGGCCTCGGTAGCTCAATCGGATGCGCTTCTGACTGTTGACCAGGAGGACGTGGGTTCGATAACTGCTGGGGTCGGTAACTTTCTTTCATGGAGCTAGATCATGAAATCTTTTCTACGGTCATTCTCTCCCTACCGCTGATTCAAGGACAGTTGTCAGTTTCTGGCAAAAGAATGAACACTGTACTGGTTGACTGCTTACGTAAAGACTTGCCCAGGAAAGTGTGGATAGGTAAACTGAACTGCTCAAAAATGACCTAAAATAGTGTTGACTGGGCCTTTAAACTCCAATACAAACAAATAAATTCTCGAACAAATTTTCATGGATGGAAAAGTTTGAGCCATTGGAATTTAACTGTTTAACCCTTCTCTTGCGGAATATTCAGTTAAGCCAAACCCATTTCTGGATGGGCCTCCATGGCCTAGTGGTTAAGAGCGCTGACTCTTGATCATAAGGTCTCTCACCGCTGTGATTCGAGCCTCGCTCGGGTCACGTGAGACGCCAAGTTCTGCAACGGAAGGTCAGGTGGTTTTTCTCCGGGTACTCCGGTTTTCGCCCACCTTTCATTAACGATCGACTCGATACAAGTGAAATAATCTTAAAAAGAACCGTAAAACCAAAACCAAAACCAAAAAAAAAAAAAAAACAAGAGGACCATGATGGTCCTGTATCGCTCACCTGAGTCTATCCATCACCTTGTTTTTGATCCCACATGACCCATATTCAAACATATTCAAGATTTTATAAAGGCAAACATTCTTGGCAAGTTTCTTGAAGCTTGAACCAAAAATGCAGTCTCAAGTATGATTGGACCAATTTTGTTTGTTTGATTTGAGGTTTATACTATTTAGGTCATTTTGGAGACGTTGCTTCCAATTTTGTGGGACTTTTACCCGACATTGAGATGAAAGGTCCGCCCCTTCATGTCTGACAGCATTTATATTTCTGCAGCCTGAAGGTTGATTTCAATCATTTCTAATCTGTAGCATGCTTATGGTGGGGAAATTATGAAATAAAAGTAGGTTGAGTGATGACAATGTTTTTTCTAAAAATAGCCAAAAGAACTTTGACCATGATCCAAACACCCTGAAAGTCTGAATTGCTTGAGATACTGTATCATACAGAATATTTGTTTAAAGTTATAATAACCCCTAAAAGGCGGGAAAACACTGAAGGGGTAGCCTGGCAAACAGCATAGGCCCAGATCAGATGTCGCAGAACGTGGCATCTGATCAGTGTCTGCACTGTTTGCTAACAGCATTTTCTGTCAAATAAAATACTCCTCCGGACCAATGTATTACAAAAAGAGGACAATTCTGAGCAAGTTTGATGATGATTAGACTAAAACTGTGGCCTCTAGAGTGTTAACAAGGTTTTTCTATGATTTGACCTACTGACCTTCTTTTTTACTCCACTTGACCCATATTCGAATTTATCCTAGATATTGTCAGGATGATCATTCTGAGCAAGTTAGATGATAATTAGACTAAAATTGCAGTCTCTAGAGTGTAAACAAGGTTTTTCTATGATTTGACCTACGTTTGACCCCACATGACCCATATTCGAATTTGACCTAGATATTGTAGAGATGATCATTCTGAGCAAGTTTGATGATGATTTGACCAAAACTGTGGCTCTAGAGTGTTAACAAGTTTTTTTCTATAATTTGACCTACTGACCTACTTTTTGACCCGACATGACACATAGTCGAACTTGACCAAGATATTGTCAGGATGTTCATTTTGAGCATATTTGAGGATGATTGGACCAAAAACTGTGCCGCCCCCGCCCATAGGGGCTTGAAGAAATATATGGGCTGCATGATGCTTCCACGCAGAGCTGAATCTGGCCCTCATACTAGTACTTGTAAACCGCTTACAGGATCTAAGCCTGTCCAGGAACCGCGGTGCGAGGCGGACCGTCCATGCTAATAAACCCTATTGGTTTTATTGGGCAACAGGGCTTGAGATGTCATTTCATCTCAATGTCGGGTAAAAGTCCCACAAAATTGGAAGCAACGTCTCCAAAATGACCTTTACAGTGTTGACGGGGACGTTAAACCTCAAATCAAACAAACAAAAACCAAAAACTGTGACCTCTAGAGTGTTAACAAGGTTTTTTCTATGATTTGACCTACTGACCTATTTTTTTGACCGACATGACCCATAATCGAACTTGACCGAGATATTGTCAGGATGATCATTCTGAGCAAGTTTGAGGATGATTGGACCAAAACTGTGGCCTCTAGAGTGCTAACAAGGTTTTTCTGTGGTTTGACCTTCTGACCTACTTTTTGACCCGAAATGATCCATATTCGAACTTGACCGAGATATTGTCAGGATTGTCATTCTGAGCAAGTTTGAGGATGATTGGACCAAAACTGTGGCCTCTAGAGTGTTAACAAAGTTTTTTCTATGATCTGACCTACTGACCTACTTTTTGACCTGAAATGACCCATATTCAATCTTGACCGAGATAATGGCAGGATGAACATTCTGACCAAGTTTACGGAAGATTGGACCAAAACTGTGGCCTCTAGAGTGTTTACAAGGTTTTTCTATGATTTGACCTACTGATCTACTTTTTGACCCGACAAGACCCATATTCGAACTTGACCGAGATAGTGTCAGGATGATCATTCTGAGCAAGTCTGAGGATGATTGGACCAAAACTGTGGCCTCTAGATTGCTAACAAGGGTTTTCTGTGGTTTGACCAACTGACATACTTTTTGACCCGACATGGCCCATATTCGAACTTGACCAAGATATTATCAAGATGATCTTCCTGAGCAAGTTTGAGGATGATTGGACCAAAATTGTGGCCTCTAGATTGTTAACAAGGTTTTCCTTTGATTTGACCTGGTGACCTACTTTTTGACCCGACATGACCCATTTTCGAACTTGACCGACATATTGTCATGATGATCATTTTGACTAAGTTTGATGATGATTGGATCAAAACTGTGGCCTCCTGAGTGTTACGAGGGCTGTTCAAATATGAATGCAACTAAGCAAATAAAAATGATTCTGTGATAGATTTCGATGAAAAATTTATTTTGTCCCCTCAAAGTATTCCCCTTTAACAGATATACAAACTTTCAGTCTTCTGATCCAATCATTGACTGCATTTTGGTAGTCTTTTCGAGGTATACTATGAAGGCACTGGAATATTGCAGAACCGAGGTGTTTGCGCTGTACACATTTTCGACCAGAAAGGTATTTTTTCAGCCGCGGGAACAAAAAAAGTAACACGGGGCAAGGTCAGGGGAACACGGGAGGTGAGGGAGTTCAACAACCTTTTCCTGCTTCAAATAGTCTTGCACAATGAACGTCTTGTGCGATGACGCATTGTCATGTAGCAATCTGACATTGGCCAAACCAGTTGCGGGTCTTCGTTCTTTGAAATATTTCTTCAATTTTCGAAGAACTTTATTCTTGTAAAACTTCGCATTTACAGATTTGCCTTTAGGCACAGCAACCTGAATAGCAGGGCCCTGATTTGAAAAGAATATGGCATACATTACCTTCTTGACGCTCATGGTCCGCTTTGCAATGCATGGTCTTTTGCAATACTTTGTTGCCCATATTTTGTTCTGAATCTTTCGTTTTGGCTCAAAAAAGTGAATCCATGTCTCGTCACCGGTGACGACATTAGCGAAAGACCGTGCATTGTAATTTGGAAACTTTTTAAGCAACTTCTTGGCGCACTGAACGCGTGTCTCTTTCTGCTCATCTGTCAACAGATGGGGAATCCATCTAGCACAGATCTTTCTCATTTTCAAATCCCGTTTCAGAATTGTATGAGCTGCTCCTAATGAGATGCCAACCATACTAGCTATTTGCCTAGTGGTGCATCGTGCATCGGTAGAAACTATTTCTTTCACTCTAGCAACCATCTTGGCAGATGTTGCTCTTTTCGGCCGACGATCATGTGGTGCATCTTCTATTGAGCCAAGCCCACAGGAATTTCTTAAACCAACGAAAAACTGTCGGAAAAGACATTTCATTATGCCATAAACCGAACATTTTTCATCAAAAATATCTTTGCACCGTATACCAAGAATACAACGATTCTTAATATAGGACCGTATTTCAACGGCGTACTCTGACCTTCTTCCAACCATGTTTTGTATTAGTATACAAGTGTAGACCGTGTTTATCGAACGATATACATGGCTAAAGTGTACGGATTTTAACAGGTTTGGTATCAATGTATAGGTAAAATGTTTTTCTACGCTGATATTTATTTCCAGGTGATTTTCGCATTAGTGCATGAGAAAACGTTCTACTTGCATTCATATTTGAACAGTCCTCGTAACAAGAAAAGTTTACGCACGCACGACGCACGACGACGCCGGACATCTCACAGTCACAAAAGCTCACCATGACCTTCGGTCAGGTGAGCTAAAAAAAACCCCACCCATTTCTGACTTTGAAACAATCAGATTACTTGATGGAATTTATTCCTACAAATTCAAAAATTGCATACCGAACTTTTTCCTTCATAGGCGGCGATCGGAATAAGTCGTGAATTTCCGTTAAAACCCATCTGGGCGAGATATTCGAGTTATCTCCCTGTACACCACTGGGATCAAGGTAAAGAATAGCCAATATTTTTTCTCAAGTCGCTGACCTCAGGCAATCATTAATCATATATCTGCAGATTTGACACTTTGATCTACCTGTAGGTATTCAAAGGAGCGCTTAAGTAGTGCTCAAATTAAGGCTATCTATATATGAAAAAGAACTTCTTGAAGTAACAACCATGCCTTTTCATTTCGAGCCATCTAGTATGAACGAACATATTTAACATATTGAAGAGCTACATTATGTAGAATTGCTTAATAATAATAATAATAATAATAATAATAATAATAATAATAATAATAATAATTATTATTATTATTATTATAATTATCAATAATAATAGTAGTAGTAGTAGTGTTTTTTTTATTATTTTTTTTTTATTATTTATTTATTTATTTTTTTTTTTTGACATGTAGGATATTCGGTCTATATCTCTTGTCAGTCTCTTGTCCAGTGATTTTAAATAAGGATTAAGGTCAAATATGATACGTGAAATCTCTTGACTCCGATCTTTGTATGCATTTATTTTATCTATTTATTTAAATAAATAACGCCATGAAAAATATTGTTAGCCATGCAATCACGAACACACGCCTATAAGACTCGATCAAGATGAACTCAGATTTTGTTTGTTTGTTTGATTTGAGGTTTAACGTCCCCGTCAACACGGTAAAGGTCATTTTGGAGACGTTGCTTACAATTTTTTGGGACTTTTACCGACATTGAGATGAACTGACACGTCAAGCCCTGTCGCCAAATGAAACCAATAGGGTTTATTAGCATCCGCCTCGCACCGCGGTTCCTTGACATGAGGCTTAGATCCTCTAAGCGGTTTACCAGTACTATTGTGCGGGCCGGATTCAGCTCTGCGTGGATAATTTTGCAGCCCATATATTTCTTCAAGCCCCTATGGGCGGGAGCCGAGATGAACTCAGATGAGAAAGTTCTTACATTAAACCCAATTTTGTTCCATGACGAAAACACGCCTATACATATACTTTGTAAATTTTACCACCAAAAAAATGAAAATTTTCAGATGAAAACAAAGAAGATATTTTTCTTATTTCTGCTCAAGACATAGATTGTGGATACTCGTTAGAACCGCCTCGGCGAGGCGGTTCTAACGAGTACCCACAATCTAGGTTTTTAAGAAGAAATAAGAAAAATAATGTATACCCCTGCAAACCCAAGTTTTTCCATATGAAAGAGGGGTTATAGGGGTCAAATTTTCGTGATGGTCTGCCGCAGTCATAATTGACACCATAAGAGTTAATATCTTACTCCGATATACAGTATATTGTATAAGATATTTCCTGAATAATTAAAAGGACGCCATAAAAAGTAACTTATAGGTAAACACATTTTGAAAAATGTTGTCTGCCCAAGTCATGATTGACACCTTAAGAGTTAACACTACACCGATATACAGTATATTGTATAAGATATTCCCTGAATACTTGAAAGGACGCCATAAAAGTTACATAATGTGTAAACACAGATTAGACTATTTATTTATTTATGTATTTATTTATTTATTATAAAGGACATTTCACTCATATTTGAATTGGCTGTAATGTTTGTCCTAAACAATTTTAACACAATTTCGAAAAATGTTGTTTGTCGAGCTATGGTTGACACTTTAAGAATTCAAGAAAGATATAAAAAGTGCCTTAAAAGTCGGTCACAGGGTTTCTGGTCAACTCGTACCTAAGTCAACTCGTACCTTAGTCAACTCGTACCCGAATTTGGTCAACTCGTACCTTAGTCAACTCGTACCTAAGTCAACTCGTACCTTAGTAAAAATAAAATTTGTTTTGGGGTAAGTTTGGCTTAAGTACACATATATACAGGTCAACTTTATGGTCTATGCAGACTCCTGATCCTTTTCCCGACGATGAAGACGATACATAGTGTGTGCATGACGCCGTTACGCACGTGCGCCAAAATGGCGCCTTTCATGTGCATGACCCCCATATCCCTTTAGCCAGACATAATTTATGGGTGCTCGTTAGAACAGAACAGAACAGAACAGAACTTTATTCACTCAAGTCAACAATATGACATACGAGGATTAACAAGCATTATATATAACAGGCAACAAGGTGAACATCATTCTAACAGGAGTTTACCAACAACAGTATAGCAATACGTGGTAATTAAGCATTTTGTGAAGGGGTGAGAGCATTTAAACCATTCTTCTATTTAGAGACATGATTTAAATACTTTCGTGATGTTCTATCAAGCCCCATCGTATTACAGAAATAAATGTAAGTTATTACCACGCTGGCGTTCCATACATAAACAGAGATCTGCACATGAAGCACGTGGTAAATTAGAGCAGGTCACGTCATGTTTGATTTTATCAATGAGTTCATTATAGAGAGAGAGAGAGAGAGCATAGAGAACTATCCCTGTGGGGCAGCTCTAACGAGTGCCAACAATCTATGCTCCAGAGGGATGTGATTGGTACATAACATCATGCTCAACATAAGACGAACTTCATATGTAAATATGTAAATGAAAATAACGAGAAAAATATAATTGTAGAACTTACATTTCATGCTCAGTTGCAAATAAAATGTAGTTATACAATTATAATTTGTTTTCTTATATGCTCAAAACATAAATGTTGGCTAACATAAATGTTGCATATTCCTTATTACTGTTACTTTACGATAACACACCCGTGCAATAGACACATCCAAACACTACGTCATCACTCAATAATACTATTAGCCGGGACTGACCGGTGGTTGGCAGAAAACGTCATTGGTCGTTTATCGCCATTGTAAATGCGATTTTATTTTCTCTAAACTTGTACTTTATTTGGAATCGAAATGACAAAATTGACCTTTAAACTTGTATAATAGACATGTCTTGGCTAGTAATTATTGGTTTCTAGAAGATTTGAGGATGTTTTTTATGATTAAATTACCTGTTAAACTTATACAGGTAACGAGGCGGGACGGTCTTAATTATGTGTAATCAAAATGCGCAAAACGAATGGCTAAACGCGGAAGATGCACGAATGAACTCTATAATATATTTATCTACTCATTTTAAGTGTAATTCGATCGTTTTTCTGTGAGTGTCAACTAAAATATGCCCGTAATATTGAACCTATTTACAATGTGTTTATATGGAACCAGGGACTTTTTGCCAACCACGAAAGATTGTAATCAAAAGGAAACGTAATGCGCAATGACAGGTAAACAAGGTCACGTGTCAAAACATTGGATCCGTCTATATGGTGCGTTTTTCACATCTCCCAAATGGCAATTTTTCTTACGAAAATCCGTGTTTTTTTTTTTTTTTTTTTTATTTATACTTCAAACATAGGCGGTGATCTTTAGTTGGAACGACTCTAACGAGTATCCTCAACCTATGTATTGGAGCATAAATAAAGAAAGATAATGTATACCCCCGTAAACCCGAGTTTCCCTATATAAAGTGAGGTTTAGGGGTATGCCCATTGCACGGACAAAACCGGTTACATGTCGGCGAGTATAAACACAGCGGGATGTACAGATAGCACAATAAAAATAAATTCAGTTATTTATATAATTTTATTGCTTAAATTATAAACATTTGTTATACCGTTTAACTAACAAACTCTTAAATAAAAACAATCATCACGAATGCAAGCCTATATGAATTTGTCCCTCTTAAAACCCACTTTTATATATAAATAGTAAAACTGGGATTTAGTTTTAAGTTTTGTCTGAACAAAAACAGCCGCTCGCCGGCAAAATTAAAGCAATTAAGAACAGTCTTTAATGAAGGACGATTAGATTAAACTAGTACCGATAATCGTTTTTTTACACCTAAATTAATCGGTACACGATTAACTAAAGTGTTAATTAAATTAACCCAAATGGAATCTTCCATCTTATATATTTCGAAATTTAGGGGTGTCAGGTTGTGTTTTCTTCAAAATTTATTCGGGAAGTGGCTATACTTTTTCTAACAGCGTCCGCCCTAATCAGACGTTCTGTGGCGTCTCATCTGGGCATTCAGTGTTTGACTACCCAAATGGAATTTGCCATCTTATATATTTCGAAATTTAGGGGTGTCAGGTTGTGTTTTCTTCAAAATTTATTCGGGAAGTGCCTAAACTTTTTCAAACAGCGTAGGCCCTGACCATACGACGCAGCGTTCTGCAGCGTCTGATCTGGGCCTGCAGTGTTTGAGAAGGAATCCCTTTGTGGGTTTCTGATACTGAATGGGTTAAAAGTGAATAATAATAAAATAATAATAATAATGATAATAATAATAATAATAACAATAATAAAAAATAATAATAAATAGAGCAGGTTGATGGCGCGCCATCGCATATCCCCTCGTTCTGCGGCGTCGGATCTTGGCCTGCAGTGTTTGACAAGGTACCCCTTTGTGGGTTTCAGGGACGGAATGGGTTTAATACTAATAAAATAATAATAATAATAATAATAATTAGAATAAAAATAATTATAACTAGAGCAGGTTGATGGCGTGCGATCGCAAATCCCCGCGCTGTGAAAACCATGTTACAATAAAAGGACCCAAAGTACTTCTTTCTGGCCTCCGGTGAACTCAAGATATGTCTCGGGGCAAGTTATAACCCATTTCAACTATTGTTCGGCAAAAAAAAATAGAGTACCCCACCTACCCCTGGGGTACGAGTTGACCAAAATAGGTACGAGTTGACTAGGAGGTACGAGTTGACCAAAGAACGGGTACGAGTTGACCAAAAACAGGTACGAGTTGACTAAGGTACGAGTTGACTTAGGTACGAGTTGACCAGTTACCGGTCACAGAAGGTGATTACAGATACGGCATATTTATTCCATCAATTTATGTTTCGAGAAGAAATACGAAAAGTAGCAATTTTTTTTTATCTCAATACTTTCATTTTTTGGTGGTAAAATTTTCAATATTTTTTAATAGACGTGTTTTCGAAATTAATCAACTCAAAACCTGGAAATTGTCATCTGCACTAGTTATGATTTACACTTTAAGGGTTAATAAAACTGTACATAAATGAAGACACCACAAAAATTGTCTATCAAATCAATCACAAAAAGTGAACAATGATGAGACTGTTAATTAATTAATTTATTTATTTATTTATTTATTTATTTATTTATTTATTTATTTATTTATTTATTTAATTTAATTAATCAAATTGTTATATTCAATATTATGATTGGCACTTTAAGGGTTACACATGATTGACACTTTAAAGATTAACACATAGTGGGGGACGACGGGCACGCGCCAACTCATTGTTAAATTAAAGCACGTTTGTTAACTTCTTCATCACGATAACACACCTATATAATTCTGACCCACGTGTACCCCATTTTTATATAGTACAACTGGGGTTTATAAGGGTATACATTATTTATTTGACTGTTACTCTAAAACCTCAAATCAAACAAGCAAAAGAAATGCCTTTATTAACCTTTAAACAAAAGACATACCTTTGATATGCGGAAAATAGTGGAAAATTCGGATAGAGGACGGTTTCTACTAAAGTAGATTCTTTCATCTCTGAATTAATATAACAATTGTTTGTATCGCCTTATATTGCCATTATGTATGATAGACTGAGAGAATAAAATATTTGATTGATTGATTGATCCAGCTCTCATCACAAATACACACCTATATTATCGCGAATCCTTAAATAAGTTCTGAATAGTTAGATCTTTTGGAAGCAAAGAATACACCAAATAAACGAAAATAGCAGACTCGGTTTTATTGAGTCTGTTCATGACCAGTACTGAAATGTGCAATACCGGCCACGCCCTCTAGCACCGGCTTAAGCAGAACTCTATTTTCAAAATGATTCTAAAAGAACTCGATGATGTCAAAGGACCAGAAAACATAATCTGCGCTATGATGGATGTGCGGGGAGACTTTTTACGGCCGCCACACGGCACAGCACCAGCTGCAGTGAAGATAAATAAGTTCTGAATAGTTAGATCCTTTGGAAGCAAAGAATACACCAAATAAACGAAAATAGCAGACTCGGTTTTATTGAGTCTGTTCATGACCAGTACTGAAATGTGCGACACCGGCCACGCCCTCAAGCACCGGCTTAAGCAGAACTCTATTTTCAAAATGATTCTAAATGAACCCAATGATCCCAAAGGACCAGAAAATATAATCTGCACTATGATGGATGTACGGGGAGACTTTTTACGGCCGCCACACGGCACAGCACCAGCTGCAGTGAAGATAAATAAGTTTTATACAGTAAAACTGGGGTTTACAGTAGTATACATTATTTTTTCTTATTTTTGATCAAAACAAAGATTGTAGATACTCGTTAGAACTGCCTCACCGAGGCGGCTCTGACGAGTTCCTATAATCTATTTTTGGAACAGAAGTATGAAAAATAGCAGAATTTTCTATCTAAACATTTTCATTTTTTTTTTTTTGTGGTAAAATTTGTCAGTATAGGCGTGATTTCGTAATGTGAATTTAGACAATTCCATTTTTATTGACGGTGGTTTAATCAAAGTCATCAACAGAATGGCAAACAGGGTAGATCTGGAGAAAAGACGGCTCATCCTGAGCAGTCGCACCATGCTCTACACTGTTTGCAAAGTAACTGTGCGGACAGGCAGAGTTGAAACTCATTAACAGAAATTAACAGATTAGCAAACAGTGTTTTGTTCTGCACAAGACATAGATTGTTGGTGCTCGTTTGAACCCCCTCGATGAGGCGAATGTGCACTGTACTGGTTAACCGCTTACGTATAAACTTGCTCAGGAAAAGTGTGGGCAGGTAAACTGACCGGCTCAAAACTGACCTAAATAGTGTTGACTGGGCCGTTAAACTCCATTACAAACAAACAAAATCAGTCACTGGCTTCAGCCTGCCAATTAACTTTTCATGGTGGTTTTAATCGCCATTTAATCGCCATTTCACAGTTAATGATTTCGACATTTTTTGTCCTTTTGACATATTTGCCGCCCATTCATAATGAATGAAAACAAAAATGTAACAAAACTGAGACAAAATAAAATAAAGAAATCCGAGAAATATAACCACTGTATCAAGTATATTATCTGCATGTTGTTTATTACTAGTAATTACAAAATTAATACAAAAAAGCTTTACAGGTTTGATACGATTTCTGGTACATATAATGTGGACTTAGCGATTTTCGCATCATGAACGGCAGTACTGAAAAACAGCTTATAAACGATTTTTAAGCTCTCGGGGAAGCAATTTATCATTTTTCAGTAGAAATAAACTTTATATCATCGTAAACTTTGAACAACAGTCTAACAGTATATAACAGTGACTTAATTCAAAACAAATCATTTCTATTTAATATTGGCAACCAAACATGGAAATCTGAACGTTTTTTTAAAAAATACATTGCCGTCTATGGAGCATATAGGCATGGCATTAAATTGCAGATGGAAGCAATAAGAATTAATTATTCATCACTTTGAAATGCACCAAATAAAAACTGAATAATTTTCTTACACGAGGATAACAGTGACTTTTTTCTAGTGTTAAGGATAAATAAGATACGAGGAGTTAAGATTTTTTTCCTTCATAATTTTAATATAAAAAACCTTCAAAATATACAGGTAACTTTAACTGCCGATTTCCTACGGAAATCGATATTCAACTCGGTAATTTCCGGCGAATGAAGGAAAAAGTTCAACATGGAATGTCAAACAGTGTAGATTCTGATCAGATGGCTTCAGAAGCCATATGATCTGGATCTACACTGTTTGCGAAGGAAAGGGTTGTCGTGAACAGCAGGATAAGAGTAACAGCAGCATTTGCCAGTGTTTATTTCAGTGCATCTTCATTGGCTCAAACACTGATGTAGCTCATCTACCATATTTGTTTTGAACTTGTTCTTGAGTACCTCAGAAATCCTTTCCATTGTGCCAGGTGCTTTTACATGTGTTTTAATCCCCCACCGCGAAGCGCTGCGGGGATTATAGGACTGACTTTCATTTCCCCGTCTGTCTGTCCTTAACACTTTCTTGTCCGATTCATATCTCCTGAACCCTTTGATAGATTTTTATTAAACTTTGGTCAATTATTCGTCTCAGTGAGTTGATGTGCAGAACCCATAAATGAACCATGCCCACTCAAGATTAAGGTCACAGCTGACGATCGCGGGTTTGAAACTTTGAATTTTGTGTCCGTTCCATATCATGCGGCGGGAGATTTGACTGTCCCTCAGACTGTCTTGTTTTTTTTAAAGGTACAATGTATATTGTGTGCGCTCATTTGAATCACCGTGAGGCGATTCTGTAATTCTAATGACAACACACAACATGCATTTATTTAATAGAAAGTCAGATATAACTAAAGCATTCTGCTCTGGCATTGTGAATAATCATCAGTGGCTCAACTGCCATCGCCATGGTCTCGAACACATATTAGCCATTGCAGTTCGACTATGTATGGTTTGAGGAATTTATAACAATAATTATAACTTGTGAATTTATTTCAACAATTACATCAAGTATAAAACAGTCAAACATGCTAGCAATGACTCGATGCAAAACATAAAATAATGCTTGTATAGTAGTCGCAGATAAGATTGACTAGGCGGAGCTATTCAGGTGTTGTCAATATGTGTCAAATTCGCTGAGTCCACCAGAAGATTCGGTGGAGTGCCTTTTAGCACGCTTTCTTCAAGCGGACGAACTGGTCATATACGCCACAGCTATGCTTGTGTTACAATTGAATTCACACAATCGGGTGACTTGGTTTACCTTTTTGTTGATGGAACATTCCTAAGGCAGGTACAGACCTGCTACCGGTAATAACCCATATTATTTTTTTCTCCGCGGAAATAGGTTTTTTTTTTTCGGAGAACAAGCGAGAAATTTCTCTGAGAAGAAAAAATTTCGCGTTTCAAAGCGGTTAATTTCTCCGTGAAAAGCCGAGAAATTTCTCCGCGAACATCGCTTTCTCGGAGAAAGTCAATTAGTACAGGTGAAGTCGTTCACGGCGTTTCTCCAAGAAATCTGCCTGTACATGTACCTACAATGTACATGTATATTTGTTCATAAGCATGTATTTTTTTTTTCATGCATTAAAATAAAAAAAATAAGGCAAATAATGGCTGTTATGTGTAAGGTGAGTTTTACGAAGTACAGTCAAACTCTGAAAACTCAAATATTAAGCAAGGAGAATGTTTGATTGGCGTCCTCACTCTTATTCTCTTTACATTATAAATTACAAGGATTTATATCAAAACATAAAGACATTGTTTTTTGAGAGCAAAATGTTGAATAACAATTTTCAAGGTTATTTGTAAATGACATCTTTATATGATTTCATTTCACTGCCTTAAAGAGCACTTAAAATATAAGGTGATATACTCTAGCAGTTTATCAGTTTTAAAAACATTGTTCACACCAAGCTGTCGGACCATAAATGCTTTTTTTGTTACTGTTGCTAAAATATTCCTTCTTTTCAGACCAAACAGTGATTTAGATCATATGGGTTCTTGTTAGAACTGCCTCGGCGAGGAAGTGTTAACAAGTATATATTTTATCTCTCATCACGAAAACACGCCTATATAATTTTGACCTGCTTGAACCCCACTTTTATATAGCAAAACTGGGGTTTACAGCGGTCATTTTAATTCTGTTCTAAAATATAGATTGTCGGTATTCGTTAGAACTGCATCGATTTATGTCTTTAGCTGTTGGTGGAACGCAAAACTCATAACACTCACTCACAATGAGTCAATGGTGGAGCTAAGCACAAAGATTAAGGGCATCACCATCCTATTCTTTATTATCTTTGTTTTCTCCTTTTCTTTTCAGAAACCGCCAGCAAAGATGATAATGGTAAGTGAGCCAGAGTGGCAGAAGACTGCCCTGCTTCAGCACCAGCAGTCATCACCAGACACTCTTCTAGAAGAGACAACAGCTGCAGTTACAAGACAGCCTATGGAGGGAACCCTCTTGACTGAAGAGAGACCCGCTTTACCAGCAGAGACAGTGGCTGCTGCATCGAGCATTCCAAGCTGTGTTGTGGATAATCAACATTTCACAGACAGCAGTGACTTACAAGACCTCACCTACACGCCTACGCCGACTGCGCCCAACTTCCATGCCATCACCACGCCTTCACAGACTGCGCCGGACACCCATGCCATCGCCACCACTTTACAGACTGCGCCTGACATACATGCCATCGCCACGCCTTCACAGACTGCACCAGACATATATGCCATCACCACGCCTTCACAGACCGTGCCTGACACTTTCACGGCTTTTCCGTTTCCACCAGTTTCATCAGCAAGTGCATCTACCCACGTCAGCACAGAAGCTTCTCAACACACACTGACAAATATATCCACACCCCAACTCCTCCGCCAAGCATTCTCTATGATAGATAACACCCCAACTCCTCCGCCAAGCATTCTCTATGATAGATAACACGGACATGGGCGCGATACCTTATATAGACCAATCATAGAATCCGGAACCATTACAGAATACTGCCAGCCCGGGATTACCACGTCAGCTGTTTGAAGGGGATACGCCATTCACAATTTTTTTTTCCAAGTCCGAACATGCACGACAGAAAGATTACCACTTCTTGGGACCGGAAACTGGAGGTGATGAACAAGCGCCTTGCCGCCATGCAAAGGCAAATGACAGAGCTCGTCCGAATGATGACCTTCATCGCCCAGAAAGTGACCTCAGGCAAATGACTGCAACCCATCTATATGTAACCTCAAATCAAACAAAACAAATAAACAGAAATATATATATATATATATAAATGTTTCTCCCTTAATTGCTCGACTCGAAGGATACTCAGAACTCGTCGGCGGATTTTTGCCTGCCCCCGGGACCTTTTGGATCCACCGTTTTAAATTTTGAAACCTTCCTGTACATATCAATCATATACACAAATTTCAGAACAATCCATCAAGGGGTTACTCAGAACTTGTCTGGACAAACATTGGCGGAAGGAAAAACAAAAAGAAGAGACCCGGAAACCCTTATCCTGCTGAATAAATTAATTTAGCCACACCTATTGCTGACTATCAAGCATTCGAATTTCTAAACATAATTCATAAACTGCATGACAATGTAGGACCAGATCAGACTCCTCCTTCAAAAGTCAACTGATCTGGATCTACAATGTTTGTAAAAGTAGGGTCTGTCGTGTTCAGCAGGTTGAGGGTTAAACATATACTTCAGCCACTTTATAACTGAGCCTTCGTGCTAAGACCTCCAGGTGTGTATTGGAATTAAGCAAGGAGAATGTTTGATTGGCGTCCTCACTCTTCTTCTCTTAACATTATAAATTACAAGGATTTATATCAAAATATTAAGAAATTGTTTTTTGAGAGCAAAATCTGAAATAACAATTTCCAAGGTTAATTGGAAAAGACA
Organism: Lucinisca nassula; assembly: GCA_963580285.1. Taxonomy (NCBI): domain Eukaryota; kingdom Metazoa; phylum Mollusca; class Bivalvia; order Lucinida; family Lucinidae; genus Lucinisca; species Lucinisca nassula. The sequence goes on along the minus strand of OY757014.1, from coordinate 108,308,840 downwards.
TCTTTATATGATTTCATTTCACTGCCTTAAAGAGCACTTAAAATATAAGGTGATATACTCTAGCAGTTTATCAGTTTTAAAAACATTGTTCTCACCAAGCTGTCGGACCATAAATGATTTTTTTTTTGTTACTGTTGCTAAAATATTCCTTCTTTTCAGACCAAACATAGATTTAGATCATGTGGGTACTTGTTAGAACTGCCTTGGCGAGGAAGTGTTAACGAGTACATATTTTATAACCTCTCATCACGAAAATACGCCTATATAATTTTGACCCGCCTGAACCCCACTTTTATATAGCAAAACTGGGGTTGACAGCGGTCATTTTAATTCTGTTCTAAAATATAGATTGTCGGTATTCGTTAGAACCGCATCGATGTATGACTTTAGCTGTTGGTGGAACGCAAAACTTATAACACTAACTCACAATGAGTCACTGATGGAGCTAAGCACAAAGATTAAGGGCATCGCCATCCTATTCTTTATTATCTTTGTTTTCCCCTTTTCTTTTCAGAAACCGCCAGCAAAGATGATAATGGTAAGTGAGCCAGTGGCAGAAGACTGCCCTGCTTCAGCACCAGCAGTCATCACCAGACACTCTTCTAGAAGAGACATCTGCAGTTACAAGACAGCCTATGGAGGGCACCCTCTTGACTGAAGAGAGACCCGCTTTACCAGCAGAGACAGTGGCTGCTGCATCGAGCATTCCAAGCTGTGTTGTGGATAACAACATTTCACAGACAGCAGGGACTTACAAGACCTCACCTACACGCCTAAGCCGACTGCGCCCAACTTCCATGCCATCACCACGCCTTCACAGACTGCGCCCGACACACATGCCATCACCACCACTTCACAGACTGCGCCTGACATACATGCCATCGCCACGCCTTCACAGACTGCACCCGACATACATGCCATCACCACGCCTTCACAGACCGGGCCTGACACATTCACGGCTTTTCCGTTTCCACCAGTTTCATCAGCAAGTGCATCTACCTACGTCAGCACAGAAGCTTCTCAACATACACTGACAAATATATCCACACCCCACTCCTTCGCCAAGCATTCTCTATGATAGATAACACGGACATGGGCGCGATACCTTATATAGACCAATCACAGAATCCGGAATCATTACAGAATACTGCCAGCCCAGGATTACCACGCCAGCTGTTTGATGGGGATATGGCATTCACAGACTTTTTTCCAAGTCCGAACATGCACGACAGAAAGATTACCACTTCTTGGGACCGGAAACTGGAGGTGATGAACAAGCGCCTTGCCGCCATGCAAAGGCAAATGACAGAGCTCGTCCGAATGATGACCTTCATCGCCCAGAAAGTGACCTCAGGCAAATGACTGCAACCCATCTATATGTAACGGTAACTATGAGCATCAACCAGTCCCGACTGACACCTGCGTTCCAATAGTGCAACCGTCAACGCCAACAGTAGCTGCAACAGTTACATGTACGCCAGCAGCAGCGCCAGCAGCACCTTCGTTCTCAAATATCTCGTCGTCAGCAGCAATTTCTCAATGTCAGACAACAGTTTGCTGATCTTCCCCTCCCGTACAGGATTCCTGTCGATGAGCTGTTGAAAAAAAAAACGCGAGGCACAGAGCATAGGAAACTTTGCTTCTCTGACAATTATCCTATTTCCCGAATTGTTTACGGCATAAAACATTCAAGTATAATTATAACGGTGTTCGTTATGGGAAAGAAACGCTGGACATAACAAAGAAGTCATATCTACAAAGGTACATGCTGTACTTTTATCCTCACCTAAATGATCCTAAACCGTACCACTGTAATGTGATAGACCCTGTTAATGAAATTCTGAGGGAAAAAAATCTTAAGATTAAGGCACCAATGAACATACAGAACTTCATAGACATGTAAATTCATCCCAAATGCTATTCGTTTACGCACTGTTTGTATCAGAAGCCATGGTATGCATTGTATGAACTTTCTCATTTTAAATATTTAGGGAATTTTTCCTAATTTTATCTTTGAAAGGCAGGTCTGTATACTCCTTATATTCGCCTCACTGAGGCAATTCTACTGAGTACACACAACATTCATTTATTTCATAGAAAATCCAAAAGCAAAGTTTACACGAACCTGTTCATCCCGATGAACCGGAGAAAAGCTATACTATGATTTGATTTCTTTCTTTGTATTGTTTGTTTGTTTGTGCTGGATTTTAACGGCCCAGTCAACACTATGTAGGTCATTTTAAGCCGGTCGGTTAACCTATCCACACTTTACCTGGGCAGGCTTACACGCAAGCGGTTAACCAGTACAGTCTTTCGCCAGAAAATCGGAACTGCCCTTCTGGAATCAGCGGAAGGGAGAGAATGACCTTAGAAAAGATTTCATGTTAATCTCCACGAATGAATGTTGCCGACTCCGGCAGGTATCGAACCTGCCTCCTCTTCATCATCAGTCTTTATTGGGGTTTAACGGTCCAGTCAACGCTATTTAGGTCTTTTTTGATCCTGTCAGTTGACCTATCGATACTTCCTGGGCAGGCTTATACATTAGTGGTTAACCATTACAGTGCACGTTCTTTCGCAGAAACTGAGAACTACCATTCTTGAATCAGTAGAAGGGAGAGAATGACCCTAGACAAGATTTTATGTTCAATCTCCACGAAGGAATGTTGCAAACCCTGGCAGGTATCGAACCCGCGTCCTCCTGATCGCCAGTCAGGCACGCATCCGACTGAGCTACCGAGGCCGGCTATACTATGATGTTATTAATTATTTTGATATTGGCCCAGCTACAGGTTCTCGGGCCAATACGGCTGACAGAGGACCGGTAACTGGGACAATACCAAATTGCAAGATTAATGACAATTTTATTAATTGACACCAATAAAACCATGTTCATTGATTTTTTACCTGTGTGTTAATGCGGATGACCTCCGAACAAAACAGGATAGTCAATTAATAATATAATGTTATCAATCAACTAATTTCGTATTGGCCCAGTTATAGGTCCGAGGTCTGCTGTTTTGGCCTGAGGCCGAAGATCAAGGCCAATAGAGCTGACGGAGGACCTGCAACTTGGCCAATATGAAATTACTTGATTAATGAAAATTTTATTAAAAACATGATTTATGATTTTTTATCTTATATTGGTTGACCTGGTGTAATACGGGATAGTCAATTAACCCATTTTGTACCAAATGGAACCTTCCTCTTTACATATAGCAGAAGTCCATTTAAAAAATTAGGGGTGCCAGGTTGTGTTTTCTTCAAAATTGATTTGGAAAATGGTTGAACTTTAAGCAAACAGTGGCGGCCCTGATGAGACGCCGTGTTCTGCGGTGTCTGATCTGGGCCTGCACTGTTTGCCAAGTACCCTTTTAGGGGTTTCTGGTACTAGCTGGGTTAATCACTTATGATAAGTCGCCCGTGCGGCACCATAAAATTTTTATATCTCAAAAAGGTCACTTTTCTGATAAAAATGTGTGATACTATTCGTATTGATACCACAAACATAGGTTGTGGGCACTCGTTAGAATCCACAGCAACGCAGTCTTGGAGCAGAAATAACAAAAAAATGATGTATACCCCCATAAACCCCGTTTTCTCTATATAACGTTGGGTCTAGGGGGCGTTCATTTTACGGACTTGTTCACGTGATGATTCACTAAGGCCGGGCTGCTCATTACACGGATTGTGTTGTGTTCCACATAATAAAAAATAGGAACTTTTTGTAAAGTGTTTTGTTTGTTTGATTTGAGGTTTAACGTCCCCGTCAACATTGCATATATTATTTTGGAGACCTTGCTTCCATTTTTTGGGACTTTAACCAGACATGAGATGAAATGACATCTCAAGCCCTGTCGCCCAATGAAACCGATAGGGTTCATAACCAAGGACGGACCGACTCGCACCGCTTTACCTTGGAAGCATCGTGCAGCCCTATTTCTTCAAGCCCTGATGGGCAGGGGAGAGCTTTTGTAAATCGTCTAAGGGGAATAGATACACTATCTCGAAAACAAGAAAATATAATTTTGACCCCCTTTATATAGAAAAACCTGGCTTTCCAGGGGTTTAGTTTTTCTTATTTCTGCTCAAAACGAATTATGGTACCCAGAATCTATGTTTAAGCAGAAATAAGGAAAACTATCAGAATTTTTTATCGGAAGATTTTCCCATATGATTGAATAGGCTTATTTTGTGTGTGTGTGTGTGTGTGTGTGTGTGTGTGTGTGTGTGTGCGTTTTCGTGATGCCTTCCGTGGAGGAAAAACCTTCAAAAATTCGGGGTCAAGTCTTAAAGGAACGAATAGGAGCAAATTCTTTCCTTTAAGGATAGACTCTTACAGGAAAGAACTTGCTTTTTTGGAGAAGACTTACAGAAAAGAACTTGCTCCTTGGGACTAGACACTTTTGCGCCTTAAGAGCAATTTTTTTCCTTCATGAGTATTTCTCTTTTTCTGTGGCACATAGTTAATAAGTCCCGAAAGTTGTCTCACTTGGAAAACTGTCGGAAATCGGACATGTGTATCTATTTCCCTTAATTGAAAAAATGAGACGGAACCCATAGTATTACCATTGTATGTTGTTGGATAACTTAATAAACCATACAAAATACGAAGTGTATTTGGCTATTTTTCCCATCCATGTTTTCTAAATTAACACAATACCACGTGGTTTCTTATAATGTGTCATATAATAATAATAAAAAAACAACATCTACAGTCTCTGCCTGTTAGTTTGTTTGAATGGAGGTTTAGCGTTCCCGTCAGCACTGTTGAGGATGCGTTGCTTCCAATTTTTGGTGACTTTTACCGGACACTGAGATAAAATTACATCTCAGGCCCTGCCACCCAATGAAACCATTACGGTTTATATGCATGGGCGGTTCGACTCCCATTACTTCGATAACATACCCATGTAACATAAAGCAGTCTTCAGATCTCTTAATTCGGTTATGGGTGCTCGTTAGAACCGCCTCATTGCGGCGTTTCTAACCAGTACCCACAATCTATGTCGAAATAAGTAGAAATAAGAAAATTGTTGTATACGCCCGTAAACCCCAGCTTTCTCTATATAAAGTTGGGTGTATGGGGTATAAATTTCACGGACTTGTTACCTGATGTTCCCAAGGCAGGCTTAGGCCTTCTATGCGGTTTGCCAGTACTCATTTTCAGCTCTGTGAGGAAGCAGCCTAATCTATTTCTAATAGCCCCGAGGGGCGGGGGCATTCTCTGTCAGAACGCAAACGTAATTTGCTCATCATTCAGCTGTTTGTGGTGTCACTTTGAGCACCTATACAATGCAAATACTGCACGTGGGTCCAGGCACTTTACGTGTGACTTAGCAACAGCAGACATTGGTTGTTTGCAAGTTTTTCGAGTGAAAATACTTTTTGTGTTCATTCGGTGAAATAAAAATCAAATAATATGCTCTACACCATTTTTGATCCGATGCTGTGGCGTCATTTTGTGCTTGCAGGACTCGGCAGCTACATGTACATAATGATTACACACATTGTCATCCCTGGCTGAATAAATATACATTGTTTAAATGAAAATTCTGACGAAATGCAGATTTCGGGTGCTTGGAAAAACTGCCTCAGAGAAGCGGTTGTGTCGAGTACCCGCAATCTATGTTCTTGCGGAAAAATGAGAATAGTGAGCCTGCCAATAACCCCAACCTTTCCTTATATAAAGTGCAAATTCAGACCTATTAACACGTCTAAACTCCACTTTATGAAAAGAAAACTTGGCATTACAAAAACACTTTAAAGTTAACTATAATTTTGACCCCCGCCCTTGAACCCCTCGTTTAAATAGAAAAACTGGAGTTTGCAGGGGTAAACCTTAATTTTCTGATTTCTGCTGTCTTAAGTATAGATTGTGGATACTCGTTAGAACCGACTAGATTGGCCTTACATGTGTTGCTGTGCTCAGGCTCATATAAGGCGCGGCGCCAATGTAGATGGGTGCCCTGTGTAGGCTTGGATGGGCCTGCGCAATCGCACAACCTGGTTATGGGTCTGCGGGTATTTGGAATTCCGATGGTACTCGGTGGGTATGGCAGAGACTTTGGTCTAGGTGTGCAGATGCATGGACTGGTCTTGGTCTGTGCTGGGCGCACGCATGAACCGTATAGTATTGCTGTACCTAGGAGCATGTTGAGCGTGGCGCAAAATGTAATTTTTGTGTACCGGTATGCTATTTGCATGATGGTGAGAGAGAAACTCGGAAAGGAGATGATGGTTATTATAGCTGCAATCAGATCTATGAATGATTACAACAATCAAGTTGTTTCCGATTAAGAATAAGAATGATTTTCTGGCGTAAGCTACATGTACATACTGTACATGTTCATGTGGTTTATGGTCCTGTTACATATAAGCATGTACGCCTAATGCCTAAACGATTTGGTCAGGTTTCTCAGTTCTCAGTTACTTCCACTTTTGTGGTTGATATTATGTTAATAATAGTTATTTTAATGGAAAAAGGTATATTTGCCGTTTAATTGTACATGTAGATGTCACACGGTCTTAAAATTTACCCATTTTCACGCATCCACACGTGGAGTAGACAAACCACGCGGGATGTTCCACGCATCATGCGTGAAGACTTTGGTTCAGCCGGGGAAACTGCGCAACTCGAGATAAAATTCACGCGTGAAGCCAACAACTTCCAAGCAAAATTTGCACAAAATTCACGCAATATCCACGCAAAAATTACGTAACAGAAATGCGGAAAATAAAATTTATCCATGCATGATGCATGATGCACGAACCGTCGAGGCTTCGCGGCAACTGTCCTGTATATGCTGCGATATACTGTCGGAAACCTGAATGAATCCCAGTATATGCTGGTTTTTGGTTTTATGCAGCTCACCTTGCTTGCTGGCTTTTGCATAAAAGAGTAAATTTTTAACAAACAACGGAATAAATGCATTATAATGGGACTACTGTATAGAAAATTGTCATTTTGGGAGGGAAATTGTTCGTTTTACTGTTAAAAATTACATATGGCTCCGCTGACATGTCGCCATAATACTAAAAACTTCCACAAATACAAATTTGAAGACAGTATCCCCTAAATGCTCTAATCACTGTCAGAGCCAAAGAGTCTACTCCCTGATACAGTTGTAACAGATTTGTTATATAGAGGATCTTACATAAGTGCTCATGTATTATTGAATTTAATAAACACGTTGAGGAAAAGGGATAAAATGTGAGGCTTTGTCGAGCATTTTATCCCTTTCCTCAACGAGTTAAATAAATTCAATAATACATGAGCTAGAATGAAAGATTCATCATATGAGATTTAAAATGCTTATGATTTTTGTAAAAAAAAATGTAAATATTCCGCCATTAGTAAATGCGCCGTCATTATGTGTAACGTTACAGAGGGTATCTAAGTAATTTGCATATTTAATCCACTAGTGGATTATCAAATTTATTACATGGCGTTATTACATTCTCAGACGCGACGTCATATGATAAAAACCTATCTACCATAGCAGACAATTGAAGGCAAGGGTTGAGGCCCGTAACAGTTGTTGTTAAGGACAGTCAGCACATTGTGAAGACTATTATCAGATGCTTGGGCTGATCTGAGATTTTACTAAATGAACATACTCAAAAACCCATTTTGGCAGGGCATGGCCCAAATGAAAAATAGTGACCATCATAAATGGTCAATCTATTTTTGAGAATACAGTGAATCTTAAAAGCTCGAACAGGAAGGCTCGTCAGCCAGGGTTGTTTTGTAGAAAAATTTCTAAGAACTTCAGGTAGCAATATATTTGGGATAATTTACGGGGAATATTCTCATTTTATTTTGAAAATGTATTTTGTGTGTACTCACTAGAATCGCCTCACTGAGGTGATTCTTATGAGTACACATAACATACATTGATTTCAAAGAAAATAAAAAAGACATCCCTATTACGACCCATGACCTGAGGCTATGATTAACACCCAATGGCTCAAACCTCGGACCCATCAATATTGATGGGCCCGAGCTCAAACTAACCCTGTCTTGAATACATTTTAATGTTCTTGAAGGTGTTCAAGCTATCGAAGTTTTCTTCAGATGGCTCTAGGGGAAGCAAATCTTTGGAATATGGTGGAAGATAAAAACAGAATGTTTTATCAGCCCCAAACACTGGCCCATCTACAGCTAGTCTTTTCAAGTTTCTTTGATAGGAGCATGTTTAGATTTCCAGATAAACATTTTATCTCCAGCTGCAGTAAGGAGGCAGGTATCTGAGGGGTGGTAGGATAGGGAGTGAACCACCTTCTGGTCTTGATGCTTCAGCTTGTGAACCAGTTTGGCCTGAAACGGTAGAAATAAATACTATGAATGCTAAATACCTTATCCTCCAATGATGGAACTACATTTACACGGAAGTCAGTTGATTGATTTGGAGTATTAACAGTCAAAACATGTACTTAAGTCGAATTTTTATCTTTTTTGTCTCGTTTTTGGCAGTAACTTTTTATTGTGATATTTTGAGCATGGTAAAAAAAGATAATAAATCGACTTTAGAATTTGTTTGAATTGAGGTTTTACGTCACCATAAAAACTATTTAGGTCATTTTGGAGACGTTGCTTCCAATTTTGTTGGACTTTTACCATACACCGAGATGAAATGACATCTCAAGCCCTGTCGCCCAATGAAACCAAGGCTTATATGCATTGGGCGGTCTGACTCACACCATTTTGTCTGGGCAAGCTTAGTCATCCTAAGCAGTTTACCAGTACTCATGTGTGGTCAGTCGACTTTAGAAAGGTCACATTGATCCAAAAAGATTACCTCACCACTTTTACTGGATAGGATTATAAATACCAAAGTATAAGACAGAGGTTGAAATAAGTGTGTGCCCATTTTAGGGACCAGCTAGTTTGGACTGGACCAGTTATGAACAGCCAAGATGTGTCCAGTGTATCAACTAGCTTCTGGAGGTCTATTTTGGTATTCAGTTTCCTTTAACTGAAAATAGAAATACTTCATACAGTATCTGGAATGGTTAAGATGACAGGACCAATACTGCATAATGCTGAAGATTTCAATATATCCATTTTTTTTATATTTTTCCTTTGTCTTTTTTATGAAAAAATAAGGCCTGACAATATGAATAGTCATATGTAATGTCAAAACAGAAGTGAAGGCAATGACCAGGAATTGATAAAAATTACCCCACACCTCCAATCAGTGACACCAAAGGGAAAGAAACGCACACAAGAAACTAAACACTAATGAAAATATCACAAGCGGAGAGCCAAAAGGACAGTTACTTACCCACCAAATGGCCGAACGTTTATCCAAAATAGAAAGATATAAGCAATACACGCATGCAAAGACGAACTATAACAATAACAAACCACCAGAGAAGAACCTCGGAAAAAAAAAAAGTTTTGAAAATGTTGCCTGCTAGTCCTGATTAGCATTTGAAATCATGAAACATCAGATAATCTCAGAATACATGGACCAGTTAACTCTTATCCTGCTGTTCACAACCCTTTCCTTTGCAAACAGTGTAGATCCAGATCAGATGGCTTCTGAAGAAGCCATCTGATCAGGATCTACACTGTTTGACAGTCAATTTATGAATTTGTAGGAATAAATTCACCAAGTAATCTGATTGGTTCAAAGTTAGAAATGGGTGTGGCTAAACTGAATATTCAGCAGGATAAGGGTTAAAGGAGGTAGATTCTGCCAGGCCGTTCATTACATGGACATGTTTCAAGTCATCGTCAGGATAAGAAACCCACTTCATATAAGGAAAACTGTGTTTACAAGGGTACACTTTTTTTCCAAATGAAGACATATGTTGCGGATACTCATTAGAACCGCTTCAATGGGGTGATTCTAATGAGCACCCACAACCTACATTCCAAATATAAATAGTAAACAAATAAATTTCATCAGGAAAATAACCATTTTGGATCCATAAAAGAATGCTTTAAGGGGAATGGGAACACCTGACAGATTTTGTTACCATTTTTCAAAGGGAGACAAGTTTTGGGACTTCCTGTTCACTTTTCTTTAGGCTGAGTCCCACCGAAAAAGTGGTCTACTCTTGAAGGAAAAAATTTGCTCCTCAGGAGCAAATTGTTTCCTTTAAGGGTTGATCCCTATTTACATGAGAGACAAAAACACTATTGCAGGAGTTGCCTCCCTTGAAGGTGTTCCGATTCCCCATAAGTCACACATGTGTTTGTTTGTTTGATTTGAGGTTTAACATCCCCGTCAACACTGTAAAGGTCATTTTGGAGACGTTGCTTCCAATTTTGTGGGACTTTTACCCAACATTTAGTTGAAATGACATCTCAAGCCCTGTCGCCCAATGAAACCAATAGGGTTTATTAGCATGGACGGTCCGCCTCGCACCGCGGTTCCTAAACAGGCTTAGATCCTCTAAGCAGTTAACCAGTACTAGTGTGAGGGCCTGATTCAGCTCTGCGTAGAAGCATCATGCAGCCCATATATTTCTTCAAGCCCCTATGGGCGGGGGCTGCACACATGTGTGCTATCTTCATTTTGAGATCTGCTTCCCAGTTTCAAAAGAAGAAAATAAACATCATCTTCATTTGTCTGTGCAACTGGTGCCCTTGTGTACCAACCTTTATACACAGAAAGTTGTTTTTTACAATTGTTTACAATAACTTCTGTTGATAAAATGGTTAAAACTGACAAAGGGCCATAACTCCAGTAAAATTCAGTCGAGATGACCTTGATAAATACGATCATCTTCAGGTCATGGGAACAATAACTGGAATGTTTCCCTTGAAAACTGTAGGAGGAGTTGCGGAGACAAGATTGTGTCTACGGACGGACAGACTGAAGGCTGTACGGATGAACCCCTTATTATTGTCCCCTTCGACAAACATCAGAATCTGGGGACAAAAATGGCATTTTTGCAATGTAAAAAATAGCACATTGGTGTGTCAACCTTATGTTCAGTTACCTCAATAAGATCCCAGATGTAGACTTCTCCATCTTCTGACCCACTCAGGATATGGGTGTCTTTACTGTTCAGACAACTATCTATTCTGTAGTCAGTGTTTTTGTGACCTGTGTATCTACAAGAAGAAACAGGCCCTGTAGCAAGTCAAATGTATCTTTGGATATAATAAAAGTTTGTTTTTACTGGCAATGATCAATCTTAATCAATGCAAGAATTGCTCCTATTTGTGTGTTCTTAGTTCTAAACTGCATGTTGCAGATAGAGACAGATCAGAGGCAAAACACTCTGTTGGTGATGCCTTAGCTCTGGCTTTGCATTGCACGTTTTTGCTCAGCTTTGCCGAACCTTTTTGCAAGGTATTTACTAGCACCCCTTCTGATTAGACCTCGCCAACTGGCACCTATATCATACATGGACAGGAAAGATCCAGATCTGACTGCACTTGTCCAGTCTTTTGCTGTGCGCCACATGGATGTCAGTTGACTGAGAGCATCTCCGCACAGACAGTGTAGGCCTTATTGTAGCTGAGCGGGTAAACAGACTTTTTCCAGTTTGCAGGTACACCACCTGGTTCCAGTCTTCTGTGAGTATACAAGTCCAAAAACACATTTTCACCTCTCACAGATCAAATGTTTTACACATATTTGCCTTGGTAACTTAGTCTGTTGTGTGTCTGACTGGTGATCAGGTGCTGGTTGTTCAAAGCCTTGTTAACTCAATGAGCAAAGTACTAAATTTTTGGCTAAATAAAATGTGAGCAGATTCTGCATTTGCAAAAGCTGCTCACTTTTTTCTGCACAAATATTGGTATATTTGCCATATTTAACAATCAAAGTTTTAATGATAATATGTTAACTAACACTGTCGCTAGTTGTGAACAACTGGCCCCAGGTCACAGGTTCAGATGCATTCTTTCATGAACATTGATCATGAAATCTTTTCTATGGTCATTCTATCCCTTCTGCAGATTGAAGGAGGGCAGTTGTCAGATGTTGATTTGGCATGAAGCAATATCAAACGTTTCACAGATAGAAGTTGTTTGTTTGGCCCATTCAACACCATTTAGGTCATGTTGAGTAAGTCAAATTTTACAACACTTTTCCTTGGCAAGCTGATACATAAGCAGTAAACTAGTATAAGGAACATTCTTAAACCCAAAATTTGGATTGGGTTTTTTTTTATGGCTTGGAGCTGGATAGCCCATTCACCACTGGTCATGTCAATCAAAACTAAGCTTAACAACGCTTTTACCTTGGCAAACTGGTACATAAGCAGTTAACCAGAACAGGGCACATTCTTATGCCAGAAACAGAGAACAACCCTTCTTAAATCGATGAGTGATTGTTTGAGTTTTACGTCCTACCAACAGCTAAGGTTATATGGAGACGGGATCGATCCTGCGATAACTGGTTTACAAGGCGAGTAGCGTAACCACTACACCACAGAGGCTTCTATCTTAAATCAATGGAAGGGAATTACTGCAGAAATGATCTCATGATCAATGTCTATGAAAAGATGTTGCCCCGTCCTATGGAGATCGCATCTGTCACCTTTTAACTCCAGTCAGATGTGCATTCATCAAAGCAACTGAGACTGCTGGCTTCATGGATAGAATTTTCAAGCTCAGGATAACACCTAGCAAATTAGAACCAAAATAGAGCCTTTTGATCTGCCTTGAATCCCAAGAATCAATATGAATCACACAAATTTATGTTCAAAAGGGGAATAATACATTGTTTTTGACATCTTTTCTTTCATACAAGAACCATTACACTAATATCTTAACTGTAGTTTCTCTCTGAGTACAGATCTGATTTGTAACGTTTTATAATTAAATGGTAGATACTTATTGCACTTACTCATTAAGCATTTCCCCTGAGTCTTTGTCCATCAGTTTTAAAGACCCATCAAGAGTGGATGTGAGAACACATTGGCTGTCTCTAGTGAAAGTTACACTAGTAATCGGCTCTGGAATAAGAAGTAATCTAGAAATAAGAAATGAGCCAGATCATAACAAAGACTAGAAGAAGACCTGTGGTCACCAATACAAAAGTACGATATTGTTCGTAAACATATCATTGAAACTGAGATCAAATGCAAGTATTATGGTACAGACACTGATTGATGGAATGACTGTTTTCAGTTTAACAACATGTCAACCCTTGTGGGTGATTTTGTGTTGTCTCCAAGAGAAAGGGAAACAGAGATAAAAGAGATAGTAGAGGAGAAAAAAGTGAAAGACAGAAGAGAAAGAGGAAAATTAATGGGGGTATATATACAGAAGAAATAACAACATTCCCCCTCTACCCATACCTGCTGCAAGGACAGCAGGCCTCACCCAAACCCCCCCTAAAGTCACAAATATTTTGCTTCAAAAATGTGAGCTACATGTATTTTCATTTTTCAAGGAAAAATACCAAGCTCCTCACATTTTTCCAGCAAAAAAAAGCAGAGTATAAGATATAATACTTACTAGAACAGTTAACAATTTCACTACTATTAAAACTTGTTAAGCTAACAATGTTTTGAACAACTGAACCCCATGAAGAAAATGAATATGTGTTAGCCTGTGCATCATGAACGACTGGCCGAAGTCTTCACATCACGAAAACAGGCCTATATAATTTTGACCCCCTCAAACCCCTCTTTTATATAGTAAAACTGGGGTTTACAGGGGTAAACCTTATTTTTCTTATTTCTGGTCTAAAATATAGAGTGTGGGTACTCGTAAGAACCGCCTCGATGAGGCGGTTCTAACGAGTACCCAAAATCTATATTTTGAGCAGAAATAAGAAAAAAATCACAATTTTTCATCTGAAAATGTTCGTGTTTTCTGTGGTAAAATTTACAATGTATTAGTATAGGCGTGTTTTCGTAATGACTTTGAATGAAGGCAAAAACAAACAGCAAAGACTCTGATCAGCTTGTGGTTATATTATGTACAGACATAAGTACATTTTTGGTACCAAGGACTCAGCCGATGACTATCACCACGTGACCAAGTCTGTGAAATGAACACCCCCTTAAACCCCACTTTATATAGAGAAAACTGGGGTTTAAGGGGTATTCATTATTTTTCTTATTTCTGCTCCAAGACATAGGTTGTGGGTACTCGTCAGAACCGCCTCAATAAGGCGGTTCTAACGAGCTCCCATAACCTATGTTTGCGGTATAAATAAGAAAGATATCAAGGATTTGCATCAGAAAAGTAGCCATTTTGGAGATGTGAAAAATACACTATGTCCTACGGGTGTGTTATCTTGATGGTCGTGCCTGTGAATGCAGTTCTTGGACTTGACTGTTTGGGCTGATATAAGGATTGGCAACAATGATGATGGACTGACAAACTGACAACAGCACAAATAGACTAACAGATGGATAACTGGACTCCTACATCATGTCATGCTTAAAGCAGGCACTGGTGCCAAGATAGCCCAGAGCTATGTCCGTCTTTACCACCATGAATTGAGCTGGTTTCATGACTTCATCTCCATTATTTATTTTTCTTTTCATTTAATTACATATTATTTAAATTGATCTCAGAATGATGATTTAAAGTAAAATAACCCATCACAAAAGAAATACTAATATATTTTACTTCCAATTTTAGGCTAATGGGTTTGCTTTGGCTGTTTAATAAATTCAAATTAAGTAATCTGGCTGCTGGATGTAGAAGTGAGGTGGTTGCTGAGCAGAGGTTAAATATACAGCAAAATGATTTGGGAGGTTTTATCGTGGCTGCTACTGGAGGTTTTACTGAAAGTTGCCTTGGCATCAAGACAAAGTTTCTGAAATGCAACAGATATTTTCAGCTCAAAGAAATAAAAAGGTCATACAATACAATTTCATGCTTACCTGTAATTAATTCGTAACTATACCAAATTTAGTGACACAGAGACCTTTCCGATATTTAATCTTCATCAGTGTGTCTCAACCCCAAAGTTTTGAAACCGAAACGGATGATGGACAAGACCCGGCAAACACAGAACATCTCCCTCCGAGCACACACTGACCAACGTAGCTCATGAGACAGGTCAACTGAAGGCATCAGGCAAGAGACGCCTACCAGGGAACTTATGGGCGTCCCCCACCGAGCCAACATCAGCAAACATGGCCCACACTCCACGGAAGTCCCGGGCATCAGGATGGAGATGCCCAAAGTAGCGAGACTTGCAAAATTTATAATAATACAAAAAGTGGCAACCAAATCCGCTAAGATACATGTCCCACCTGACAAGTCAGTCTTAGTTTCAGAAAAATTAGAAATTTATACTGCAAAAATTAAAGATATAATATAGTTATTTAAATCAGTACTTGAGTACTGACGTCAACACCGCAGTATCAACCTCAGCACTAAGGAACTGAAACTGACTGAGCTGATGATACCCTCGGGGACGAACAAATCATCCACCAACAGAGATACCGACCCAGTGGTTGCAATTAATGCGTAACTATACCAAATTTAGTGACACAGAGGCCTTTCTGATATTTAATCTTCATCAGTGTGTCTAAACCCTAAAGTTTTGAAACTGAAACGGATGATGGACTAGACCGGGCAAGCACAGCACATCCCCCTCCGAGCACACACAGACTGACGAAGCTCATGAGACAGGTCAACTGGTGGCATCAGGCAAGAGATGCCTAATAGGGAACTTATGTAATGACTTTATGATTATCACTTAATTCTTATTTATTCCCCAATCCCAGAATCTGAAAGTTGTTAGAACTGCAACACCGACCTTGTTCTAACAAATTTTCAAGTACCCACAGTGTAACTTTTAAGCAGTATATGTCTGTGTGAATTTCATGTTCTTCTGAGGCTCCAAAATGACAAAAAATTATTCTTATGAAAATTTGTGACGCGATTACCCCTTTATACTTCAACTAGAAATGTGTCAACAGGACACACCTGGTAGAACATGTACAATTAAAACAAGGTACCTAGTCCCTTATATACACTGGTGTAGTATTAGAGCTCAAAACATTAACAAAAGCTGTTGCATGACAGCATAGCTCGCCTCTTTCTTGCCTTCAAGAAATAAGTTAAAATCACTGAACAATGAAATATAGGTCACACTGACCTAGATATATTTTGAGGACAATCATCAGGTTATATGGAACATGACATTTCTCCATTAAAAAGTCTTTAAGTTATAAGGAAAAATCATTGAAACGTGAAATATAGCAATAGGCCACACTGACCTTAATATATATTTTTATTTTAATGATCTAGTAACACCCAACTTATGATCCATGTATGAAGTTTCCCCAACAAATATAATTCAAAATATAAGGCAAAGTCACTGAACCATGAAATATGGATCACAATGACCTAGATATATTTTGAGGTCAACCATCAGGTCAAACAGAATAAATATACTAGGTATGATATTTCTCCATGAAAGTCTTCAAGTTATAAGGTAAAATCACTGAACCCTGAAATAAAGGTCACAATGACCTAGATATATTTTTGTCATTCAAAGATTCAAATGAAATTTATAATCAAAGTATGAACTCTCTTCATCAAATAGTATTCAAGGTATAAGGCAAAATAACTGAACCATGAAATATAGGTCACACCAGCCTAGGTATATTTTGAGGTCGATGATGGGGTCGCATGGAACTAATATCACAGGTATGATATTTCCCTATCAAAATGCAAAATCACTGAAGAATGAAATTAAGATCACAATGACCCAGATATATATTTTGATGTCAAATGTAGGTGACCTGGACTGTGATGTGTAGGTCACCATGAGCTTCACTCTTTTACACTTAAACTGATGTCACAGTTGGCTGATGTATTACGAGTTGTGCTGAAAATTTGTCAGCATAATAGAAATGAATATAACATATTACAAATGTGTCATAGATTTTGACATCTAGCCCCACCCATGGGGTGTGTTCTCTTTGCATCATAGAAGACCTTCCGAGGTACACCAAGTTTTAAACATGAATGCTCTGTGATGAGTGAATGTCAAGATATAAGCATTTGAAAAACTTAAACACAGCTTTAACACAGTATTACAAATGTGTTCTAGATTCTGATCCCTAGCCCCACCCCGGGGCATAAACCCAGGGGTATGTTCTCTTGGAATTTCAGAAGATCCTCCCAGGTACCCAAGATCCAAATATGAATGCTCTGTGATGAGTGACTGTCGAGATATAAGTATTTGAAAAACTTTCATGCAGTGTGACGGGAACGTGGACGACCGGGGTGAAAACAATAGCTCTCTGGCAAGTTAAAAATGTGAAAGAAGTATGAACAAGGTACCTATTTCCTTATATACTCTTGCAAAGTATTAGAGCTCAGAATCATTTAAAATGTAAGTATAGGCAATGATCAGAAATCGATACAATCACACCACACCTCCCATCAGAGACACCAAAGGGAAAGAAAAACAAGCATGAAAGTGTAAAAATTACTTCAGGATTTAAAAAAAAAATAATTGAAAAGCGTCCACAGAAGACAGATGCCCCCTCCACAGAAGACAAATGCCCCCGCCTGAAAATATGTTAGTATTTAACCACTAAGTATGACCTTGAACTTACAGGTATGGACCTGGGTCTTGCGTGAAATGAATTGTTTCATGATGGTTAACATTTCTGCCAAGTAGTTTTCCAAATCCATCCAGGAGCAACAAAGATATTGAGCAGACACAAGAAAAAGACACTTTTCTTTACCTTTGACCTCTACATATGACCCTGACCTTGGGCATACCAACTTGGGTCTTGCGCATGACACATCAACACATGATGGTTAACATTTCTACTAAGTAATTTCCAAATCCATTCTGAATAACTGGACACATGAAAATTTTTTTTTTTCTTTACAACTGACCTCTAAGTATGACCTTGACTTTGGAGGTACCAACCTGATTCTTGGGCACGACACATCGTCTCATGATGGTCAACAAGCCTCTGTGAGGCCATTCTATGAAATGTCTACAATATTTGATGCCCTTTTATTATTATTCCACTGCTTGTTGAGATTCTTTATACTGGCAAATTCTTTAAAATTTAAAGACTAAGGGAACCGTCATAACAAGGCATCGCAGGCGATACAAATCCCCTCGCCCAAGACTACTTCATATGTGGAAAACACAGAACTAGCAAAAGTCCAACCTGCTCAAGATATTATCATTTCCAACATTTGTATGAAGTAATATTATAATCCATCTGTAAATCTAGGCTCTAGAGCAATGACAATGTTTTTCGAAAATAGCCAGAGTGACCTTGAGCCCTAGAAGTCAAACTCCATCGAGATATTATCATAACAAACATTTTTGTGAAGTTATATTAAAATCCATCACTAAATGTAGGTGCTACAGTGATGACAAAGTTTTTCTAAAAAATAGCCAAAGTGACCTTGACCTTGAGCCGAGGATGCTGAAAGCTCGAGATATTATCATACTCAACATTTGTGTGAAGTAAGATTAAAATCCATCAAATAATGCGATGGAAAGGTTTTTCTAAAATAGCCACATTGACCTAACCTAGAGGCCATGACCGTGAAAGTCGACATCCCTCGAGATATTATCATAAGCAACATTTGTGCCAAGTAATTTTAAAATCTATCAATAAATATAGGTGCTACAGCGATGACAGTTTTTCAAAAAAATAGCCACAGTGACCTTGACCTCGAGGCCATGATCTTGAAAGTTGAACTTGCTTGAGATATTATAATATGCGAAATTTTTATGAAAAAAAAAAGAAATGGAGGCAATGATAGGAATCAATACAATTAACCCACAGCTCCCATCAGAGACACCAAAGGGAAAGAAACACAAGCATAAAAGAACAGATCCCAATGGAAACATCAACAGCGTAGAGCCAAAAGGAAGGTTACTTTCCCACAAAATGGCCAATAGGGTATCCAAAATAAAATAATATAATATAAGCGGCACAAACACCAAAGACGACAAAAACAAAAATAAACCTTGACAAAAGAACCGCCTTGGAATGGTAAGCGGAAACGAATTCCACTGGAGAGCTTAAATCGATTTTACTTGGCCGCAATCCTCGCCCTTACTTCCGTCACGATTAAGACAAAGAATTTGTTCAGTCCGTATGAAGGCCTCCTAACTCATCAGTGCAACATCTCCGTGAACACAAATAATCAAACAACCCCAGAGATGAAACAACGGTGAGGACTCAACAGTAAGAAACCACTGAACTGCTGGAGCAAAAGAAAACCAACAGTTAGACTCCGATGGAGTTATATATTAAAATCCATCAGTAAATGCAGGGGTGACGACAGTTTTTTTTTTTTAAAATAGTCAGAGGATCCCGATAGTCAAACTCGCTTCAGATATCATCATATCCAACATTTGTGTGAAGTTAAATTAAAACTAGAAAGTAAAGGTCACTCAAGAAAGGTCATTTTTTAAAGAATGCAGCTGTCTCAAGTCACCTATAGAAAGTGACACGGAGGCACACACAAAACATACAGAACATAAACCAACTATTAAATAAGACACTGCAAACAAAACATACACAACATGAACCAGCTAACAAATAAAACACTGAAAATCGCCCCCGCCCATCGGGGCTTGAAGAAATAGATCGGCTGCATGATGCTTCCACGCAGAGCTGAAACCGACCGCACACAAGTGCTGGTAAACCAAGGCCAAGCGGTGTCAGTTGGACCATCTTCTCATCATCCCCAACCATTCTGTAAAGTTTCAGGGCAATAGCTCAAACAGTTTTTAGTTATCTTGCTTACAAGCTTAAAAAGCAAAAAATTTCAAAGGGCCATAACTGAAGAAAACAATTTCGGATTTTTTTTCAAAAGTTAATCAGTTAATTTACTCATCATCCTGAACCAGCCTGTAAAGTTTCAGGGCAATAGCTCGTACAGTTTTTTAGATATCTTGCTTACAAGCTTCAAACATGCAAAATTTCAAAGGGGCATACCTCAAGAAAAAAATATTGGATTTTTGTCAAAAGTTAATCAGTTCATCTTCTCATCATCCCCAACAATTCTGTAAAGTTTCAGGGCAATAGCTCAAACAATTTTTGAGTTATCTTGCTTACAAACTTAAAACACAAAAATTTCAAAGGGCCATAACTGAAGAAAAAAAATCGGATTTTTCTTCAGAAGTTAATCAGTTCATCAACTCATCATCCTGAACCAGCCTGTAAAGTTTCAGGGCAATACCTCAAACTCATCATCCTGAACCAGCCTGTAAAGTTTCAGGGCAATACCTCAAACAGTTTTTGAGATATCTTGCTTACAAGCTTAAAATGCGCAAAGTTTCAAAGGGGTATAACTCAAGAAAAAAATGTCAGATTTTTTTCAAAAGTTAATCAGTTCATCTTCTCATCATCCCCAACCATTCTGTAAAGTTTCAGGGCAATAGCTCAAACAGTTTTTTAGTTATCTTGCTTACAAGCTTAAAACACGCAAAATTTCAAAGGGCCATAACTCAAGAAAAAAATTTCAGAGTTTTTTCAAAAGTTAATCAGTTCATCTACTCATCATCCTGAACAAGCCTGTAAAGTTTCAGGGCAATAGCTCAAACAGTTTTTGAGATATGTTGCTTACAAGCTTAAAATGCGCAAAATTTCAAAGGGGCATAACTCAAGAAAAAAAAATGGATTTTTCTTCAAAAGTTGATCAGTTCATCTACTCATCATCCTGAACCGGCCTGTAAAGTTTCAGGGCAATAGCTCAAACAGTTTTTGAGATATATTGCTTACAAGCTTAAAATGCACAAAATTTCAAAGGGGCATAACTCAAGAAAAACAAGAGGGCCCAGAGGGCCCTGGTTCGCTCACCTGTGTGTCACTGTCTTGAGTACATTCTATTTTTAGCTCTTGTGGCCATCTTGTTCATCAGCAGAGTGATTCTAGCTTATTTGGTAGGGAGTAACCTAGGCAACATTCCAGGGAACTTTGAATCAAATTGGGCTTAGGGTTTAGGGGGAGTTTCCGTTTGAATCAAATTTACAATATTTTTCTATTTGTACCTCCGGTGGCCATTTTGTTTATCCGAGTGGGATTGTTTTAGCCTTTTTGGTAGAGGATAATCTAAGCAACATTGTCGCAAGGAACCTACATGCTAAATATGAAGGCTGTATCTCAAATGCTTTAAAAGTTATGACAAAGCAGGTCAAAGGTCAAGGTCATAGGTCAAAAGTTTTGAATGGCTGAGAAAACCTTGTCACAAGGAACATGCATGGCAAATATGAAGGCTCTATCTCATATGGTTCAAAAGGTATGAAAAAGTAGATCACAGGTCAATGTCACAGGTCAAATCTTTATGAGTGGGAAGCCCTTGTCAGAAGGAACCTACATGCCAAATATGAAGGCTCTATCTCAAACGGTTCAAAAGTTATGACAAAATAACCTACTGATCTACTTTTGGATTTGACATGACCCATATTCAAACTTAACTGAGATATTGTCCAGATGATCATTCTGAGCAAGTTTTATGATGATCGGACCAAAACTTGGGCCTCTAGTGTGTTCACAATGTTTTTCAACAATCTGACCTACTGACCTACATATTGACCAGACATGACCCATATTCGAAATTAACCGAGATATTGTCAAATGATCATTTTGAGCAAGTTTGATGATGATCGGACCAAAACTGTAGCCGCCAGTGTGTACAGAGGGTTTTTCAATGATTTGACCTACTGACCTACTTTTTGACCCAACCTGACCCATATTTGAACTTGACTGAGATATTGTCAAGATGATCATTCTGGGCAAGTTTGATGATGATCAGACCAAAACTGTGGCCTCTAGTGTGTTCACAAGCTTTTTCTATGATTTGACCTACTGACCTACTTTTTAACCTGACATGACCCGTATTCAAACTTGACCCGGATATTGTTAAGACTACCATTCTGAGCAAGTTTGATGATGATCGGACCAAAACTGTGGCCTCTAGTGTGTTCACAAGGTTTTTCTCTGATTTGACCTACTGACCTACTTTTTGACCCTACAAGACCCATATTCAAACTTGCTCGAGAAATTGTCAAGATAATCATTTTGAGCAAGTTACATGATGATCAGACAAAAACTGTGGCCTCTAGTGTATTCACAAGGTTTTTGTATGATTTGACCTACTGACCTACTTTGTTACCCGACATAACCCATATTCGAACTTGACCGAGATATTGTCAAAATGATCATTCTGGGCAAGTCTGATGATAATCGGACCAAAACTGTGGACTCTAGTGTGTTCACAAGGTTTTTCTATGATTTGACCTACTGACCTACTTTTTAACCCGACATGACCCGTATTCAAACGTGACCGAGATATTGTCAAGATGATCATTCTAGGCAGGTTTGATAATGATTGGACCAAAACTGCGGCCTCTAGTGTATTCACAAGGTTTTTCTATGATTTGACCTACTGACCTACTTTTTGACCCGGCATGACTCATATTCGAATGTGACCAAGCTATTATTAAGATGATCATTCTGAGCAAGTTTGATGATGATTGGACAAAAATTGTGGCCTCTAGTGTGTTCAGAAGGTTTTTCTATGATTTGACCTACTGACCTACTTTTTGACCCGACAACACCCATATTCGAACTTGACTGAGATATTGTCAAGATGATCATTCTGGGCAAGTTTGATGATGATCGGACCAAAACTGTGGCCTCTCGTGTTTTCACAAGTTTTTTTTTCTGATTTGACCTACTGACCTACTTTTTGACCCGGCATGACCCATATTCGAACTTGACCGAGATTTTGTGGTGGTACAAATTGTGTGCAAGTTTAGTTAAAATCAAATCATAAATGAAACATCTATCATGCAGACAAGACCAAAATAGGCAATTTTTGCCCTTTCAGGGGCCGTAACTCCGAAACACATGATGGGATATGGCTGGTTCAAGAAAGGAACCCAGATCTCATGGTGGTACAAGTTGTGTGCAAGTCTGGTTAAAATCAAATCAAAAATGAAGATGCTATCATGCGGACAAGACCAAAAATGGCAATTTTTGCCCTTTCAGGGGCCGTAACTCCGTAACACATGATGGGATATGGCTGGTTCAAGAAAGGAACCCAGATCTCATGGTGGTACAAGTTGTGTGCAAGTCTGGTTAAAATCAAATCAAAAATGAAGATGCTATCATGCGGACAAGACCAAAAAAGGCAATTTTTGCCCTTTCAGGGGCCGTAACTCCGTAACACATGATGGGATATGGCTGGTTCAAGAAAGGAACCTAGATCTCATGGTGGTACAAGTTGTGTGCAAGTCTGGTTAAAATCAAATCATAAATGAAGATGCTATCGTGCGGACAAGAAATTGTTTACGCACGCACGCACGCACGCAACGACGCACGGACGCACGCACGGACGACGGACGACGGACAAAATGTGATCACAAAAGCTCACCCTGTCACTACGTGACAGGTGAGCTAACAAGAGGCCCATGGCCACAATGCTCACCAGAGCTCAGGGGGCCACTGCCCACTGGCAGCAATATATTTTAATTAACCATGGAAGCCCTGCTCCCAAGGCTGCTACAGATAAAGTTTCGACCCAATCAGACTAGTGGCTTCAGAGGTCTGATGTCGCTTGAAAACAACAGATGACAATTGACAATTTCCCATCTGTGGCAATAGGCCAAAAAGAACATTATTAAAGGAACATTTCTATGAAAGTTTGGCAAAATATCTTGAGAGGCATTACTGTCATTTTTCAACTTTCCCCATTATAAGTCAATGGAAACTCTTAACTTGCCATAGCAAACAAACCAAAGAGCCAAATTTCATAAACCAGAGCTCAGGTGGGCACTGCCCAATGGAGCCCTGATTGGTGTCACTAAATGGGTCTTATAAAAAGGAACAGAGACATATATGGTTTAGCGGTGGGGATATGTATGGTTCCTGAGACGTAAGGCCTTTTAAGCAATAGAGGGATTTGGGCATGGCAGATCCCACAAAAGCCAAAGATTGTTGTCACTGAATATGTCTTATCATAAAGATCAAGAATATACATGATTAAATGGTGGGGATCTGAACGGTTTCTGAGAAATGAGGCCTTTTTATGAAGTGGAAGGGAGAGAAATGGCCCCTTCGGACCCCCCAAGACAGGGTTGACTAAATGTGTCTAATAACAATGAACAAGAATATATGTGATTATAGAATGGGGATTTGAATGGTTTCTGAGATATATGGCCTATTATTAAGTGGAGTCTTATCATCAGGAACAAGAATATATATGGTTTAGGGGATGGGATCTGAACGGTTTCTGAGATATATGGATTTTAATGAAGGGGTGGGGCATGGCCCGTGGAACCCCGGGGGGGAACCCATGCTGGTGTCACTGTTTGCATCTTATCATAAGGAAGAAGAATATATATGGTTTAGGGTTGGGCTCTGAATAGTTTCTCAGATATAAGGTCTTTTGTGAAGTCGAGGGGTGGAGTGTGGCCCGGGCACAACCTGGGTGACCCCTAGGTTGGTGTCACTGAATGTGCCTTATCATAAGGAACAAGAATATATATGGTTTTGGGGTGGGGATCTGTAAGGTTTCTGGAATATTTAGCCTTTTATGAAGTGGAGGGGTATGGGCATGGCCCCCGCACATCCCGGGGGACCCCCAAGTTGGTGTCACTGAATGTGACTTATCATAAGGAACGAGAATATATATGGTTTAGGGGTGGGGATCTGTAAGGTGACTGGGATATTGGGCCTTTTATGAAGTGGAGGGGGTGGGGCATGGCTCCGGCACATCCCGGGGGCCCTCAGGTTGGTGTCACTGAGTCCATCTTATCATAAGGAACAAAAGTATCTATGGTTTATGGGTGGGGATCTCAATGGTTTCTGAGATAATTGGCATTTTATGAAGTGGAGGGGGTGGGGCATGTCCCCGGCATATCCCAGGGGACCCACAGGTTGGTGTCACTTAATGCATCTTAGCATAAGGAACAAGAATATATATAGTTTAGGGGTGGGGATCTGAATGGTTTCTGAGATAAATGGCATTTTATGAAATAGAGGGGGCAGAGCATGTCCCCGGCACATCCGGGGGACCCCCAGGTT
This sequence comes from Lucinisca nassula, assembly GCA_963580285.1. Classification (NCBI taxonomy): domain Eukaryota; kingdom Metazoa; phylum Mollusca; class Bivalvia; order Lucinida; family Lucinidae; genus Lucinisca; species Lucinisca nassula. The sequence continues at coordinate 108,283,874 of OY757014.1, read as the reverse complement.
GGTGTCACTTAATGCATCTTATCATAAGGAACAAGAATATATATGGTTTAGGGGTTGGGATCTGTAAGGTTTCTGAGATATAAGGCATTTTATGAAGTGGAGGGGGCGGGGCATGGTCCCGTCACAACCTAGGGGACCCCCAGGTTGACATAAAAGCATTATGGCTGAGAGAAATTTACTCAAGGAACATGTCCATGTAAGTTTTGTCAAAATATCTGCAATGACTTGGCAGTAAATGCCATTTTTCCGTTTCACCCCATTATAAGTCAATGGAAACTCTTACCTGCCATAGCAACAAAACTAAAAGGCCAAATTTCATAAACAAGAGGCCCATGGGCCACAATGCTAACCAGAACTCAGGCGGACAATGCCCACTGGCAGCCATGTGTGGCTTCAGGTTTTAATTTATTGATTATAAAGTCTCCCAAACAAACCCCCATTTCAAAACTAGAGCCAGTGTTTATGAAACACAATGCCCCCAACTGCTTGACCCTAACACTGCTTGACCCTAACACTGCTTGTCCCTAACAGTAATTGAGATATCTTTTTTTTATTTGGCTGCAATGCTGAAATTTTAGAAGAACCAGAAAGAAACACAATTGAGAGGCAAAAAATTATAAAGGGCCATAACTTTAACAAAATTTTATAGAATTGGTTGAAACTTTAATCAGGTAGTCTCCTCCTTAGTCCCAATCACTATACCATGTATCAGGGCTGTAGCTTAAATACTTTTTGAGATATCTTGCTAACGAGAATTCTATGTTTTTTAATTAAAGGGGAAATAATTCAAGAAGGGGAGATAATTTGGACAAGAAAAAAAATACGGGTCAACTATTTTTTCATGAGGAACTCATATATGAAATTTCAAAACACTAGCATACACGGTTCTGAAGATATGCTATGCACCAGAAAGCAACACAATTGAGTAGCAAAAAATTACAAAGGGCCATAACTCTAACAAAATTTTATCGAATTGGTTGAAAATTTAATCAGGTAGTCTCCTCCTTAGTCCCAATCACTATACCAAATATCAAGGCTGTAGCTCAAATACTTTTTGAGATATCTTGCTAACGAGAATTCTATGTTATTTAATTAAAGGGGAAATAATTCAAGAAGGGGAGATAATTTGGACAAGAAAAAAAATACGGGTCAACTATTTTTTCATGAGGAACCCATATATGAAATTTCAAAACACTAGCATACACGGTTCTAAAGATATGCTATGCACCAGAAAGCAACACAATTGAGTGGCAAAAAATTACAAAGGGCCATAACTCTAACAAAATTTTATAGAATTGGTTGAAAATTTAATCAGGTAATCTCCTCCTTAGTCCCAATCACTATACCAAATATCAAGGCTGTAGCTCAAATACTTTTTGAGATATCTTGCTAACGAGAATTCTATGTTATTTAATTAAAGGGGAAATAATTCAAGAAGGGGAGATAATTTGGACAAGAAAAAAAATACGGGTCAACTATTTTTTCATGAGGAACCCATATATGAAATTTCAAAACACTAGCATACACGGTTCTAAAGATATGCTATGCACCAGAAAGCAACACAATTGAGTGGCAAAAAATTACAAAGGGCCATAACTCTAACAAAATTTTATAGAATTGGTTGAAAATTTAATCAGGTAATCTCCTCCTTAGTCCCAATCACTATACCAAATATCAAGGCTGTAGCTCAAATACTTTTTGAGATATCTTGCTAACGAGAATTCTATGTTATTTAATTAAAGGGGAAATAATTCAAGAAGGGGAGATAATTTGGACAAGAAAAAAAATACGGGTCAACTATTTTTTCATGAGGAACCCATATATGAAATTTCAAAACACTAGCATACACGGTTCTAAAGATATGCTATGCACAAGAAAGCGTGACGTACGAACGGACGAACGGACGGACAAGCCAGAAGCAATATGCCCCCCAACTTTTTTAAAGTTGGGGGCATAATGAGCACCCATGTGGACTCTGTATCTGAAATATTAGGCCTTTTATGAGGAGGAAGGATGAGACATGGACCCAACAGAGCCCTGAATGGTATCACTGAATCCATCTTATCATAAGGCACATGAATATATATTGTTTAGGGGTTGGGATGTGTAGTGTTCCTGAGATATAAGGCCTTTTAAGCTGCGAAGGGGTTGGATCATAGCCCTGGCAGACCCCAGGAAAGCCAAGATTGTTGTCGCTGAATGTGTCTTATAATAAGGACCAAGAAAATATATTGTTTAGGGCTGGGGATATGAACAGTTTCCAAGATATGAGGCCCTCTTATGAAATGATAGGAGAGGAATGGCCCCTGTGGACCACCAAGTTTGTGTGACTGAATAAGAAACAAGAATATATATAATTATGAGGTGGGGATCTTAATGGTGTCTGAGATATATGGCCTTTTATGAAGTAGAGGCATGGGCCATGGCATCAGCATGTTGCCCTAGCACATAGACGCATTGATGTGAGTGAATGAGTCTTATTATAGGGAACACAAATATACATATTTTAGTGGTGGGGATCTGAACAGTTTCTGAGATATATTGCATTTTATGAAGTGGAAGGGCGGGGCATAGCCCCAGCACACCCCCAGAGACCCCTAGGTTGGTATCACTGAATGTGTCTCATCATAAGGAACAAGAATATATATGGTTTAGGGTTGGGGGTTCTGAATGGTTTCCGAGATATTGAGCCTTTTACGAAGTGGAGGGGGTTGGGCATGGCCCGGGCACATACCAGAGGACCCCCAGGTTGGTTTCAATGAATGCGTCTTATCATATGAAACAAGAATATATATGGTTTTGGGATGGGGATCTGAATGGTTTCCGAGACGTATCACCTTTCAGAAGTGGATGGGTGGGGCACAGCCCCCGTGCGGCCCGGGAGACCCTTAGATTGGTATCACTGAATGCGTCTTATCATAAGGAACAGGAATTTATATGCTTTAGGGGTGGGGATCTGAACGGTTTCTGAGATATTGGGCTTTTACTAAGTGCAGGGGGTGGGGCATAGCCCTGGCACATCCTAGGGGACCCCCAGATTGGAGTCACTGAATGCGTCTTTTCATAAGAAACAAGAATATACATGGTTTTGGGGTGGGGATCTGAAGGGTTTCCGAGATATATCACCTTTTATGAAGTGGAAGGTTGGGGCATAGCCCTGGTGCGGCCGGGGAGATCCTTAGGTTGATATCACTGAATGCATCTTAACATAAGGAACAAGAATTTATATGGTTTAGGGGTGGGGATCTGAACGGTTTCTGAGATATTGGGCCTTTTATGAAGTGGAGGGGTCGGGCATAGCCCCCGTGCGGCAAGGGAGACCCTAAGGTTGGTATCACTGAATGCGTCTTATCATAAGGAACAAGAATTTAAATGGTTTAGGGGTGGGGATCTGAACGGTTTCTGAGATATTCAGCCTTTTACGCCGTGGAGGGGGCGGGGCTTATAGGGGGTGGGGCATAAGCCCCGCCACATCCTAGGGGACCCTCAGATTGGTGTCACTGAATGCGTCTTATCATAAGAAACAAGAATATATATAGTTTAGGGGTGGGGATCTGAATGGTTTCTGAGATATATGGCATTTATGAAGTGGAAGGGTGGGGCATGGCCCAAGCGCACCCCAGAGAGACCCAAATGATGGTATCACTGAATGTGTCTTATCATAAGGAACAAGAATATATATGGTTTAGGGGTGGGGATCTCAATGGTTTCTGAGATAATTGGCATTTTATGAAGTGGAGGGGGTGGGGCATGTAGGTGCTAGAGCGATGACCAAGACTTTCTAAAAACAGCCACAGTGACCTTAACCTTGAGGCCATGACATTGAAAGTCGAACTTGCTCGAGATATTATCATAAGCAACATTTGTGTGGTAAGTTATATTAAAATCCGTCAATAAATTTAGGTGCTAGATTTGTTTTGTTATGTTTGATTTGAGGTGTAACGTCCCCGTCAACACTTTAAAGGTCATTTTGGAGACGTTGCTTCCAATTTTGTGGGTCTTTTACCCGACATTGAGATGAAATGACATCTCAAGCCCTGCCACCCAATGAAACCAATAGGGTTTATAAGCATGGATGGGCCGACTCCCACCGCATTGCATGGGCAGTGCTAGAGCGAAAACAAAAGTACATACTCATGTATGGAACAAACGCTATATCCCCCTCCCAACTTCGTTTGTTTGTTTGTTTGATTTGAGGTTTAACGTCCCCGTCAATATTGTATAGATTATTTTGGAGACGTTGCTTCCAATTTTGAGGGACTTTTACCCGACATTGAGATGAAATGACATCTCAAGCCCTGTCGCCCAATGAAACCAATAGGGTTTATAAGCATGGACGGTCCGAATCGCACCCCTTTGCCTGAGCAGGCTAAGATCCTCTAAGCAGTTTACCAGTTCTCGTGTACCGTCGGTTTCAGCTCTGCATGGAAGCATCATGCAGCCCATCTATTTCTTCAAGCCCTGATGGGCAGGGGCCGTCAAAACCTCGTTGTAGATACTTATCTAAAAACAGAAAATCCAGATGATCTCTGTTTATACAATAATTAATGCTTAGATCAGTGTAACGAGGGCTGCAATACATTTAAGCAGGAAAAAACTTTACTATTTTTATGAATTTTATGTATTTTATCAGGCTAATATAAGCTAAGCACTTAGAAAACTTCATGTGTGTTACATAATGAAAACCGCCTTTATATATCAGCTGGTCAGATACTATTTGCTTGTGCCTATAAAGGCTATAATCCAATGACTCATCTTGCCTAACAAACTGTCTACCCTCATTTTAGATGTAATTGCCTATATTTTGATTGAGGAGAACTAAATAAGTTGATAGCTTGCGTTTTTATCCTGATTATAATGTATTTTTCTTTGCTGCATTTTGTATGATGAATAGGGAAATTAATATGTTTAAACAAAGTTAAGTATCAAAGTTTTGTCACAAAAAAAAAATCTCGAAGGAAAATAAAACATATGGGCTGCACAGGAAACTACATGAGGCGGTTCTAATGAACACCAACAATCTATGTTTGCTGCAGAAATAAGAAAAATATCAAAACTTTTCATCAGAAAAAGTCAGGTTTCAGAACAAGAAATGTCTTCTTAATGTGAAAGATGAAAGAATAGCAGGACATGCAAAGCAATCTGATAAATACCATGACCTTGGATGAAGTGCCTTGAGAAGAGTCCCAAGTACAATGACTTACTTCCAATCATGTCAGCATACAGTTTGCCCTGTCTGATGTCATATCTTCTGATTCTGCCATCAGCTGAGCCTGTCAGAATCTCGTAATCAGACACCTGAAGACATGTTACACTGTCCTTAGCTTCATCTAGCACCTTGTATAGAACAAGAACAAAATCAATCAGATAAAAATCAAAATTACTCATTTTACCTGCTCCTTTTGTTTTCATATATAGTAGTCGCAGATAAAATTGACTAGGCGGAGCTATCATTTGCACCTGCCTTTGGAATGATCTATTTACAAAAAATAGCCATCGGAAGAGATGGCAAATCCCCCGACCAAAAGCCAATATGGCCTTCAGAAGATTGTTCACCAATTGAAAGTGCACAAGAATTAAACCGCAATATATCACACAAGTATTGCAGTTATGGCCATCACAAGATTATACTTCAGGAGAGATAACTAAAAAAACAGGGTACCCAGAACTGTGGTTCTTGCGCATGACATGCCTGCTTAAGCTCATGCATTTCTGTACAAAGTACCATCAATATGTCTCAAAGGGTGTTGGAGATCACATGCTGGTCATACTGTTATATTGGAAGGGTAGATAACTCAAATATTTATCATAGCACCCAGAATTGTGGTTCTTAGGTATGAAGCGCCATCTCAACCTTGTATACAATTGTGCCAAGTACCATCAATATATCTCAAAGGGTATATGGCCATCAAAAGGTTATATTGTCAGGGGAGATAATTAAAAAACCAGGGCACCCAGAGTTGTTGTTCTTGCATGTGACACACCTGCTTAACATCATGTACAACTGTACCAAGTACCATCAATATATCTCAAAGAGTATTGGAGATGTGGCCAGCACAAGGTATTGGTTCTATATTATTGGAAGGGGAGATAACTCAAAAACCATGGCACCCAGAGTTGTGGTTCTTGCACATGACATACCGCCTCGGCCTTGTGAACAACTGTGCCAGGTATCATCACTATATCTTAAAGGGTATTGGAGTTATGGCCATCACAAGGTAGTCACTCTATTTTATTGGAAGGGGAGATAACTCAAAGACCATGACAGCCAGAGTTGTGGTTTTTGTGCATGACACACCATCCCAGCCTTGTGAACAACTGTGCCAGGTATCATCAATATATCTTAAAGGGTATTGGAGTTATGGCCATCACAAGGTAGTCACTCTATTTTATTGGAAGGGGAGATAACTCAAAAACCATGGCACCCAGAGTTGTGGTTCTTGTACATGACACACCGTCTTGGCCTTGTGAACAACTGTGCCAGGTATCATCAATATATCTTAAAGGGTATTGGAGTTATGGCCATCACAAGGTAGTCACTCTATTTTATTGGAAGGGGAGATAACTCAAAAACCATGGCAGCCAGAGTTGTGGTTCTTGTGCATGACACACCGTCTCAGCCTTGTGAACAACTGTGCCAGGTATCATCAATATATCTTAAAGGGTATTGGAGTTATGGCCATCACAAGGTAGTCACTCTATTTTATTGGAAGGGGAGATAACTCAAAAACCACGGCAGCCAGAGTTGTGGTTCTTGTGCATGACACACCGTCTCAGCCTTGTGAACAACTGTGCCAGGTACCATCAATATATCTCAAAGGGTATTGGAGTTATGGCCATCACAAAGTAGTCATTCTGTTTTATTAAAGGGGAGATAACTAAAAAAGTATGGCATCCAGAGTTCTGGTTCTTGCGCATGACACGCCGTATCAGCCTTGTGAACAATTGTGCCAAGAACTATCAATGAATCTCAAAGGGTATAGGAGTTATGGCCATCACAAGGTTGCGTCTACGGACGGACGGACGGACGGACAGACGGACGGACGCCAGGCTGATCGCTATATCCCCCGAACCTATTCGGTCGGGGGATAAAAAGTAAAGCAAGCTGCCCGATGGTGTGAATTCAGCTGTAACACAAAGAAAGCTGTGGCCATTTGGTCTGCTTGCAGAAATCATGCGAAAGGCACTCTACCGAATCTTCTGGTGAGCGAATTTGACATATTGACAACACCTGAATAACTTTGCCTAGTCAATTTTATCTGCGACTACTACACATAAACCTATTTACAATACTGTTCATTACAAAATGATTTTGGATATAACATGGTAAAGATGGAGCCCTAAAATGTACAGATAGTGTAGTAAAATGACCATAAATTATCATTTTTTTTCTATACAATCCATGTATATTTTCGACGTACATGTAGCATGGGTGTTTAATTAACATACAATGTAGTTCATGTTTGGCTTGCTTAATACAGGCAAATTTTACTGCATTCGCCTTATTCTGTCTCCGGAGTCCAATGGTTGGTTGTCTCTTGCTTCAGGATTTCAGTTACTTTCATTCCCAGTTCTGATATTTGTTTCATCCCTGTATTTGTTTGATTTTCATGTTCTCAGATCTTGCACAGATGAATTTAATTGATATATTGTGAGCCTCATATTGAAGGTTTTGGATTATGGCAGACTTATTGTATTATTTTTCAACACAATAATCTATATACTTTTGCCAACGGTGTTAGAGGGCCTCAAGGCCAATTTTATAGGACTCCCTTTCTTGGCTGTTCAGAAAGTCATCCACTGCATATATGAGGTCATCAATGGACTGAAAGCGGATGCCTGAAATAGCCATTTTCAGTTTTGGAAAAAGATGAAAGTCTGATGAAGCTAGATCAGGTGAATAAGGCGGTTGCCCAATCAAAATAAAGCCACAATCTGAATGGCAGCCAAAGCAATGACAGACTTGTTAACAGGAGCATTGTCCTAATGGAACAACACAACTTTAGTGAGCTTTCCGCGGCGCTTAAATTATATATTTTCCCGCAACTGCGTCAGAAGTGAAGCATAGTATATGCCATTGTTTGTTTGTCCCTTTTGGAGATAATCTATCAGCAGAATACCACCTGCATCCCAGAAAACCGAGGCCATAACCTTCCCAGCAGATGGAAGCCAGGGTGCTTCCATTGTTTCGACTGTTGTTTGGCCTCTGGGGTAAAATGATGGACCTATGTTTCATTCATAGTGACAAATCTCTGAAAATCTTCCTCAAAAAGGTTAAGATTAGCACACGATAATGTACACCTGGTATGCTTCTGATCAACTGTGTGTGTGTGTGAATTCGGGTTTAACGTCGCTTTCAACAATTTTTCAGTCATATCACGACGGTGTCTGGTTGCGACAGGGAGCTCAATGCTCACATTTATAGTGCTGCCTCACTGAAGTATCATGTCCCAGACACATTACATGATACCACACCCAGTCACATTATCCTGACACTGGATCGACCAGTCCTAGTTCTACCCCGTAAATCTGAGTGCCAAACGAGGAGCAGCTAGTACCATTTTTAACGACTTTGGTATGTCGCGGCCCGGGGTCGAACCCCAGACCTCCCGTTCCCCGGAGCGGACACTCTACTCTGATCAACTGTCAGAAGACTTGGTACCAATCAGGTCGAAAGCTTTCTCATTGCAAGATCCTCTGTCAGAATGGAATGTACTCTTTCCTGTTAAATGCCAACTCCACTGGCTATATATCTTTTTAGTGACTCGTCTGTCAGGCACAACAAGAGGGCCCAGAGGGCCCTGATTCACTCACCTGAGTGTCACTGTCTACCGTGCATTCTATTTTTAGCTCTGGTGGACATCTTGTTCATCACAGTGGAAGGATTTTAGGGTATTTGGTAGGGAGTAACCTATGCAACAGTCCTGTGAAGCTTGAATCAAACTGGCCCAAGTGTTTAGGAGGAGTTCGCGTTTGAATCAAATTTACAATGTTTTTTTCTATTTTAGCTCTGATGACCATTTTACTCATCGGAGCGGGATTGTTTTAGCTTTTTTGGTAAGGGTCATCTAAGCAACGTTCCTGCGAAGTTTGAATGAAATTGGCCCATGGGTACAGGAGGAGATGTCGTTTGAAGATTTTTTTTTTTTATTTTTACCTCTGACGGCCATTTTTTTGTCAGAGCGGAAAGATTTTAGCTATTTTGGTAGGGAGTCACCTAGGCAATATTCCTGTGAAGTTTGAATCCAATTGGCCCAAGGGTTTCGGGGGAGTTTGCCTTTGAAGCAAATTTACAATGTTTCTCTATTTTTAGCTCTGGCGGCCATTTTGTTCGTCGGAGCGGGATCGTTTAACCTATTATCATACAGGTTCATCTACACAACATTCCTATGAAGTTAAGAAGCCTTCGTGGTGTAGTGGTAATGCTACTCGCCTTGTAAACCAGGGGTCGCAGGATCGATCCCGGGCTTCCCCAGACTTTCGGTCGGATGAGTCTTTAAACCAAGGTCCCATCTCCGTATGAGCATAGCTGTTGGTAAGACGTAAAATTCAAACAGTCACTCACTCCTGTGAAGTCTGAATGACACTGGCCCAAGGGTACATGAGGAGTTGTAGTTTGAATATTTTTACTATTTTTAGCTCTGGTAGCCATCTTGTTAATCAGAGTGGAACGATTTTAGCTATTTCGGTAGGGAGTCACCTACGTAACATTCCTGGGAAGTTCGAATAAAATTGGCCCAAGAGTTTAGGAGGTGTTCGTGTTTAAGGCAAATTTACAAGTGGGATCGTTTTAGCTATTTTGGTGGAGGGTCATCTAAGCAACAATCCTATTAAGTTAAATGAAATAGGCCACATGGTACAGGAGGAGTTGTTGTTCAAAGATTTTTTCTATTTTTAGCTTTAGTGGCCATCTTGTTCGTCAGATCATTCCTGTGAAGTTTGAATCAAATTGGCCAACGTTTAAATGAGGAATTTGCGTTTGAAGCAGATTTACGATGTTTTCTATTTTTAACTATGGAGGCCATTTGCTCATCAGAGCAGAACTGTTTAAGCTATTTTGGTAGAGGGTCACCTAAGCAGCAGTCCTATGAAGTTTGAATGAAATTGGCCCCGGGGTACAGAAGGAGTTGTTGTTTAAAGATATTTTTTTCTATTGTTAGCTTAGAGCGGAATGAGATTAGCTATTTTGGTAGGGAGTCACCAAGGCACCATTCCTGTGAAGTTTGAATCAAATTGGCCCAAGGGTTAGGAGGAGTTCGTGTTTGAAGCAAATTTGCGATGTTTTTCTATTTTTTGTGATGGCAGCCATTTTACTCATTAGAGGGAACAGTTTTAGCTATTTTGGTAGTGGGCAACATAAGCAACATTTCTGTGAAGTTTGAATGGAATTGACTGAAGGGTACAGGAAGAGTTGGTGTTTTAAGATTTTTCTATTTTTAGCTCTGGTGGCCATCTTATTCATCGGAGCGTAACATTTTAATCTATTTTGGTAGGGAGTCACTTAGGCAACATTCCTGTGAAGTTTGAATCAAATTGGCCCAAGGGTTCAGGAGGAGTTTGCTTTTGAAACAAATCTGCAATGTTTTCTATTTTTAGCGATGGTGGCCATTTTGCTCATGGCAGGGAAGTTTTAGCTATTTTGGTAGAGGGTCACCTAAGCAACATTTCTGTGAAGTTTGAATGATATAGGCAAAAGAGTACAGGAGGAGTTGGCTTTTAAAGATTTTTTTATTTTTAGCTCTGGCAGCCATCTTGTTCATTGGAGCATAACGGTTTTAGCTTCAACTAGGCAACATTCCTGTGAAGTTTGAATCAATTTGGCCCATAGGGTTTAGGAGGAGTTCACATGTGAAGCAAATTTATTAAGTTTTTTTTTTTTTTTGGATTAGCTCTGGCAGCCACTTTACTCATTGGAGCAGAACCGTTTTAGCTATTTTAGTAGATGGTCACCCAAGCAACAATTACATGAAGTTTGAATGAAATTGGCCGAGGGGTTTGGGAGGAGTAGCTGTTTAAAGATTTTTCTATTTTAAGCCCTGATGGCCATTTTGTACATCGGAGTGGAACGATTTTAGCAATTTTGGTAGAGGGTCCCCTAAGCAACATTCATATGAAGTTTGAATGAAAATGTACAAGGGGTATAAGAGAAGAAGTCGTTTTAAGATTTATCTATTTTTAGCTCTGGCGGCCATCTTTATCAATCGAGCGAAACAATTTTAGCTATTTTGGTACACCTAGGCAACATTCATGTGAAGTTTAAATGAAATTGGCCGAAGGGCTTAGAAGGAGTAGTCTTTTAAAGCAATTGTTGACGACGGCCGACGCACGACAGACGTTGACTGATCACAATAGCTCACCATGCGCAGTTCATGCTCAGGTGAGCTAACTATATCATAGAATTTATTCACCATATCTGGGGTTGCAACATTCACAGGCCTTCCAGGATGGGGGTCATCCTCAAAGCTCTGTCTGTCGCGCTTAAATTCAGCCACCCACCTTATCACTGTAGCATATGAAGGGGCATCTTTCCGTAGTGTTGCTACATATCATTATGGATATCCTTAGGTGTGAAACCTTTTTATGCAAATACTGAATCACTGCTCTTTCAAAGATTTAGTCCATTTTGCACAAGTTGCTCGTCTTCTTTACTTTAGAGTGCTACATCGTCGATATAAATTGACCAAATGAGACCAACCCTACACATCCCTATATTGTCAGAGAATAGGGGGACTTTAAAAGAACATTCCTGCGTACCACCTTCAATACGAGGCTCACAATATATCAATCAGTCCTCGAAGAAACCTTTAATGTGCACTGTCATTTTGGCTTTCTGCTTGTGATGTTATGACGAGGTTCTTTCTTTCTTTATTTATGTATTAGAAAGTTCATGGTCACATACTTTCAAACAAATGTGTGCATATATATGTGCCATCGGATTGGATGTAGGCGAGGCCTATTTTAGTCCTTTCAAAATGGTAATGTTTAGGTCAATATTTGTCTATAAAATTCATTTGAAAACACAAAGTATATAATTGTAGAAACACAAGGTTATTTATGCATCATATATACATACATACATATAGATGAGTTTTTGTTTGTTTGTATTGGAGTTTGTGACCCGGTCAGTTTACCTATCCACACTTTCCTGGGCAGTCTTATACATAAGCAGTTAACCAGTACAGTGCACATTCTTTCGCCAAAACTTAAAAATGCCCTTCTTGAATCAGTGGAAGGAAGAGAATGGCCGTAGAAAAAATAGATGAGTATACAGCTTCACTTCAGATTGCCTGCTCAGCAGAGGTGGTCACTATGACAGATTTTACTGTATGTTAAGGATCAGCAATGAATACGGCACTTAAGCCTGCCAAGGCAAAGTGATGGGAGTTAGACAGCCACTACATATTAACCCTTTTGGTTTGTTTGAGCGGCAGGGATTGAGATGTCATTTCATCTCAATGTCGGGTAAAAGTCCAACAAAATTGGAAGCAACGTCTCCAAAATAACCTAAATAGTGATGACGGGGATGTAAAACCTCAATTCAAACAAAAAGGACTTCTATTTACATTCTTGATTGATGCTTATAAAGTTGTCTCAGAATGTTGCTACCGTACCTGGACTGGTTCCATTTTTCTTGATTTCTGGTCCCAGATTTTAACAGAACAATCAATTGAACCGGATAACACCAGGGATGAGTCTTCGTTATACCTAACACAGTTCACTATACCTATAAGAGATAATGCCTGTCAGTGAAACTTCATTTGCTCCAACCATTACGAAAACACTCCTATACAAATGCAGTGTAAACTTTACCACCAAAAACACGAAAATTCTAAGATGAAAAATTGTGATATTTTTCTTATTTCTGCTCAAAATATAGATTGTAGACCGGTTCTAACGAGTACCAACAATCTATATTTTAAAGCAGAAATTAAACAAAAAATAAGGTTTACCCCTATAAACCCCAGTTTTACTATATAAAAGTGTGGTTTAAGGGGGTAAAAATTATATAGGCTTGTTTTCGTGATGAACGTTGGGGTGTGAAAACTTAGTCATGACATTAGATCTACCCAAAGACCTTTGTGTCATATGACACAAAGCAGAATTAGGAATGAATTCAAGTTATGCATAACAAATTAACTTTCATTGTTCACAAGCCCATAAAATGGACATCCTTGTGAACCCCATTTTATATGGAGAAAACTGTGAGTTACAACCTTGATATATATTATTTTCCTTTTCACTACAGCATTCCTAGACATAGTCTGTTGGAACTTTAAACTTATTAGAACTGCCCAAATGAGACCGTTTTAAAAGGTCTGGTACTGGGATACAGTTTGGAGTCAGGTCAGGTTAAATGCTGCTACTGATAACATTAAACCAGTACAACCTGTTGCATGTTGGCAGATTCGAATCGACACCTCGGAGGGCAACCCATCAACGAGCTGCAAGATCTATAAATAAAGCTAGCATGAGTATGTGGAACGGGTAGCCTTGGTTGGAAAACCACCTAGGGGTTATAGGTCCCTAAACCAAACCTAGCCAGTCGCAGGTGGGGGGGGGGTTCCTTTGTGCACAACTAAACCCTGTGTTGGTGCCTGGTTCCTCTGCGACTGCAATGGTAGATGGAGCTTTCAAGCCCTGGTCGGCAATCCATCTAGGAGAAGGCAGCTCCAAACAAAAAGCTGCAAATCCGGATTTGCCTGTTCTAGCTATGTAAAATCTGTTTTGGCAACTGGGGCGGAAAAAATCATTTCTTTGATTCAATTGTACGTACGGCGATGCAGCAGCATGTCGTGGAGAATGAAGAGCAGGACAAAGCACTAAAGAAGCCATTGCCATCCACTGCATCCGGGCTTAGCTCCAGATGTCTTGACACTGTCTTGCCTGTGGATACAGCTAGGTCAGGACGAGAGAGTGAGGTTGACTCTGCACTCCTTTCCCTCAGTATAATTCAATTCACAGTGCATGTCATCTTAATCATGTAGGTCCCCAGAGCCCAGGAACCATTCCTCTTCTCGATGCAGATGTAACTAGTCTTCTGATTGACAAAGAGGCTATCTTGAAAAGATGGGCTGAGCACTTTTATATTGTTCTTAATCGGTTATCCTGTCAATGATGATGCTGTCAACAGTCTGCCACAGGTTGAATGTAATCTGCTGCTTGACAAGTTCCCAACCATTACTGAAACAGTGAAACAATACACTTCTGACAAAAGGCAAGGCCCCAGGAGCAGATGCAATACCTGCTGAGATCTACAAAGCAGGAGGTACTCCAGTTGCAAAGAAGATGGCAGAGTTATTTCACATTTATGTGGAAAAAAGAAGTCATCCCTCAAGAATTCAAGGATGCGTCATTTATCAACCTATTCAAATTGAAAGGAAACCCCTAGATCTGTGACAATCATCGTGGCATCTCTTTCATTTGCTGGGAAAGTCCTTGCAAGAGTCCAACTTAACCGACTGTGACATGATCTTCACAGCAACGCAGCTTCAAGAGAAATACCAGGAACAGAACATGGACCTATACATGACCTTTGTTGGTTTACGAAAGCATTTGGCTCTGTCAGTCGTGAGGGCCTTTGGAAAACTTTGGCGAAGTTTGGATATCCAACTAAGTTCATAGCAATGGTGAGACAGTTCCAAGATGGTATGCTCGCATGTGTCAAAAACGATGGTGAGTTTTAGATCCATTTCATGTGACAAACGGAGTCAAGCAAGGCTGTGAGCTAGTCCCAAAACTGTTCAGCATGATGTTCTCTGTCACACTCAAAGATGCTTTTCAGGATGGTGACAATGGCATACCTTTTTGGTATCGCTATTATGGGAAGCGTTTAAGTCCAAGAAGGTTGCAAGCCAAATCCAAGGTACAGACTAAGGTGCTCTAAGATGACTTCCTCTTTGCTGATGACATGGAAAAGGGTGCTCAAACAGAAAAGATGCAAAAAGGTATAGAGCAAGAGTTGACATTAGATGCTAGACATATGAGCAAGTGGTTTCCTGTGACAATACAGAGATGACACTATCTAGACACCTTGTAGACATTGAGAGTCACGTCCTTGTGCACCAGTATGAGATGAAGCTGCTCTGTCTTACATACAATGTCACGTGGTGACAAGAGGGGGTGGGGGATGGGGCAGGGATGAAGTTAGCATCCGTAGCTAGACTAATGAGTCTGTGGTTCCCTTTGACAATACAGAGTCTGACTTGAAAGTCACTGTCTAGGCACCTTGTGGACATTGAGGCTCAGGTCATAGTGCACCAGACAGATGAACAGGCTCAGTCTAACATACAATGCCTCATGTTGACAGTGGGGAGGGGGGGGGTCAGAAGTTAGACTTAGGAGTTGGTGGTTCCCTTTGACAATACAGAGCTGACTTTTGCACTTTGCGGACGTTGGTGGTCAGGTCCTAGTGCATATAACTCTATATAAAACATCAGGTCCTTTTTGGCCCCATTTTGTAGAGGGCCACTACATGAAGCTTCCAAATATCAAAGACTTTAGCCTTCTTGTTTCAGACAAGATTTTAAAAGTTTTCACTACACAAGACTAGGTAAAACTGGACGGCCTCAGAGCGGAGCCTTTTACGGCCCTAGGGCTATAATTTGAACAATCTGGGTAGTGGTTCACTAGAAGACGCTTCATACCAAATATCAAAGACCAGTGCCTTGTGAGTTTTTAAGGTTTTCCCTGCAGTATGTCGATGTAAAACCAGTGGGCCCCGGGGCGGGGCCATTTTTTACCCCAGGGCTATAATTTGAACAATCTTAATAAAGATCCGTTAGATGAAGAATACCAAACATAAAAGACCTGGGCCTACTGGTTTCAAACAACAAGATTTTTAAAGGGTTTAAAATGTAAAACCAGTGGGCCGCAGGGCGGGAGCATTATTGGTTTTGTTTGATTTGAGATTTAACATCCCCGTCAACACTGTAAAGGTCATTTTGGAGACGCTGTTTCCAATTTTGTGGGACTTTTACCCGACAGTGAGATAAAATGACATCTGAAGCCATGCCACCCAATGAAACCAATAGGGTTTATAAGCATGGACGGGTCGACTCGCACCGCTTTGCCTGGACAGGCTTAAATCCTTTAAGTGGTTTACCAGTAATTGTGTGCGGATCGGTTTCAGCTCTGCGTGGAAGCACCATGCAGCCCATATATTTCTCCAAGCCCCGATGGGTCCCATTATTGATCCCAGTGCTATATTATGAAAAATCATAGTCCACTAGATAAAACTTCATACCAATATCAAAGACCTGGGCCTTCCGTTTCAGACATGAAGATTTTTAAAGACTTTCCCTATATAACCTATGCAAAACCGGTGGGCCCCAATTGCAATGTGGGGTCATTTTTTGGCACCAGCGCTATAATTTTAACAATCTTCGTATAGGTCCACTAGGTGAAGCTTCATACCAAATATCTAAGACCTGGGCCTTCTAGTTTCAGGTGGAAGATTTTTTAAAAGTTTTCCCCAAATAACTTTATATTAAACCAGTGGGCCTAAGCACGGGGGATTTTTAGGCCCAGGGCTATATGTTGGACAATATTGACAGAGGTCTGCTAGTGAAGCTTCGTGTGGCAAATCAAAGACCTGGGCAATCTGGTTTCAGATTTAAAGGGTTTCTCTATATAATTAGTCCTTGTTAAACTAGTGGGACCTGGGGCGGGACAATTTTTGTCTCCAGGGCTATAATATGAACAATCTTGGTAGAGGTCCACTAGATACAACTCTATACCAAATATCAAAGACCTGGGTCTTCTGGTTTCAGACAAGAAGAATTTTGGAAGGTTTTTCCTGTAACTGTTGGGGCCCAAAGGTGGGGCCATTTTTGGCCCCATGGGTATAATTTGAACAATCTCAGTACAGGTCCACTGATGAAGCTTTATACCAAATGTCAAAGACCTTGGCTATCTGGTTTCAGACAAGAAGATTTTGAAAAATTTTCTCTATACAAGCCAATGCAAAAGCGGTGAGACCCAAGCTGGGCCACAGGGCTATAATTTGGACAACGTTGGTGTAGGTCCACTAGATGAAGCTTCTTACCAAATATCAAAGGCCTGGGCCTTCTAGTTTCAGATGACAAAATATTTAAAGGTTTTCCCTATATAAGTCTAAAACCAGTGGGCCCTAGAGCGGGGTATAATTTGAACAATCTCAGTAGAGGTCCACTGATGAAGCTTCATACCAAATGTCAAAGACCTTGGCTATCTGGTTTCAGACAAGAAGATTTTGAAAAGTTTTCTCTATACAAGCCAATGCAAAAGCGATGAGACCCAAGCTGGTCCCAAGGGCTATAATTTGGACAACGTTGGTGAAGGTCCACTAGATGAAGCTTCTTACCAAATATCAAAGGCCTGGGCCTTCTAGTTTCAGATGACAAAATATTTAAAGGTTTTCCCTATATAAGTCTAAAACCAGTTGGCCCTAGCGCGGGGGAATTTTCGGCCCCAGGGCTATTATTTGGACAATCTTGGTAGAGGTCCGCTAGATGAAGCTTCGTGCCAGTATCAATGACAGGGGCCATCAGGGTCAGACAAGAAGAATTTTAAAGGGTTTCCCTGTATAAGGGTAAGTAAAACCAGTGGGCCCTGGGGCGGGCTATTTTTTTGCTCCAGGGCTTTAATATGAACAATCTTGGTAGAGGCCCACTAGATACAACTTCATACCAAATATCAAAGAACTTGGCTTTCTGGTTTCAGACAAGAATGTTTTTGAAGGTTTTTCCTATATAAGTAAGTAAAACGGATGGGGTCCAAAAGGGACCATCTTTGGCCCCAATGCTATAATTTGAACAATCTCTGCAGAGGTCCACTAGATTAAGCTTCATACTAAATATCATAGACCTGGGCATTCTGGTTTCAGACACTGATGAGGCTTTATTAGCCGAAACTACGTAGTATGACCCATCCTCTTTCTTATGAATGTTCTCATTGCTCTTAAAGGAACTCATTTTTGATTTTTATTTTAAATGTTTTCCCAATATAAGTCTTTGTAAAACTGGTGGACACTGGTGGGAGGCGGTGGGCATTTATGGCTCCACAGTTATAATTTGAACAAACACCTGGGTCATCTTGTTTCTGACAAGAAGATTTTTAAAGGTTTCCCCTATATAAGTCTATGTACAACCGGGGGGCTCCGGTACGGGAGCATTTTTTGCCCAAGGGCTATAATTTGAACAATCTTAGTAGAGATCCACTAGATGAACTTCGTACCAAATATCAAAGATCTGGGACCTGCAGTTTCAGAGAAGAAGGTTTTTAAGCTTTCATTAAAAAAATCTATTTTAGCTTCTGTGACCTAGATGTGCAACGGACCGGAACCGTTTAAACATTTTGAAAGGGGAGCACCTAAGGATCATTCCTGTGAAGTTTGGTCAAAATCCGATCAATGGTTTATGAAATGTTGCTTGAAGAAATTATTTGTGCAAAGCACGCACACACGCACGGATGCATGAGTATGATGACTGATGCAAAGTGATCACAAAAGCTCACCTTGTCAATACGTGACAGGTGAGCTAAAAAGACTGAGGTACAAGTCTATCAGCCAGCCCTTGGCAAGCCTTACAAAGAGCTCACCATCACCATGAAAGGTCAAAGATTGCAAATGGTAGACAAGTTCACCGACCTCAGGAGCACACTGTCAAGAGCCGTGCACATTGATGATGAAGTCAATACCAGGATTGCCAAAGCTAGGGCAGCATTTGGCCGACTACGTGGTAATGTCTGGTACCGAAGTGGAATCAGACTTGACACAAAGCTGAAAGTCTACAGAGCTGTGGTGTTGCCAACACTATTGGATGCATTTGAAACATGATCAGTTTACCAACGGCATGCCGAAAGACTGAATCACTTCCATACAAAATAGAAGTGAAGGCAATGACCAGGAATCGATACAATTAACCCACTGCTCCCATCAGAGACACCAAAATGAGTGTGTGAGTGTGTGCTACAGTTTAACGTACAACCAACAACTAAGGTAATACGGAGATGGGACCTCGATTTTAATACTCATCCGAAAGTCTGGAGAAGCTCAGGATCAATCCTGCCATCCCTGGCTTATCAGGCGAGTAGCATAACCACTACACCACAGGGACTTCTAAACACATCAAGGAAAGAAACACAAACATGAAACAACAGACCCTAATGGAAACATCAATAGTGGAAAGCCAAAAGGACAGTTACTTTCCCAAAAAATGGCCAATTGGCTATCCCAAACAAAATAATACTAGACAAAGTGCCCAGTGGGGCACGTATACCCCCGGCCAATGCTATTCCCTTTTAATGGAAATAACAATTTGTCTGCGGCATTAAACCTTTCCATATACACTTTTCATCTAGTCCACTGAGAATAACTATTGCATTTCAACAAATACAGTATAGTTTATCATATCCAAAGATGAAATTGCTTGTTTTTGCTGAATAACAAAAGTTTGTGGCAAGTTGCAACAATTTTACCTGGAAAAAACAAACATAGAATAGGTTGTCATAGAACATTTGCAGCTAAAAAGTAGCTGTATTTTGCCAGAATAAAGCAATACATTTTTATTATTACTTGTATTTATTATTGTGCGCATTTCAAGAGGAAATATTATGCAAAATTTAACAGTTCTAGTCACTGTAGTTTCTAAGATCAGAAGGACCAGTACATAAGCTGACAAATCTGACAAGGGTCACAGCATAACAAAGAACAAACTAACTAATAATGAACAGATGGAAATACAAAAACTATATCGATATACATTGTATGCTAGGAGTATAATGAATATAGTTAACACAAAACTTTGACGTAATCAAAATGCCTAAGTCTTAATTATTGACCCCTAGCCCCACCCTGGGGCTTGACCCAGGAGCTTAGATATTCCATATGGAAGTTAATACTATAGCGATATTCTAAACCAAATATGAACAGAATCTAA
Organism: Lucinisca nassula; assembly: GCA_963580285.1. Lineage (NCBI taxonomy): Eukaryota > Metazoa > Mollusca > Bivalvia > Lucinida > Lucinidae > Lucinisca > Lucinisca nassula. The sequence goes on along the minus strand of OY757014.1, from coordinate 108,263,958 downwards.
CATGAGGTTACAGATAATGATCAATCAAAAAGATTTAACACAAAACTTTGACGAAAAAGTTGACAAAAACATAGACAGCCCACGCAGGGGACTGATCCAGGGGCTCAGATATTCCATATGAATGCTATAGAGATATCCTTCACCAAATATGAAGAGAATCTAACGTCGTTACAGAGATATGAGCAGTAAAAAAGGTTTAACACAAAACTTTGACGTAAATGTTAATGAACGGACGGACGGACAGCCTACCCACCCGGTACCTTGACCCACAAGCGATATTCCAAATGAAAGGTAATGCTATAGAGATATCCGGTACCAAATATGAAGAGAATCTAACATGTCGTTACAGAGATATGAGCAATCAAAAACGTTTAACACAAAACTTGGATGTAAATGTTGATGAATGGACAGACGGATGGACAGCCCACCCAGTGGCCTGACCCACGAGCTTAGATATTCCAAATGAAAGGTAATACTATAAAGATATCCTGTACCAAATATGAAGAGAATCCAACATGTGGTTACAGAGAAATGAGCTATTAAAAAGGTTTAACACAAAACTTTGACGTAAAAGTTGACGAACGGATGAACGAAGAAATGAACAAAAGAACGAACCGACGAATGGAAAGACGAAAACTGTATACCCCCTGACATACTTTGTATGCCGGGGTATAATAAGGGATACAAACACTCAAAGACAAACCATAACAAAACTAAACCATGACAGAAGAACTGCCTTGGAACGGTCAGTGAAATGAATTCCACAAAGCTGTCTTAGAAGAAAACTCTTAAGTGGCAAGACAGGATTCCAGCCACGGAAGACCTAAGCAGGCAGGGATGCAAAGTGTCGTTAAATTAGCACAGTTAAGATGCCCAGACCATGTTACCAGAATGCCTGAATGACGTTTGCCAAAGAAAATTCTCTGTGGATAACTAGAAATGGGCAAACGCTCCCATGGCGATCAGAAGAAGCTCTACAAGGACACCCTCAAAGCCTCCCTCAGGGATTTCAACATTCCAAGAAGTCGTGAGAACAAAATGCACAGGACAGAGCAAAGAGGCGAGGTCTCGTCAGAAGGGATGCAGTGAATATTGAAGCTGAGCAGAAGCGCGCACAGTGCAAAGCCAGAGCTAAGGCATCACCAACAGAGCTGTCTTCCTCTAGCCGCTGTTGCTCTGTCTGCAACAGACAGTTCAGATTTAGAATTGGTCTCATCAGCCATCACAGAACACACAAACAGTAACATTTCTCATATATGATTAAAATTGGTCATTGTCAGTAATGTCAGACGAAATATTACAGTTTGGAGTATAAATAACAAAAATACTGTCATCAGAAACATTTAAAATTGGGAGATATGAAGAATATACTATGCCACAATGGTGTCTTTTCCTACTGCCATCAAGGGTTCACAAGGGAATGGATACATCTTCAAAAGACTATGGCATGCCTGTGATTGTAGTTCTTGAGAAATGGACTTAACAATTTCGGTTGACACTAGGACAAATGGAAATTTTGACAGACTCAGGCTTTCAAGTGACTCCTTGTGAAAAAGTAGGAGAAATGTAGGAGCCTGAGATATTAAAAAGTAGGAGAAAAGTAGGAAAAAAGTAGGAACCTGATATAAAAAGTAGGAGATAATGGACACAAACATACCACCATATGTCTGACATTTTATCAGTTTTACATTTTGGGCAGTTTTATTTGTACATTTGAGTCTAATGTTTTTACATCCAAGTTAGCTGACACCTGTAAAATATTAGTGGCTAACCCATCTAGTACACTTATTCATGCCTGCAGCTTGAACTTCTGATGCTTTTGTCAAGATTTTGTCACTTGCAGATATATGTACCTAGATACTGACATATGGCAAACTATAAATTCAAATGAATTGACGAATTTTGAACATTTACATTAGTGAGAAGCATCAGCTACAAGTTGTCCAGGTGAAGGCATCAGAGCACTGCTACAATGAATTTATGTCATGCTAAACAAGACAGCAATTTAGTTGCTCACTGAAGTCAAGGCATTAAAGTATTGCTGCAATGAATTTCTGTCATGCTAGACAAGAAAGATCTCAGGTTGGTCAATCACTGCAGTTAAGGCATTGCATTACTGCTGCTTTGAATTCCTGTCATCCTCCATAAGACAGATCTCTAGTTTTTTGCTGCAAACATGCAATATCATGTAGACATTGTAGCACTGCTTCAAAGATTTTCTGCCATGCTCAACAAGACAGAACTCTAGTAAGTCACTTCAGTGCAACACAGCACTGCTGCAACAATGAATTCATCTCATGCTCAACAAGACAGAATGCTAAATGGTCATTGCAGTTAAGGCATTAAAGCATGGCAACAATGAATTACTTTCATAGAATTCTAGTTGGTCAATGCATTCAAAGCAAATTTAAGCAGCACTGCTGCAATGAATTTCTGCCATGCTATAAAAGTCAGAGCTCTAGTTGGTCACTGCAGTTAATGCATCAGCAGTTAATGCATCACAGAAGTGCTGCAATGAATTCCAGACATGCTCAAAAAGACAGAACACTAGTGGGTCACTGAAGTTAGGGCATCACAGTACTGCTGCAGTGTATCCCTTTCATGCTCAAGACAGAACTCTAGTTGATCACTGCAGTCAAGGCATTACAGCATTGCTGCAATGAATTTCTGTCTTGCTCAACAAGACTGAGCTCCAGTGGGTCACTACAGTTTAGTCATCAGACCACTGTTGCAATGTATTTCTGTCATGCTCAACAAGACTCAGCTCTATGTGGTAACTGCAGTTAAGTTATCACAGCAAATTTCTATCAAGCTAAACAAGACAGAACTCTTAGTTTGACACTGCAGTTAAGGCATCACAGCATTCCTCTTGTGCTAAACACACATCTAGTTGGCCACTGCAGTTAAGGTGTCAAAGCATTGCTGCAATGAACTCCTGTCATGCTAAACAAGATATAGCTCTAGGTGTCAAAGGCATGGTATCAAAGAATTGCTGCTATGAATTGCTGGTCAGTTAAGGCCTCAAAAAATTGCTGCAATGAATTCCTGGCATGCTTAACAAAACATAGCTCTAGCTGATCACTGCAGCTAAGAAATCAAAGCACTGCTGCTATGAACTCCTACCATGCTTAACAAGACAGAGCTCTAGCTGGGCAATGCAGTTCAGGCATCAAAGCATTGCTGCAATTAATTTTTGTCATGCTAAACATGACCTAGCTCAAGCTGGTTACTGCAGTTAAGGCACCACTGTATTGCTGAAGTGAATTTTTGTCATGCTAAAAGAGTAGACAGAGCTATAGCTGGTCACCGCAGTTAAGGCATCACTGCACTGTTGAAGTGAATTTTTGTCATGCTAAATAAAACAGAGCTATAGCTGGTCACTGCAGTTAAGGCAACACTGCACTGCTGCAATGAAATTTTGTAATGCTAAACAAGACAGAACAGTTTGTTACTGCAGTTAGGGCATGAAAGCATTGCTGTTGTGAATTTTCTACCCTTCTCAACTAGACAGAGCTCCAGTTGGTCACTAAGTTACTACACTTCTGCAAAAATTCTTGTCATGCTCAACAAAACAAAACTGTAGATGGGCATTGTAGTTTTGCTGCACATCAACATATTCAATTAGTGGTACAGCTAAAAACAAATAGTAGCCTGTCTTTGAAATTATACTTTGAAAATATTGAGTGTGGTTACTGCAACTTGTACCTTTTGAACTGTTGATTGCAAAGAATGATTAAAATACAATCTGAAATATTTGTAGAAAGTCAATCCAATACAGAAAGAATCTTAAAATATTTCAGTTGTATTGTGAACAAGTACATACATATGGAAATCAAAACCCAAATAAGTCTATCATACCTGTTAAATAATTACTTATCCCTGTAAAAAAAAAAATAGTGCTACAGAGCTCTACAATCATACCTAGTAGCTGACACCTGTTGTTTTATCTGACAGCTGAATGTCGAGGCTCATCTGTCCATATATAATGTAATAAGATGCATTGTACATTTAAGCTGAGATATATGTTCTACTTTTAAATGCTTTATTTGTTTATTTATTTATTTGGGATCTTATTTTTTGAACAAATAAAAAAAGTAGGAGAAGTAGGAGTTTTTCTGGAAAAAGTAGGAACAAAGTAGGAAGAGAACAAAAAAGTAGGAAAAGTAGGAAAAAGTAGGACTACTTGAAAGCCTGCAGACTGACAAACTGGCAATGGACAAACTCGTATATTGTTCCATATCTAAAGCAAGTGCTTAACTTCTTGTTATTGTCTCCACAGAAAACTAGTTACAGTAGAACTTCAATGGCTTGAACACCTTTGGGACAACGAAAATCTGTTCGAGACAGGGGTAGTTCGAACCACTGAGAGTTACTGTCAGGAGGCAGAACGAGCTACTTTTGGACGTTTTATCGGTGTTGTATAATGAAAATGAATGCTGTATGTACTCATTAGAATCACCTCATCCAGGGGGATTCTAATGAATACACAAAGCATAAATTTGCAAGAAAAAAGACTGAAATCTCCTTAATTATCCCACATTATTTCTAATGTAGAGAATTTCCAGTAGGGGTTCAAGAACAGATTTGACTTGGCCATGGTAAACGAGCCATCCGTGTTCGTGCCATCAAAGTTCTACTGTATATGTTATTATGTTAACACATCCGTGTCCCAAAATGATGTATTTTCTGTCTTAAGAACTAGCATCTTTAATATGCATTTTTTTTTAATATTTTTCTTATTTCTAGTCCAAACATGTATTTTGGGCGTTCAAACAAATACCCACAACCTGTTTTTGAGCAGAAATAAGACCAATAGTGTACATTGCTGTAGATGTAATTTTTTCTCTATATGTAGTGGGATTTAGAGGGCTGTACATTTCATGGACTTGTCACTGATGTGGCCTAATTGGTCGTAACTAGCTAGTTTGACCAAGAAAAATCTTGTTCACTCCACAGTTTCAGTTATGTCTTGTCACTCTTGTGGTCCTTGTTTTCAAAGGATTACATTTCTCTCGAACATATTTCACTTCACCACAGCTGCTGTGAAGGGGATGTGTGGTGGCCGTAAAATGTCTCCCTGCCCTTCATCATGGTATGGATTTAGTAATATATGATCTTCCACGTGTGGTCATCTTATATGAAATTTATGACATGAGCCTAAAGCGAGTTCCTTAGATTTTGACATGAAATGACAACAAGTGCAAGATTGTGTATATAGCTCGAACAAATTGGCCTGAGTCGGGTGAACTCTATTAACATAATTTCACCCCTGTCTGCATGCATGTATATATCTTCGTCGTTTTCCAAAGATGGCGATATTGTTAAACAATATATAGAAGTCGGTAAATGGGTCGCTTTTCACTAGATGCCGACAATTCACTAAAAATTATCGAAAGCCGACATATTAGTAAATAGCATTTACTAATGTATTCCTTGCATAAAGGTCAGTCTCAGGTCAATCTGTTCGAACTTTATCATTTAACAATTTTAAATTTGATTTAAATGTTGAAGAAGTTCGAATAAATTTCAGAAAAATTGTCATTGATAGCATCATGGTTTTAAATTGGTTTATTGACATTTCAAGATTAATACACTTATTTCAAGCAGATTGTCCATCAGATGTGGATAAAACCTGGAGTACTCGGAGAAAAACAACCTGACCTTCTGCTTAAGATCTTGGCATCTCGCAAGTTACCTAAGCAACCCACAGCCTAGGGAGACCTAATGATCACTGAGGCCTGTTAACATCATGATGTTACATGCAAGTAGCCATGTATTGTTGCTTCCAATTTTGTGGGACTTTTACCCGACATTGAGATGGAATGACATCCCAAGCCCTGTCGCCCAATGAAACCAATAGGGTTTATAAACATGGATGGTCCAACTTTTGCGCACCGCTTTGCCTGGGCAGGCTTAGATCCTCTAAGCTGTTTACCAGTACTCTTGTGTGGGTCGGATTCAGCTCTGTGTGGAAGCATCATGCAGCCCATATATTTCTCAAAGCCCCGATGGACAGGGGCTGTACACATGTGTGGTCACATGATTTTATAACATGACATTGATCACACGACATTAACCACTAAATAAAACATGTGGTATTATAATTTTTATTACATGACATTAACCACTAAATAACACGTGATCATATGACTTTTATGACCCGACTTTATCCGCTAGATGACAATAACATTATATGAAAAAAACATTATATTATATCTTAGGCTGGCACAACTAATCAGATAATTGAATTAAAAATCAATAAACTCCAGAAAAATACTTACTAATACGGTTTCCTTATTAATTGCTCATGAAATTTCTTTATCTATTTTACATTATTTTCCTATACAAAGGGACATATTGTTACTGTCTTGTGCATTTTGAGTTGTAGCTTTGTTAAAATAAGTCATCCAAAGCATAACTGGAAACATGTATGCATAGAATGATCTGGAGCCTCACAATCAAAATGAATTATGCTTAAGAATGTTATATAGTGAAAGTCAATGCTCAGACATTAAGCCAGAAAGGTCAAATTATGACAAAACATTCAACATGTTCAATGATTAGTATGTGAGTATTGATTACTACGACAGAATTGATAATCGACTATCATTTCAGCTCTGATTAGCCGTCCTAGAATTTAACCCTTAGCCTACTGTTCACAACAACCCCTATCTTTGCAAACAGTGTAGATCCAGATTAGATGGATTTTGAAGAAGCCAGCCATCTGATCAGGATCTACCCTGTCATTTAGTTTCTGAATGGAATGAATACAGTATATCAAGTAATATGATTGGTTGACAGTCAGCAGGATATGGGTTAATAAAATGGATGTGTTTTATCTTTGAAAACCTGCATGCCCTCTGTATTTCCTCAAAGACTTTCCAGTACCAACATCAAACAACATCACCGTCTTGTCCATTGAACAGGAGCATATCTGACTGTTATCAGAGGAACTCTGGGCATCCAACACCTCGTAACCATGTCCAATGTAAGACTTCAGAATGAGACCACGATGAGGATTCCATAGTTTCACACTCTTGTCGCTACCACAGGTCAAACAGTAGGATCCATCAACTACAAAATATATGTGGCTGTACATTATGATAAAACATCCATAAGTGTGTGTGTGAATTCGGTTTAACCCTTTCCCACTCATATACGTGTTTTTACGTGTCTGCACCCCCCCCCCCCCCCATTTTTAGCCCCAGAAGCACCTAAAATCTGCATTTCTACCCCTGGATAGTTATGTTTGCTTTAGGATTTGTTGGAAAAAAAGGGCCTGTTTTTTCGCGCGCCTCCCCACTAAAAATATTCCAGGGGGGGGGGTTGAAGGGGGCAACACCCCCTCACATCCCGAAAATTTTTTGGGTGTATGGCCCAACCGGCCGCTAAAATTTATATCTGAGGGTGTCTGGGGTCAAAATGCCTGAAAATTGATGCTGATAAAACATGGTGCAAACAGTGAAAATGGCCAGTGCCAAACACCTTAATATGTTGCCTTGACAGCTGTGTGAAGATTAAAATGTGGTCAAAAATTCATGTGAAAACACACTTTTTGCCAACTTTGAGATGCCTCCTCTTTACCGTGACAACAATGATCAAGTCATGAAAGGTTGCAGTTGAAAGGCTTCTGCCCAATGAACATTCATACCGAGTTTGGTGTAAAACAGACCACCCATTATGAAACAATGGCTAGTTGAAGTTGCTGTCAGGTGCAACACTGTGAAAATCAGCGAAATTCACAAAATCCCTGAGTGGTAAAGGGTTAATGAAGAAAATCCCAACTGACCAAAATAATGTTTTTTCATCATCTTATTGCAAGAAACAATATTTCAGATATAATTAATGCATTTTAGACTAAAATTCAGTATGTGCCCAGATTTCAGTTAACCCTTTCCCACTCAGATACGTGTTTTTACGTGTCTGCACCCCACCCCCCCCCCCCATTTTAAGCCCCAGAAGCACCTAAAATCTGCATTTCTACCCCTGGATAGTTATGTTTGCTTTAGGATTTGTTGGGAAAAAAAGTGGCCTGTTTTTTTGCCCCCCCCACACTAAAAATATTCTATGGGGGATTGAAGGGTGCGGGGGGAAACGCCCCCCTCACATCCCGAAAAAGTTTTGGGTGTATGGCCTAACCGGCCGCTAAAATTTATATCTGAGGGTGTCTGGGGTCAAAAATGCCTGAAAATTGATGCTGATAAAACATGGTGCAAACAGTGAAAATGGCCAGTGCCAAACACCTTAATTGTTGCCTTGACAGCTGTGTGAAGATTAAAATGTGGTCAAATTCATGTGAATTTTGCCAACTTTGAGATGCCCCCTCTTTACCATGACAACAATGATCAAGTCATGAAAGGTTGCATTTGAAAGGTTACTGCCCAATGAACATTCATACCGAGTTTGGTGTAAAACAGACCATCCATTATGAAACAATGGCTAGTTGAAGTTGCTGTCAGGTGCAACACTGTGAAAATCAGTGAAATTCACAAAATCCCTGAGTGGTAAAGGGTTAACGTCACTTTCAACAATTTTTCAGTCATATCACGACGGTGTCTGGTTGCGACAGGGAGCTCAATGCTCACTTTTATAGTGCTGCCTCACTGAAGTATCATGTCCCAGACACATTACATGATACCACACCCAGTTACATTATCCTGATACTAGGTCGACCAGTCCTAGCTCTTCCCTGTAAATCTGAGTGCCAAGCGAGGAGCAATTAGAACCATTTTTAACGACTTTGGTATGTCGCGGCCCGGGATCAAACCCGTGACCTCCCGTTCCCGTTCCCCGGAGCAGACACTCTACCAACTGAGCTATCGGGGCCGGAACACATCCATAAGACAGTGCATTCTTTCATATCTCCAAAAACAGTTGCTTTTCTGGTGAAACGTGTTATATTTTTTCTTATAAATACTCCAAACTTAGGTTGATGGTGCTTGTTACAATCGCCTAATTGAGCACCCACAATCATAAACAAGGCAAACAAGATTAGCTTTTACAAAAAGCTGGGTCTACACTTTGCACATATTAAATGTGAATGTCTATAGTTATAGTCCAGAAATGTGTTTTATACATTTAATTGTCTTTGGCAATATTCTAATTTCCAGTCTGCACCCAGGATCCTGACGATTGAAGTATAATGTCCGAAATGTTAATGTTGCAAATTCTGTATTCACCTTATTTGCATTATCTGCTGGTTCCTAGACTTAAGATTATATGTGTTGGAAAAACAGGTAACCAGACCCCCCTGACCTTGAAAGGTCAGGGGGGGTCTGGTTACCTGTTTTTCCAATATTGACAATGTGCAAGCTGGGAGCCAGCAAATAATGCAAATATGGTGAATACATTTTCATCTTTAAAACGGCATATGTGCAACTTTAATATCAGGGCCTGACAAACATGACAAATCCATTGCCCAGCTACCTAGGACAAGTCCAAATTTTGGCTGAGCAAGTGATTTTTTATTTCACTTGCTCAGAAAATGTATAGAATATACAGGGAATATTCTAATACTGAGCGATTTTCAAGATACTGTGGAGTGCCGGGCATGTGGTTGAAACTTTGATTTGTCAGGCCCTGAATATGCTCGTATCTTATCCAAAGGAATGCTTGAAAACTGTTGTAGAAGTAAAGTAGACAACTTTCCTACACTGTACAGTGTAGGAAAGTTGTCTACTATAGAAGACTAATTGAAAATTAGCCAAACATTTCGCTAATTGCGAGGCAAGTTTTTTTTTTTTAGCTCACCAGAGCGGAAGGCTCCTGGGTAGCTTATAGGCAGTGGTCCGTCGCAGTCTCGACTGCTCGCAAATATGGGCTTGTACAGATGTGCTAGTAATTCTGTGCCAGAGCAGCTGCTCTGCCCTTGGGCCTCTTTTAGTGTGAAAGCTTATACTTGTTATGAGCCGCTTTTTTCTCCTTGTGAAAGCTTATACTTGTTGCAAAAATATAAAGGTCAACATGCATTGTGGTTAATTAATGGCTGTACTTCCGTGTTAAACCCTACTTGTATGTATATAATGTCTATGCACATGTGCGTAGACAATAATGATTAGACCCGTAAACCCCCACTTTTCTCTATATAAAGAGAGGTTCAGGTGTGTCTTCATTTCAAAGACTTAATAACCTGATGGTTAAGTGGACAAAATTACCACATCATGTCAGCAAGTCTGTGTGATGTGTATCTTCTTATATACGGATAATGTGTTTACAAGGGTATACAGTCATTTAGTTTTATTAAAATTGTGGATATACATACAAGTGCCTGAATGAAAGGCCAAGGCAGAAAGACGGAATGTAAATACTTCTGTGAAATTTTTAATAGTAATATGTGAAAGGTCAATACAAATACAGTAAAATTCCTATATTAAGACCACCTTTGGGACTGTTCAAATGTGGTCTTTAAGACCACTTTTGAACAGTTGCAAAGGTGGCCTTTATTAGGAGATACTGGGTGTTGAAAGCACGAAGAAAGAATAACTGAAGCCTTCTCAATAAGCATTTAAAAACAAATTTAGTCTTAATTTTAGGTGGAAGACTTATTGAATTTTACTATACATGTATATTGTCACCCATGTATTCAAGGGAGTCTGAGTATGTTTGCTTCTTTCATTCAGACCAAAAAACACATACTAGTTCTTTTTACTGTGTGTTAAAACCTGTGGCTTTACCCAAATAAACTAGACTGCACTGTCGTTGGAGAATGACTAAAATACCCCCCCATGGGCTTTTTTTACTGTGGGTTCAACAAAAACCTGTGGCTTTACCCAAATAAACTAGACTGTGCTGTCGTTGGAGCATAACTAAAATACCCCCGCCATGGGCTTTTTACTGTGCGTTCAACAAAAACCTGGGCTTTACCCAAATAAACTAGACTGCACTGTCGTTGGAAGATGACTAAAATACCCCCCGCCATGGGCTTTTTACTGTGGGTTCAACAAAAACCTGTGGCTTTACCCAAATAATCTAGACTGGGCTGTCTTTGGAGAATGACTAAAATACCCCCGCCATGAGCCTTTTTACTGTGGGTTTAACAAAAACCTGTGGCTTTACCCAAATAAACTAGACTCGGCTGTCGTTGGAGAATGAGTAAAATACACCCGGCATGGGCGTTTTACTGCGGGTTCAACAAAAACCTGTGGCTTTACCCAAATAAACTAGACTGGGCTATTGTTGGAGAATGACTTAAATACGCCCGCCATGGGCATTTTACTGTGGGTTCAACAAAAACCTGTGGCTTTACCCAAATAAACTAGACTGGGCTATCGTTGGAGAATAACTAAAATACGCCCGCCATGGGCGTTTTACTGCGGGTTCAACAAAAACCTGTGGCTTTACCCCAAATAAACTAGACTGGGCTATCGTTGGAGAATGACTAAAATACGCCCGCCATGGGCGTTTTACTGCGGGTCCAACAAAAACCTGTGGCTTTACCCAAATAAACTAGACTGGGCTATTGTTGGAGAATGACTAAAATACGCCCGCCATGGGCGTTTAACTGCGGGTTCAACAAAAACCTGTGGCTTTACCCCAAATAAACTAGACTGGGCTATCGTTGGAGAATGACTAAAATACGCCCGCCATGGGCGTTTTACTGCGGGTCCAACAAAAACCTGTGGCTTTACCCAAATAAACTAGACTGGGCTATCCTTGGAGAATGACTAAAATACGCCCGCCATGGGCGTTTTACTGCGGGTTCAACAAAAACCTGTGGCTTTACCCAAACTAGAGCTGTCAGTGAAACTGACTAGGGCCCCGGCAGCGCTATCAGATATTTGTGGACGGACAGACGGATGGACAGATTGATTACTATAGGGCACCCACACTTTCAGTGCGGGGCCCTAATAAACTAGACTGGGCTATCGTTGGAGAATGAATAAAATATGCCCGCCGTGGGCGTTTTACTGCTGGTTCAACAAAAACCTGTGGCTTTACCCAAATAAACTAGACTGGGCTATCGTTTGAGAATGACTAAAATACGCCCGCCATGGGCGTTTTACTGCGGGTTCAACAAAAACCTGTGGCTTTACCCAAATAAACTAGACTGGGCTATTGTTGGAGAATGACTAAAATACGCCCGCCATGGGCGTTTTACTGCGGGTTCAACAAAAACCCGTGGCTTTACCCAAATAAACTAGACTGGGCTATCGTTGGAGAATGACTAAAATACCCCCGCCATTGGATATTTGCTGTGGGTTCAACAAAAACCTGTGGCTTTACCAAAATAAACTAGACTGGGCTATCGTTGGAGAATGACTAAAATACGCCCGCCATGGGCGTTTTACTGCGGGTTCAACAAAAACCTGTGGCTTTACCCAAATAAACTAGACTGGGCTATCGTTTGAGAATGACTAAAATACGCCCGCCATGGGCGTTTTACTGCGGGTTCAACAAAAACCTGTGGCTTTACCCAAATAAACTAGACTGGGCTATTGTTGGAGAATGACTAAAATACGCCCGCCATGGGCGTTTTACTGCGGGTTCAACAAAAACCCGTGGCTTTACCCAAATAAACTAGACTGGGCTATCGTTGGAGAATGACTAAAATACCCCCGCCATTGGGTATTTGCTGTGGGTTCAACAAAAACCTGTGGCTTTACCAAAATAAACTAGACTGGGCTATCGTTGGAGAATGACTAAAATACGCCCGCCATGGGCGTTTTACTGCGGGTTCAACAAAAACCTGTGGCTTTACCCAAATAAACTAGACTGGGCTGTCGTTGGAGAATGACTAAAATACCCCCGCCATGGGCTTTTTTACTGTGGGTTCAACAAAAACCTGTGGCTTTACCCAAATTAACTAGACTGCACTGTCGTTGGAGAATGACTAAAATACGCCCGCCATGGGCTTTTTACTGTGGGTTCAACCAAAACCTGTGGCTTTACCTAAATAAACTAGACTGGGCTGTCGTTGGAGAATGACTAAAATACCCCCGCCATGGGCTTTTTACTGTGGGTTTAACAAAAACCTGTGGCTTTACCCAAATAAACTAGACTGGGCTATCGTTGGAGAATGACTAAAATATCCCCCGCCATGGGCTTTTTACTGTGGGTTTAACAAAAACCTGTGGCTTTACCCAAATAAACTAGACTGGGCTGTCGTTGGAGAATGACTAAAGCACCCCTCCCCACCATTAGCAAGTGACAATCAAGCATTTTTGAGCAATAGGCCTACTCCGGTAGTAGCTGATAAGCATATGCTGTGTGTAAAGTTTACCTCATTGGGTACAAACAGCTAGAATATCATATAGCTATGCACTAGGAGAAGCTGTCAAATTCCTTTCTTTGTTTATTTTTGTCTGTCAATATTGACCTGATATAAGATATATTTCATTCATGAAAGAGTGATTTGATAGTATTGGAAGGAATTATGATTTTATTTTAACATCTGGCTATTTATTTAATTTAATGTGCATATCTTATACAAGACATTGTTAACTAATAAGTGTGCTTGACAGAAATGTAGAATTGTTTGTTTGCATTGAGGTTTTACGTCCCCGTCAACACTATTTGGGTCATTTCGGAGACATTGCTTCCATTTTGTGGGACTATTACCCAACATCGAGATGAAATGACATCTCAAGCCCTGTCGCTCAATGAAACCAAAAGACTCACGCTATTTTGCCAGGCAGGCTTAGTCCTTCTAAGTCGCTTACCAGTACTCATGTGTGGACAGCTTCAGCTCTGCGTGGAAGCACCATGCAGCCCAATCTATTTCTGCAAGCCCCGATGGGCGGGTGCGGGGAAAATGTAGAAGTGATAGTTGCTACAGACAAAATGCACACATGGAGGGAGTGAAATATTTCCCACATGCACACATGGAGGGAGTGAAATATGTCCCCCATTTCCAAAGCTACGGATGAAACTTGATAGATGTAGATTATGGATCGAAGTCTCATCACGAAAATACGCCTATATAATTTTGTCCAAGTAAAAATTGGGTTTACAGAGGTATATATTTTTTTTATTTCTGACCAAAAACCTAGATTGACATTGTGGATACTCGTTACTGAACTGTGTCGCTGAGGCGGTTCTAACGAGTTCCCATTATTTATGTTTTGAGAAGAAATTTGAAATATCAATTTCTTATATAAAAATTTTCAATTTGTTGGTGTTAAAATTTCGAAATCTGCGCAAGACCCCATGAAAAACTGATCACAGATATGATTGGTAATCATCATTGGGTATGCTTATTATAAAAGTTAGTTATTAGGTGGAGCACAGAAATTCCTACAATTTACATGTGCACCAAGCAGAGACTACTATGCAACATGCACATTTGCATAGTTTGATCGGTGTCTCTACTGTCACATTGAGAATTTGTGCACATCAGAATCACTGAAGTGACACCAGAAGGCTGATTTAAGTCACTTCTAGACTTAAAGTTTGCGAGCTCAAATTTATGACAGTTATTCATGATATAGCGGTAGATCTTTTTATAATATAAATATCGCTTCTAGTTTCATAGGGCGGCAGGGCTTGAGATGTCGTTTCATCTCAATGTACCACAAAATTGGAAGTAACATCTCCAGAATGATCTGGGGACGTTAGACCTCATAACAAACAAAAAAAATATAAATATATGGGATGAATCTAATGTCATTGTGGCTGATCAGGGTCTATATTGTGGCAATACTGTCCAATCTGCAAGATAGAATTTGTCCCTTAAAACTTCGTCTCTGTCTTCCAATAAACCATCAGGGTCTACCTCATGTTAAGTTTGACACAATTCTCACAAAGTTCTGCCAAATCAATCTTCTTTTGATTACTGAAAATGACTCCGCAATTCTTCAAAAACTGCTGTAACTCTTTGACAGACTTTTTATTAAAATTTGTAGAACTCATATTCTTCCTAATATCATTAATTAGCCAAATAAACTAAGGACAGTGAACCAAGGTCAGACTATTTCCATAGAAAATCCATTAGATTCATACAGCAGCTGTCAGATTTTGTACCCAATGATGCTGTGTGTAGTATCTGATACCTGTGTAGATAGCACTGCCGGATAAGCTCTATTGAGGAGCTTGTATAAAATTTCATGAACAATTGGTCGTGACTCCCATGAAAGGCGTCGGATTTTGACGAATTTGACGGATTTTGATTGAACTCGGGCGAGATCTCATGGATGCAGACATGTAGTTTGGTGAAAATTGGTAGGTAAACACAGACTTTAGAATCCGAAAACGGCTAATTACACAGCATTATTTGAACAACAAAGGGCCCTAACTCCCGTGATACCATCAGATTATGATGATGATCGAACTCGTGTGAGGTCTCATGGATGCAATGCCATGTATCAAGTTTGGTGGAAATTGGTGAGTAAACACAAACTGAAGAGTCCGGAAACGACCAATTTCAGCATTATTTGAAGAACAAAGGGCCACAACTCCCATGATACATCAGCCCCCGCCCATCGGGGCTTGAAGGAATATATGGGCTGTATGATGCTTTCACGCAGAGCTGAAACCGACCCGCACACGAGTCCTGGTAAACAGCTTAGAGGATCTAAGCCTGTCCAGGAACCGCGGTGCGACGCGGACCGTCTATGCTTATATTAAAACCATATTGGTTTCATTTGGCTACAGGGCTTGAGATGTCATTTCATCTCAATGTCGGGTGAAAGTCCCACAAATTTGGAAGCAATGTATCAAAAAAAATGACCTTTACAGTGTTGACAGGGATGTTAAACCTCAAATCAAGCAAACAAAATAACATGATACATGTCAGATTTTGACGGTGATCGAACTCTTACAAGGTATCATGTATACAAAGCCAAGTATTAAGTTTGGTGGAAATCAGTAGGTAAACAGAGACTGTACAGTCCGGAAAGGCTAATTTCAGCATTATTTGAGAACAAGAGGGCCCTGAATTGATCACTTGATTTCAAACTGACGTTTTTCTATTTGAAGCTCCGGTGGTCATTTTTCCATCAGATTCAGAGCCAAGCCGTTTTAACTACTTTGATTAAAGGTCACCTAAGCAACATTCCTTAGAGGTTTGAATGAAATTGACCCAGGCGTGTGGGAGGAGTAGTTATTTGAAGAGTTTTCCTTTTTAAGCCTTGGTGACCATCTTGTTCATCGGAGCAGAACGATTTTAGTTATTTTTGGAAAGAGGCACCTAGGAATTATTCCAGTGAAGTTTAGGTGAAATTGGTAGAAGGGTTTTGGAAACGTCAGCGTTATAAACAAATAAATGACATATTTCTAAATTGGCCTAGGGGAAAGAAAGTAGTTGTGTAAAGATTTTTCTATTTTTTAGCTTTGACAGCCGCCATCTTGTTCGTCGGAGCACAGGGATTTTAGCTATTTTGGTACAGAGCCATCTAGGCAACATTCCTGTAAAGTTTAAGTGAAATTAAGCCAATGTTTTAGGAGGTGTTAGCATTTTAAGCAATTTGTTGAGTTTCTTTTCTATTGGAAAAGAACCAGGTTTGGGAGTGGTCGTTTAAAAATTTTCCTAGTTTTAGCTCTGGTGGCCATCTTGTTCATTGGAGCAGAACAATTTTAGCTTTTTTGGTAGGGAGCAACCTAGGCAACATTCCTGTGAAGTTTTGGCGAAATTGGCCCAAGGATTTAGGAGGAGTTAGCTTTTCAAGCAAATGGTTGACGTTTTTCTATTTATAACTCTGGTAGCCATCTTGCTCATCGGAGCCGAACCGTTTTAACAATATTGGCTCACCTCAGCAACACTCAGCATAAAGTTTGAATGAAACTGGCCCAGGGGTATGGGAATAGTAGTCATTTTAAGAATTTTCTATGTTTTAGCCCTGTTGGCTATCTTATTCATTGGAAAAAAATTTTAGCAATTTTGTTATAAAGCCACCAAGGCAACATTCCTGTGAATTTTAAATGAAATTGGCCCGAGGTTTAAAGAGAAGTCTTTTAAAGCAAATTGTTGACGACAGGCAAGGCACAATATAGGGATCAACCATGGTTTTTCATGCATTAACATTTGCCGGATCCTGAGGAAGCTGTTTGAACATGAGGCCGCTAGGCCGAATGTTCAAATATCTTCCGAGGGATCCGGCAAATGTTAATGCAATGAAATAACCATGGATGTTCATTGTTCTTGCATAACTTACGAATCCGACACCAAATTTTGACGAAAACTCCCTAAAGCTCCATATAAATTCCATATAAACTCTTCAAATGCGACAGGCAAACCAAAATAGCGGCCAGTTCAGAATGTTGTTTACAATGACGTTGTCATGCAGTCACATCATAGAACCCTAAAACGCTACGTTCAGGGCGATAATGTTACGTTGCTCAACGTAAGGTAAACAAAGCAAGGCCCGTCTTGTGATATCAAAAGCTCAAAATCCATGTTCAAACAGCACGCGAATTTCATGATTTGAACATGGTTTTGCTGTTTGAGCACGGCTTTCTGTCCATTTGATAATGGCTTCAAACAGCCATGCGCATAGGTATTTATGCAAGAACAGTCATTCACTGATCACAACAGCTCACCATGTGCACCCTGTGCTCATGCAGTTGTCGGACTCGACATAAATGATATATTGTTGACAGGGTTGTTAAACCTAACGAGAGGGCCATAATGGCCCTGGATTGCTCACCTGATATTTATTGTACAGATAAAGTGGTAGGTAATATAAGGTGGAGTGGATGGTTTGAGCCATTTTGGTTGAGAGTGACCCAAGGAACATTTTTGTGAAATCATTTCAAAATCAGTCTACCTATTTAGTAGTAGAAGTCATTTTAAAGCCTGTTTATTGTTTAGTTTTGGTGGCTATTATGTTCAGTGGAGCGAAATCAATTTGAGAAATTTTATCACAGGGTCACCCATGGATCATTCCTTCCAAATTGTTTTCTTTCTGATGATGAAGTGTTCAAAAGTTCCCTTCTACAGAGCTGACTTTTATGTTACTATCTGGGCACCTTCTGGACATTGAGGGTCAGGTCCTAGTGCATGGAGATAAATTTGCTCAGTCTAACTTACAATGCCTCGTTGTGACAAGGAGGTGGGGGTGGGGAAGTGTGTTTGGGGGGATGGCAAGAATTGGCATAAAATGCTAGACATCTGAGTCAGCGGTTCCCTTTGATCATACAGAGTTGACTTGTATGTCACTATCTGTACACATTGTGGACATTGACAGTCAGGTCCTTAGTGCAACAGAAGGAGATGAAGCGGCTCAGTATTAATAATAATGTCACATGGTGACAAAAGGAGGGGGAAGGGTGGTTATGTGTCAGTGGTTCCCTTTGACAATACAGAGCTGACTTGTACGTGTCACTGTCTAGGCACCTTGTGGACATTGAGGGTCCGGTCCTAGTGCACCAGACAGAGATGAACCGGCTCAGCCTTAACCCTATATAAAATCAGTGGGCTCTGGGGCAGGTCCATTTTTACCACATGGGGTTATAATTTGGACAATCTTGGTAGAGGACAACTAGAGGAAGCTTCATTCCAAATATATAAGACTTTGGCCTTCGGGTTTCAGGCAAGAAGGTATTTAAAGTTTTTACCCTGTGTAAAACCGGTGGGCCCTGGGATGGGGCCATTTTTGACCGAATGACTATGATTTGAATAATCTTAGTAGAGGTCAGCCACATGAAGCTTCAAGCAAAATATCAAAGACCTGAGCCTTGTGGTATCAGACAAGAAGATTTTTAAAGGTTTGCCATATATGTCTAAGTAAAACCCGTGGGGCCTTGGGCGGGACCACCTTTGGCCCCAGGGCTATAATTTGAACAACATAGCAGAGGTCCACCAGATGAAGCATCATACCAAATATCAAAGACCTGGTCCTTCTGGTTTCAGACAAGATTTTTTAAAGATTTTTGACCCAAGGGCTATAATTTGAATAGAGCTCTGCTTCATGAATCTTCACACCAAATATCAAAGACTTGGGCCTTGCAGTTTCAGAGAAGATTTTTTTAAGACTTTCCCTTTTTAAGTCAATGTAAAACCAAAGGGCCTTGGGACGGGGACATTTCTGGCCCCAGGGCTATAATTTGAACAATCTTGATAGAGGTCCACAAGACGAAGCTTCATACCAAATATCAAACATCTGAGCCTTCTGGTTTCAGACAAGAAGATGTTTCTTATAAGTCTTTTCCATATAGATGTTAGTCTATGTAATACCAGTGGGCCTCGGGGCAGGGGCATTTTTGGTCCCAGGGGCCGCTGGGTTTGGGAAAAACAGCTCGCTGATATTTATATTTGGGAATTTAAATCAGCTGTAACTTTTTCAATTTTTGTTCAATTTTCATGAAATTTTTATCAAAATGTAGCACATCATCAGAAATTGGGAAATCTGTTATAAAGTTTGGGAATATCTGTCTCTAAATTGGGAAAAATAGGGGTCGATTACCGGCCCCAAAGTTGCACTAGGAAAATCCCTGCAGGGCTATTATTTGAACAATCTTGAGAGGTCCACTAGACGCAGCTTCATACAAATATCAAACACCTGAGACTTCTGGTTTCAGACAAGAAGATTTTTAAAGGTTTTCCCTATATAAGTCAATGCAAAACCAAAGGGCCCTGGAGCGAGATTACTTTGAGCCCCAATTAGCAGGATTAAACTGTTACACTTTGGTTATAAATTTTTTACCTATTTATCTATGTGAAGTGGTTTGCATGCGGAGCATGCTCTATTAGTTCCATGTATTACCGCTATTCATCTCAGGTATCCGATAATATTAGCGCCCTATCGGTCGCGTCGGCGTCTTTGAACTTAACAGTGCTCAGCATGACTTGCAGCGCATTTATAAAAGATATTTTGCGTCCCTGCCTGGTAATTTTTGCGGTCGTTGCCGCACTTGCCGAAAGTACCGGTACAGCCAAAAAGTACCACCTGAAGTAAATACCGCGGTTTACCAGTGCACCGGTTTTACCAAGCTACCCTACTAGTCACAACACCTCATTTTTCTTTTCTCCTATTACTGCTTCTCGCTCACATCTGAGCATTACAAGCAGGATTTCCTGGGTAGTAACCGGTACTTTTATTTTATTTTTTTTAAGCAAGGTGGATGAAGTGGCTTGCTCAAGGCACAACACTTTGAGGTGCTAACTGGCAAAATGGCTAGGAAAAGAACTTTTGAGATTCTTTATTTGGGCTGTCATAATCATGGCGAACGTGAAATGACGTGTAAAAATACACCTTATTTGCATTATCTGCTGGTTCCTAGTCTGAAGATTATTAGTGTTGGTAAAACAGGTAACCAGACCCCCCCCCCCCCCCCGATATTGTCTGGTTGCCTGTTTTTCCGATATTGCCAATGTGCAAGCTGGGAGCCAGCAAATAATGCAAATATGGTGAATATTCCAAATATATAAAATAATTAATATTCAACAGGTACTCTGTAGAAAAAAAAACAACATGTATCTTATAAAATCTGGCTGCCGAATCGACCCAGACCGAAACGACTCGGGACCAAAACGACCCACTCATTTCTCCTAAAATCTAATATTTTTTTTCAATCATACTTTTCTTTTTCTGGCGCCCACAGCTGCACATAATCCTCGCAAGAGGGTGCTGCAGGATATATAGATGTTGTTGTTGTTGTATATCTATAAGGCATTTTTTCGCTGCCTATAAACTCATGGTACTTAAGTAAGTCACTTGTGCATTTCCCTATGTGGGGGTGGGGAAGTGTGTTTGGGGGGATGGCAAGAATTGGCATAAAATGCTAGACATCTGAGTCAGCGGTTCCCTTTGATCATACAGAGTTGACTTGTATGTCACTATCTGTACACATTGTGGACATTGACAGTCAGGTCCTTAGTGCAACAGAAGGAGATGAAGCGGCTCAGTATTACTAATAATGTCACATGGTGACAAAAGGAGGGGGAAGGGTGGTTATGTGTCAGTGGTTCCCTTTGACAATACAGAGCTGACTTGTACGTGTCACTGTCTAGGCACCTTGTGGACATTGAGGGTCCGGTCCTAGTGCACCAGACAGAGATGAACCGGCTCAGCCTTAACCCTATATAAAATCAGTGGGCTCTGGGGCAGGTCCATTTTTACCACATGGGGTTATAATTTGGACAATCTTGGTAGAGGACAACTAGAGGAAGCTTCATTCCAAATATATAAGACTTTGGCCTTCGGGTTTCAGGCAAGAAGGTATTTAAAGTTTTTACCCTGTGTAAAACCGGTGGGCCCTGGGATGGGGCCATTTTTGACCGAATGACTATGATTTGAATAATCTTAGTAGAGGTCAGCCACATGAAGCTTCAAGCAAAATATCAAAGACCTGAGCCTTGTGGTATCAGACAAGAAGATTTTTAAAGGTTTGCCATATATGTCTAAGTAAAACCCGTGGGGCCTTGGGCGGGACCACCTTTGGCCCCAGGGCTATAATTTGAACAACATAGCAGAGGTCCACCAGATGAAGCATCATACCAAATATCAAAGACCTGGTCCTTCTGGTTTCAGACAAGATTTTTTAAAGATTTTTGACCCAAGGGCTATAATTTGAATAGAGGTCTGCTTCATGAATCTTCACACCAAATATCAAAGACTTGGGCCTTGCAGTTTCAGAGAAGATTTTTTTAAGACTTTCCCTTTTTAAGTCAATGTAAAACCAAAGGGCCTTGGGACGGGGACATTTCTGGCCCCAGGGCTATAATTTGAACAATCTTGATAGAGGTCCACAAGACGAAGCTTCATACCAAATATCAAACATCTGAGCCTTCTGGTTTCAGACAAGAAGATGTTTCTTATAAGTCTTTTCCATATAGATGTTAGTCTATGTAATACCAGTGGGCCTCGGGGCAGGGGCATTTTTGGTCCCAGGGGCCGCTGGGTTTGGGAAAAACAGCTCGCTGATATTTATATTTGGGAATTTAAATCAGCTGTAACTTTTTCAATTTTTGTTCAATTTTCATGAAATTTTTATCAAAATGTAGCACATCATCAGAAATTGGGAAATCTGTTATAAAGTTTGGGAATATCTGTCTCTAAATTGGGAAAAATAGGGGTCGATTACCGGCCCCAAAGTTGCACTAGGAAAATCCCTGCAGGGCTATTATTTGAACAATCTTGAGAGGTCCACTAGACGCAGCTTCATACAAATATCAAACACCTGAGACTTCTGGTTTCAGACAAGAAGATTTTTAAAGGTTTTCCCTATATAAGTCAATGCAAAACCAAAGGGCCCTGGAGCGAGATTACTTTGAGCCCCAATTAGCAGGATTAAACTGTTACACTTTGGTTATAAATTTTTTACCTATTTATCTATGTGAAGTGGTTTGCATGCGGAGCATGCTCTATTAGTTCCATGTATTACCGCTATTCATCTCAGGTATCCGATAATATTAGCGCCCTATCGGTCGCGTCGGCGTCTTTGAACTTAACAGTGCTCAGCATGACTTGCAGCGCATTTATAAAAGATATTTTGCGTCCCTGCCTGGTAATTTTTGCGGTCGTTGCCGCACTTGCCGAAAGTACCGGTACAGCCAAAAAGTACCACCTGAAGTAAATACCGCGGTTTACCAGTGCACCGGTTTTACCAAGCTACCCTACTAGTCACAACACCTCATTTTTCTTTTCTCCTATTACTGCTTCTCGCTCACATCTGAGCATTACAAGCAGGATTTCCTGGGTAGTAACCGGTACTTTTATTTTATTTTTTTTAAGCAAGGTGGATGAAGTGGCTTGCTCAAGGCACAACACTTTGAGGTGCTAACTGGCAAAATGGCTAGGAAAAGAACTTTTGAGATTCTTTATTTGGGCTGTCATAATCATGGCGAACGTGAAATGACGTGTAAAAATACACCTTATTTGCATTATCTGCTGGTTCCTAGTCTGAAGATTATTAGTGTTGGTAAAACAGGTAACCAGACCCCCCCCCCCCCCCCCGATATTGTCTGGTTGCCTGTTTTTCCGATATTGCCAATGTGCAAGCTGGGAGCCAGCAAATAATGCAAATATGGTGAATATTCCAAATATATAAAATAATTAATATTCAACAGGTACTCTGTAGAAAAAAAAACAACATGTATCTTATAAAATCTGGCTGCCGAATCGACCCAGACCGAAACGACTCGGGACCAAAACGACCCACTCATTTCTCCTAAAATCTAATATTTTTTTTTCAATCATACTTTTCTTTTTCTGGCGCCCACAGCTGCACATAATCCTCGCAAGAGGGTGCTGCAGGATAAATAGATGTTGTTGTTGTTGTATATCTATAAGGCATTTTTTCGCTGCCTATAAACTCATGGTACTTAAGTAAGTCACTTGTGCATTTCCCTATGTGAAAAACACATGATGCTCATAATACAATGACCTTCAAAATCTTTTAGTGCTCCTGATGTATTCCATCAGTGCATCTGTCAGTTCCTTCCTTCCTTGCTTACTAATGTCTTCAATCATGCCTGTCAACACTTTCAAGTTAATGTCTGTTACCAATTTCACCTCCTCCCTGGCCAGAATCTCTTCTACATTATACTCTAAAGTATCCCTTTCTGATTTAAATCTCTGACAGTGAAAAAGAAAATGATCCACATTCTCTTTCATGTTGCATGTCTCACACAAACTTGACTGATCTTGTTAACTTTTGCCTGGTGATCATTTAAGATTGAATGTCCACACAGCACCTGATTTACTGCAGAGAAAGTCCTTCTGTCCCTATCTCCATGACAGATCCTTTTTCCCACTTCCCCAATTATATCCTGCAATACATTCACTTTGTCTGAGCACTTGTACCTTCTTTCCCATTTTTCTCTTCCCTGTGATTTACACTCCCGTACTGCTTCTTTCTTGTCCAGGGTCGGTTTTACCTCATTATTTTTAATCATCTCTGATGCTGCCGCCTTTGCTTGTTGATCTGCCAACTCATTCCCCTCAATATCTTTGTGTCCCGGCACCCAATGAACTTTGACAATATTCTCCCTACACCTTACCTTTGCTAAACTCTCCTTGATGCTGAGAACTGTTTCAATCTTGTTAGTTGGCATTTCAGTACTGAAAGCAGTCTTAATAGCTGGTTGACAATCGGTCAGAATATGAACTACTCTGCCTTTGAAGTCTAGATCAGCCAAGAATTCTAGCCCGATCTGTATACCTACCAATTCTCCTGTGTAATTGTTACCTATAGGAGAAACTCCCTTGTTCATCAAAACTGGTGTGCTGGAGTAACCCTCAAGGTAGACCACAGCACCAGCTCCAGTCGGACCTGGATTACCTAATGCTGATCCATTTGTGAACATTAATACATCGTTTTTATCACAATTGCTAAGAAGCTCTAATATATTTTCTTTCTGTTCTTCCTTGGAGAATGTGAATTCTTCCTTGTGTACATTTCCTGTCTCTTTGATGAGCCCCATCAATTCCTTGGTATATCTGAATTCCTTCTCAATGTTCTCAAACTCTAACATTCCCTTCAATTCCCTAAACCTAGACATCAATAAATGAAAAATAGTAGCTCTTCTACCCACAGTTTTATCCCCCTCTATCCATTCATCAAACTCTTCCCTGAGAGGATCATCTTCATACTTGGCACTGATTCTGATGACTTCTTGTGCTTGTCTTATCTTCAGCTGTAGGTCTATAGGCATGGTGTTTGTCAAGACTTCCAAAGCTTCTGTGCTGGTACTGTTCAAACAACCTGATGCCTTTAGCATCGCTGACCTCTGAACCTTTCCAAACTCCTTACCAGTCATAGTAATAACTCCGGAAATCAGCTCAAATTTGAGAAGGTAAACAAATGTTCAAAATGGTGCTCCAGTACAAGCTTTACAGCAGGGCACCTGTGAGGCAGTTGATTTACTGGTGCTGATAGAATAAGTATGTAGCCATTGTTTATATTACATGGTTAATCTGCTGCCTAAGCCAAGTAGATAAGTAACTTAGACCACATGTTTTGCTATTGACAACCCTGACTAGACTCGATTTGGTCCAATTTTGAGGCACTGTGCTAGTGTGCAATGTGGGCTTTTTGTTAAATTGACTTAACTTTGTACCTGTATATTTGCTGTGTTTTGTTTTCCATTTTCCCTTGACTCACAACATGCTTATACAATTTGCATAGATTTGTATTATGATCAAATGTTATTAAAAACAGAGTTCCTTCGATGCTATAATACAGAAATATGGATGCTGAGAAAAAAGTTACAGGTAAGTTTTAATTTTCATTGATCACCTTAATTTACAATAAAAAAAACTTTTTAGAAATTTACATTTACTAGGTTAAAAAAATCTGATGTCAGACAAAGATAATTTCCTATGATTATTTGCTTCACACTCATCACGAAAACACGCCTATATAATGTGAACCCCTTAAACCCCACTTTTATGTAGTAAAACTGGGGTTTACAGGGTATATATTATTGTCAAAAACATGTATTGTGGGGCGGTTCTAACGAGTAGCTACAATCTATGTTTTGAGCAGAAATAAGAAAAATATCATGATTTTTTTTTTATCTCAAAATAATTTCATTTTTGGTGATAAAATTTTACCAATATATTTGAATAGGTGTGTTTTCGTAATGTGACGCTGGTGTTGTGCTGTGCGGTGAACAACAATCCACCATGCAAGTGGTCACTGGACTAACACTAACGAAAAAAAAACAGAAACAATAGGGCCATGATGACCTTAGATCGGTCACCTGAGAGCCCGGAGTTCATTTTTATGCTCCCCCCCCCGGGAGGGCATATATTTTTGCACTGTCTGTTTATGGGTTTGTAAGTCCACACTTCTTGTGATGCGAACTAATTGCACATTTCTTCAACGATTGAGCTGAAACTTTGCACATGCATTCCTTGTGAGGTGAAGGGATGCCTAACACAATTTTCACATTGGTCCTATCATCTTCTAAGGAGTTATGGCCCTTTTCTCAAATTGGCTCCCCCGGGGGCATTGCTCACTTACAGTGACAGTTCTTGTTAAATCGATCATCATATTCCTGTCAGGTCATTACGATAACACGCCCCTGCAACATAGTGCAGTTTTTCATATCTCCAAAATGGCTACTCTTCTGATGAAAACCCGTAATATTTCTTATTTATATTGCAAACATAGGTTGTGGGTGCTCGTTAGAACCGCCTCATTAAGGCGGTTCTGACAAGTACCTACAACCTATGTCTTGGAGCAGAAAAAAATATTGTATACCCCGTAAACCCCTGTTTTAAATATAAAGTAGAGTTTAATGGGGTGTTCATTTCACAGACTTGTTCATGTGATGGTTACAAGAAGGTAACTTGAGTGGTTCTGGAGAAAGGCGACACACTTCACACCTTTAACATGCATTTCCACCTTATCCGAGGCAATAACTCAAAAGTTGTGGGGATGATACATGACCCATATTCCTGCTTGATCTACAAGTAGTTTTTTGTTAAAGTAATCATTCTGACAATTCAATGAAGACCAAACTGTGGTTTCTAGGGATTTCACAAAGTTTTTTTACTCAATTTGACCTACTGACTTAATTTAACAGACATAACCGGCTTTCAAAAACTTTGTCAAGATGATCAAATTAAATGAACATTTGACCAAAATTGTGGCCTCTAGAGAGTTAAGTCTTTTTTATGGCTTGACCTACTGACTTACATTTTGACCCGGCATTTCAGATTTAGCGTATGTATTGTCAGAATGATAATTCTGGGCAAGTTTGAAGAAGTTTGGACCAAAGCTGAGCCAACTAAAGGGTTCACAAGGTTTTTCGATGATTAGACCTACTGACCTACATTTTGACCCGACATGACCCATATTCGAACTTTACCAAAATAGAAGTGAAGGCAATGATTAGGAATCGATACAATTAACCCACAGCTCACTCCATCCCTAAAACTCTGTGAGTACCTGCCTGATATTGACCCACAAGTACAGCAGGATTAACCACTTAACGCTTTTTGTCTAGTAGCAGAAAAAACACTCATTTGCAGAAGAAAGTCTTTCATTTCTTTCATTTAAAAGCAGTCGTCTATGAGAATGGTCGCAAATACATACGTACATGCCAAAATAACTACTCTGTCAGGTCTCTGTCAACCAAAAGTGCATAGGGTGTGATTTAAGTTAACTCGCATATTTTTCGCTTTTTCCAGAGTAATGTGACAATGGTGGCTGTAGAGAACTGAGAATGTCAACACTTCCATCCTTGATCCCACTTCATTTCATATCAATAGAAGACAATAAAGGCTTATGGACAACGTTTGATTCATTTTTTGAACTTCTTGTTGAAAAGTTGACAATTGGAGACAAGTGGGACAAATCTTCCTTCAAAAAGGGAAACGTTTCTAGGGTAGTGAATGGTTATCGGAATGGAACAGTGCAGTTCAATAAAAAACTGTATCTAAGTTTTTCATCCATTCTAAGGTTTTCCTATCACAACAAAGAGTTAATGAGATTTTGTGACAATATAGTGAATGAAGCTGAAACAAAAATTCTTGATGGACACTCAAAAACAATTAATCCAAAAAATATAAAAGAAATTTATGAACATATCTCAAAATTCAACTTCAAACATGGTGATTTGGAACCCTACTTTTTCTCAGGACTGATCAAGGAGGAAAGTCTATCACATCTTTATAAGGATTACAAATATGACTTTTCCACAGAAGAGTGGAACAAAATAATATTTTTTGAATATCACTGGAACAAAAGAAACTTTTGTAACATTCCTGATAACTACAATGAAGTACTGGAATCAAAATGGTCATTGTTTCTTGAAATAAAGACTCTTTTGAAGTATCAGTCCAGAGTTAAGAAGGTAACTGTTGAATATATTGCTGATTCAATAAGTAGGAAAAATACAGGGGACATTCTGCAAGGCTATATAGTTGAAAGTGTATACAACCACATACCTTCAAAATTAGATTCAGATATCCTCTCTGTCGCCCAGTATGTGCCAGGAATATGTGATGCATTCTGTTTACCATGTGATGACAACTGTATACATGCGACAGGAATACATACATTTATAGAAGCAGGTGAAAATTTTGAAGGTAACCATGATGATGTTTATGTGCTGGTGTCAAAAGCACTTCTTCATCACAAGGAGATATGCCAGGAAATTTCTTTCTTTCAACAAGGTACATTTGACAAGTATAGAGAAGGAACAGTTCTAAAGCGGCTGCATTTTCGAGATGACCTGAAATTAGGTATTTTGAAAAAATGAACTAAAATACATTTTCCATCCTCAAATAAATGAGGATATAGATCATGATATCAACACTGTTCAGTGTGGAATATGTTTCAGCAAAATGAATCCTGATCCAATTCACTGGAGTGCAGTAGACATCAAACGGGAGTGGGCTTTACACTTACCTCTGGAAACACAAATTTATTTTGAAGGGTTTCTGAATCAGGATTATTTACAAAAATGTCTGTCCAGTAAGGAAATCTCTCATTACATCAAAAGAAAAGTTGTGACACTGTTTTCTACCCATGACTGTTTGTTAAATATCACAAACCAGAAGTATGCGGGTATTTTGCAAGAAATGAATACTTTTGAACTGGCCTTCATTCACCATAACATTGGAGCAATGTTTGGCATAACATCACAAACTGGCATATCTCAAAGTTTAAAAACTGCTGAAAAAAGATTAAAAACATGCTCTGAAAAAGAATTATGCTACTTCAAGACATATGTTAAGAAATACCCAGTATCATACGAAACAGCTGCAGGGTGTATCCAGGCTGAAATAAATTTAAGGCAATGTTATAATGTCCTTGGAATGGATAACCTTGTAAGATTAACAACCAGAAGAGATCCTCTGCCAAGTGAAGGGCGTACAAATCAAGTATGTACGCTACCTCTTACTGTCAAAGGGTTGCCAAAGGACCATTTAATATGTGAATCATGGCACGATGCACTAACATGTGATCTTAGTAACAACTGTACCTGTAAAATGGGAACTATCTTTACTAAGGACCATGCGCAGATGTGTCTCTACATACTTCACGAAAAGGAGAAAACTGTATGTGATAGATTTCGAAGTTTTATTACGTTTGGTTGGAGTGATATCTGGTGTCAAAAACAAATTGTAGATTCTCTTCGGGAATACATGGACTTGGAGAAACTATCAGTAGAAGACGAAACAGATTATCTTAACAGATCATTTGAATCATTGCAGCTATCGCCAAATTCTGATGAACAATTAATACAAGACGAAGGACCATGCAGTGACATAAGTGAGGATTCTTGTGATCCTGATACAAGTGATGGTGACTCCCCGACATATTACAGTGAAGCTTGCTTTATGCAGGATCTGACAGATATACAACTATCAGACATAGAGGAATGTGATCTCAATGAGGAGACCGTAACATTAACTGAAGAAGATATACAATATCAGCCAAGCAGTGATGAAGATAAGAACGTGTCTGAAGATGAAGACTTGATTGATGTTTTGAAGCACTTAGATGAACAAGACATGACTTTTGGAGCTACCCAATCTGTACCATATGTTCAGAGAAATGAACCTGCAAACACTGACAACATGCCGGATCAGTCAGATTCAATATTTGGATTTACGGTGTTCAGGCCTCCCAAACTCATTTGTAGGCATCCACCACCAGCTGTAGGCCGTGATGATGACATACATAAGTTAAGAGAGGTTCTAGATGAAGTACTTCTAAGAACTGGGAACACCACAGATAATTTCAGTTCAAAGGTTCTTATAGCTGCTGATCATAAGATTGCGTCAACTCTGTTTAAGCTTACAGAAGAAGATAAGAAATACGAAGTGTTTCTACCAGAGTTTCCTTTATTACACTTAAGAAAATCCAAAATCGTTAACATTTGTAGTGGATATAGAGATGCGGGCATTATTGCACTGTTGATGTACCTGCATGATGATGAGGAATCTGATTGGATGAAACTTGTTAACATTCAAAATATAGAAATTGCAACAAGAAACATTAAACGTCTGTCAGCAACACTGCATATCAGTTTTCTTATTATATTCATGCAAAGTATGTCAAAAGAAAGCCGAATCAAATTTCTTGATGACATGAAAAACCCTTCTGCCAGAGTCACGAAACAGTGGGAACCTCTCTACAGGGAGTTTATGGAGGCAACGAGTGACAAAAATGCCACATTTGCCCTTCATAGAGATATTATGACCCACTGTGATGAAGTCCTCGCTCTTGCTGTTGCTGAACGAATTGGTGGGCCAGAAGGATATGATTTACTGCTGGGAACTGTAAAGGAAGCTTTACCATTTTCATTTGTTAATGGGGCATCATCATATGGCACATTTTGCATTAGACTTCTCACAGAACACTACAAGAACGGTATATTTTATCAAAATTTGAAGAAACACTTATTCACGGGTCCTCATAAGAGCAGCTCGAGAAACTTTGCTCTAGATGCCCAAAGAGAAATGGAACACAAGGATGCTCTGAAAGGGTTCAGGCCTAGGGCTACAATGGACAATGTGGTTCCAAGAATGTCTGTAATTGATGACTTCTTGGAAATTCAAGCAAAAAGACAATCATTGTTTGATGAAGATGACGAAGATGATGAAGAAGACGACGAAAAACAGGACACTGACATTGGATGCAGTATTACAAAAAGAGATGTGCTTCACATTCTCCCAACTGTTTCTATGATTTTGAGGAACCAAGTACTACAAGCCACAATTGAAGAAAATCCTATCAATGCATATAAAGCTGAAAGTAGAAGTAAAACAAAGATCAGGAATTGATACAATTAACTTACTCCACCCATAAAAGACACCAAAGGGAAAGAAATACAAACATTAAGCGACCAGACCATAATGGAAACCTAAACAAAGGAAGGCCATAAGGACAGTTACTTTCCCACAAAATGGCCATATGGCCATCCAAAACCAAAAGACACAAGTGATACACACAGTAAGTAACAAACAACAACATAAATAAATCGCCACAGAAGAGCCGCCTTGGAACGGTCAGTGGAAGATTTCCACTGGGGGGCTTAAATCGATTTTACGTGGCCACAATCCTCGCCCTTACTTCCGTCGCGATTTAGACAAATAATTTGTTCAGTCCGCATGAAGGCCTCCTAACTCATCAGTGCAACATCTCCGTGAACACAAAAATCAAAGAACCACGGAGGTGAGACAACGGTGAGGACTCGACAGCAAGAAACCACAGACATGCTGGAGCAAAAGAAAACCAACAGTTAGACTCCGATGAGCCCGACCAGAGACTATAAATAATGATATAAAGGCCGTTTATATCAAAGGCAATTCTGGACAAACATTCACTGTCATCAGCAAAATACCTCATTGAAAAACATCTTGTTGCCAAGGGGCAAGGTTGGGCGGTCAAAACCAGGCGCGGTTTTAACCGGCGGTTTTAACCGGTTAAAACCGTCCCTGTCAATACTCCCAGAGTGGTCAATACTGGTCAATACTGGTCGATTGAAATATTGAGTGGTCAATTTAATAATTTTAGTGTTGAAAATGCAAAGCTACTGAAACTATTTTGAAGTTTTAGTCTCTTTGCTGGAGGCTGATCATTTGATATAGTTTCAGGTTCAGATATTATTTCTTCAAGTGGCCTCTTAGCAATATTTTTTGTTTTGTTTTTTAACCCTAGGCATTTTTGTCTATTACTCATTGATCAGTCTTAAGACCTTAGCACTAGATGTAACTTCAATAGTGCAGTCTTTGCACCTTGCACTGTTTTTTTTTTTTTTTTTTTTTTTGTTGTTATCTTCCAAAATACTGAAGAAGTTTAGGTTTCATTCATTTTGACACCTTCAGTGATAGCTTGATGATTAGATACTGTCTATATTGCATATAAATCAAAATTTCACACATAAGGAATAAAGCCTGGTGTGAGTTTATAATACCCTCATTAGGAACATGTAATTGGTCAATTTAGCAATTAGATCTTTGTCACACCCACTGCAGTGGCATGGGTTAGTCTGTTTTGACAGCAATTTAAAGGTGTTGCAGATACTTTTAAACAGAGAATCTTCAAACATTGTTTGGTTAATAAATTACAGCCTTTTACAGATGAATTACTGCACAGGCCTAAAATTAATGGTGTATTTCACATGTTTGTCAATATACATGTATGCATGTGACATTTTTTTGCAATACCATCAAAATTATATGTAAAATTTTATGATTAAAGAAGATGTTAAATAATGGATATTTTCAAAGTTGAAGAGGGAAGAAGATTTGTTTGGTTAGAGAGGTGAGTGGGCCAATCTGGTACAAAAATGTTTGTTTTCAAACAAAATAGGACCTTTCATAAATCCTTCAAAATCCGTGATACATGCACATTCAGCTTCCTGTAAATCAAAATATTAACGATCAATCTAACCAATAAAGGAAAAAAGAAAATTATAAAGACTGTTTGATTAAAAGCAACAGGCCTGTCTACAGTTCAGTGAGTCAATCCAACCTCTCCAATTGACCAGCAATAATATCTTTTGACTTTTGATCAAATAAAAAATACCTCAAATAATTACTAAAAACTATTTTTTCTTGTTCAGTGATGAAAATATAGTCCAACAGCATTTACAAGATATAGGGGGAAAGCTTTTAAGACCGGTTTAGCAACAGGACAGTGACATATACTCCAGTGATTTAATCGACCACCAATCGACCAGTATTGACCAGTAATGACCGGTTAAAACCAGTTTTAACCACCGGCCCGGTCAATACTCATATTGACCGGCTTTTTGCCAACCTTGCCAAGGGGTTGTATGGTTTTTCCAAAACAGATCTGAAACTACCAGATGATAATGTACCTGAAGAGTTAAAGAATAAAGTAAAGCGAACTGCTGGAACAACAGTAAGAAGATCAGTTTGCAAGGTGAAAATAACACAGGATGAACGAAAAACAAAAGAAATGAAGAGAAGGAAGAAGGTAATGCAAAAGCAAAAAGAATATGATTGTTTGTCAAGTGAGATGAACGCCTGTCAGGCAATCCTGAAGCCTGATTGCACAAAGGGTAATGTTCAAAAGTCATTAGGGATGAGGAAAGCTTTGTTTGATATACTTAAGACATGCATAGAAAAAACATCACCAGAAATGCTGGATTCAAAACCAATGTCAGATTTTCTGAAAGAGAAAAACATCATCAATATCGGCTGTTCAGCTTTTCCTGAAGAAATTGTTAAATCGGCCAGCATAGCCATATTTGAATTTGCTGGAGTAAAATTTAAAACAAGAGCAATGACAGGAGGTCAGTACATAAGGTATGTCCAAAATACTGTAATTGGGAAGCTCCGACAGACATTGACTCATTTAGTGGATATAGTAATCTGTGAGGAAAAGTACCAATTTACTCCAGATGATCTGAAAGCATACACCAGGGATTCAAGAAAAGGAACACTGAAACAAAAGGAAACTATCCAACATCTTAAACAGTCAGGTGACATGATCAGTGAAACAAGGTTTGACAAGAAAGCTATTCTTACAACGTCTACTGGAAAGAGTGCTGTAAGTAGGTACCTTGCAGAAAATTTAGCAAATTTAAAATTGAAAAATGTTGTTTTGGACATAGACAGTGAATTGATTATGAAATCTTGTGAAGGTTGTTCAGAAAATACAAATTGTGAATGTGCACCGTTCTGCGTTCCAATTAGAGCAACTTATGGTCCTTTAGGTTTTGAAGGCCAGGAAACACTACAAATTAAGCAAAGGAAGGGGGAAGCAGAAATGTCACAGGTCGACTGGCTTATATCTTGTTATGACAGCCTTAATCCTGGAGCAGCTATAGTATCTGTAGTGACTTCAGGTGACATTGATGCAGTGCCAATACACCTTTTTGCTGTATCATTATTACTTCCGAGAAACGAAAATGGATCCTTTGACAAGAAAGTATTTGTGATACTCCAAAAAGCATATGGACTAACTGATATCTACTGCATAACAGATATTGTAGTGATGATAGAGAAAACCTTCGGTATATATTCTTGCATGAAGATAGCGTTTGCTTTGTGCATGGGTGGGAATGACTTTATACCCAAATTCCATGGACTGTCACATCAGAAGGTACTGAATATGTACTGTGACAGATTTCTGAATGACTTATTCGCTTTGAAGTTTGACAATACAAATACAGTCATTGGTGCTGAAGTCAATGGAAACGTTTATATTGACCTTATTAAGACATTGTACTGTCCACGAACTCTTGATCCTTCAAAACTGAAGTTTGAAGAAATCAGGCAATTATCAATTAAGGATCCAAAACATTTAGAATATAAAAACCCAGTGAAATGGATGCCACCTAAAAGTGTTCTGCTGTCATTTGCAAAACTAATTGAATGCCAGATTGACTATCTGTTTACACTAGGCAGGCATGCGGCAGTCTTACCTGACTTTGTTAAAAAGGGATGTCTGGTTCGCGACGCTGATGGGAGTGTTCACTACCACTTTGGTGACGAAGTTAAGTTTGACAAGAAGGAAGATCTACTTACAATAGACGAGAAAACATTGTCAAAAACGCTTTCTAGTGCAACAAAACGAAAGGCATCACTGGCAACCAAACGAACACTTCAATACACGCCTCAAAAAGGACAGCGCAGAAAAGGGAGAAAAACAGCCACAAGTCTCAAGACATCTACACCTGGGTAAATATTTTATGACATATTTCGTTACAGTTTATTGGATGTTCTGCTATAAAAATAACCATTTACACCCACTATCCCCAAATACACTAGCTTGTACATTCAGGGCAGGCCTAGACATTTTACGCATTTGACCAGTACTAAGTGCCCAGTCTCTCCCTAGTAACTGACAACTGCCTTACATGAATCAGCAGTAATTATAGAATGGCTGCAGAATCATTCCACCACCAAGTCTCCAAGCCGCGATTCGATCTCACACTATCTCTGAATTAATCTGATTATTGAACCTTGACACACTAAGAATTTTTCGCATATCGGGCTGCTTGTTTATCGAAGGTGGGCAAAAACCGAATTACCCAGGGAAAAACCAAATGGCCATCCGCAAGCAGAACATGTCTCTCCCATATTTGACCTGAGCGTGAACCGAACAAGAAGACACTTTTATGCAATATAATTGCATATACATGAAGTTTTCAGATTATGCATATTTGAAATATGAGTAGAATCCGCCTCATTCAGACGGTTCTCACTAGTACCCACGACCTATGTCTTGGAAAAGAAATACAAACAATTTATATCCCTATAAACCATTACGAAAAAATGCCTATACAAATATATATAATAATTTTTTCCGCCAAAAAACGAAAATTGTGAAAGGACAAAATGTGAACCCTTTTCTTATTTCTGCTCAAAATATAGATTGTGGGTACACGTTAGAACTACATCATTGAAGCGGCTCCAACAAGTACCCAGAATCTATATTTTAGAGCAGAAATAAGAAAAAAAGGTCTACCCCTGTAAACCCCAGTTTTGCTATATATATGTAGGATTCAAAGGGGTCAGAATTATATAGGCGTGTTTTCGTGATTTCCAGTTTTCACATAATAAAGTGGGGTTTTTAAGTGTGGGGGTAACGGTAATTACACAGACTTCTAAACATGATGTCTACAGCTATTGTCACCTTTTCGCTGACTCCCAAAAGGGTCAGTTGTTAGTTGCTGGTCAAAGAACGTCTGTTGTACCGAGTCCTAAGCTATATTTATTATTACAGAAATATATTAAAACTTTCACCATTTTCAGATACAAATTTCTGATATTTTTCATAAACAGATTGTGGGTACTCATTAGAATCGCCTCGGTGAGTTTAGACAGAATAAACTAGTGGTATGCTGTCTTAATGTCCATAACGTGTTCATTTTTAACTGATTTACATATCCTTTGTACCAAATTTCTCAGAAATGTTTTTTTCAAGGTTGTTAAATTGTGTTCCTTTTCATTCGATTGTTCATGAACATTTATATAAGTACATACAGTAAATATGGAAAGCCAAAATTCTTTCAGGGTATGATTAAACTATTTAAAAATGGAAAATAAACAATGCTTAGGGGAACGACGTTTAATTTTAGTTTGGGGATGTATGCGGGGTGATCATTTTAAGCATTCTGTGTATTTATGTTTTGTTTAAAGGGTCACTGGTGACTTGGGATCACCTCGTGTGGCCCAATTTACTTAAATGATTTTGATAGACTTCATATATAACATATATTTTTGCCCGGCAAACGTTTTATCCTGGAATTTACTGACTCATTACGAAAACATGCCCGTGCGACATAGTGTCTTTTTCCATATCTCCAAAATGGCTACTTTCCTGATAAAATCTGTGATATTTTTCTTACAAATACGGCAAACATAGGTCGTGGGTGCTCGTTAGAACCGCCTCATTGAGACAGTTCAAACGAGTGCCCACAATCTTTGTTGTGGAGCAGAAAAAAAGAAAAATAATGTATACCCCCGTGCACCCCAGTTTTCTTTATATAAAGTGGAGTGTGTGGGGATGCTCATTTCACTGACTTGTTCGCGTGTTGTGAATGACTGACTGACTGATTGATTTATTGACTGATTGATTAAATTTGGCCTCCGTGGATAAGAGCGCTGTCTGTTATTCGTTAGGTCTCTCACCGCTGTGGTTCGAGCCTCGCTCGGGTCACATGTGAGACGCCAAGTTCTGCAACGGAAGGTCAGGTGGTTTTTCTCCGGGTACTCCGGTTTTCGCCCACCTCTGATTAACGATCGGCTCGATATGAGTGAAATAATCTTGAAAGGGCCGTAAAACTAAAATCAAAAAAAAAAAAAAAAAAATTAAAGCATTCAAAGTAGCATAAGAGTCTGTCTCTTGTCAGTTTTGTAAATGCCAGAAAAGTATCAAATCGAAACCATTTTAATCCAGCAGCCACACAACTTCGAAATAACGTCATTTCAACGTCGATGTGACATCTTGACTTAGAATTGATGTTGATGAAGTCGTTTCAACGTTGTGTGCCTGCTAGAAATGCACATCTCTAAATTTATTTGTATTTTTCTCTTTTTTACAGACCAAGCACAGCTCAATTTCAGTGATGGTGGTAAATAAATGTGTTATCTAAACATTGGCTGCAGACCTGTCAGATATTATCAGATGTATGAGAGTAAAATCTGGGATGTTGTAAAACCTCTTATATTGTGGTGAATTTGCACTTGATTCTGAGGTCAACTTTTTTGTTTATATTCGGAGTTATTCCTATGACTGTTACTGCTTTCTTCAAGGGACTCGACTGTCACAGCTGCTCCATACTCCATCACCGGAAGAACCAAGGATTTGTAGAGTCTCATATACACTGTTTGGCTGCATCCTCTATGTCCTTGAACGAAATTATCAAGACATTTCAAGGCACTGAAACCAGCCTTTGTTTTCTGTTGAATATGTTCGTGAAAGTTTAATTTATCATCTACTGTGACACCCAGAATTTTCTTTGAATTGGTTGTTTTTAAAACACTCTCGCCTAACTTCACCTCTGCCTTCACTTCTGAATCTCTGCCGTTATGTTTAAATACCATTATCTCTGTCTTATCCGGTGCAATCAACATATTCCATCTCCTACACCAATCTACCACAGATGCCAGTTTATCATTCAACGCAGCACAACTTTCCGCCACTGATGTATTACTTTCCCAAACACAGCTATCATCTGCAAATTCTGCATGATTACCTACCACTTCCTTCATTGAATCACTTGTATACAGATTACAAAGCACTGGACTGATAGATAGATTGACCCAAGTCCAAATTTAGGTCGAAACGACCCAGGCCGAAACGACTCCGGACCGAAACGTCCTGGATTCGTGTTTGGTAGGATCGAATAAATCTACCATTTAAAGAATTACCATTAAACCGAACAGCTCTGACTGCACCCTGTTTACAGTTTTCGGAACTAATCAATTTCAGCGGCAGATCATCACTCATCGTCAGATATTATACCCATTTTCTTTCGCAATCAATCGCACGTATGGATCTAGTTGCCTAAAAATCGTGTAAGTTGCATAAAACTCGTGTATTGTACCGATATACCACCTGACGAAACCGAAATTTATAGGGCTGAGCTGGTGAGACATTTCTTACCAAAGTTATTTTCGTTTAGTTTTTTTATTTTGGTTTTACGACCCTTCAAGATTATTTAACGTGCATCCAACCGGTCTGCATGCCAGGGTGCTTAAGGAATGTAGTGCTTTATTTTCAATGAACCACTTTGCTCAGGGCACTGTACCAGATGACTGGCGACAAGCAAACGTAACCCCGGTCTTTAAGAAAGGAGAAAAATATGATGCTGCAAATTAAAGACCGGTGTCGCTCACATCTATCTATCTATCTATCTATCTATCTATCTATCTATCTATCTATCTATCTATCTATCTAACTATCTATCTGTCTTCTCATACTGAGTCGGTCATATTTGGCCATTACCTCAGTTGGGTGGGTGGCTAAATTTAGAATTTAGCACACAAAAAATCATCTCTGGATGAGTCCTTAAAACTATTTACAATCCAAGCACAGAGGTATCCTAAAACGCATACCTCTGAGTCTCAATCTTATACTGTGCGGGCTTTGAACTCCTCTGCAGTATTGGCATTCACCGCAGAGGATGGAATACTATTCCACTGAGGAACAGTTCTGGGGAAGAAAGAGTTTTTCAGGGCATCACTATAGGACTGGGGAAGGTATAATTTGAGGACTTTTACTGGAGGACCAGAGGACTGAGGACCAAGTCCTCTAGAGGACCAGGGGTATAATTTGAGGACCAAATACAAGAGGACCAGTGCCTTAATCAGCCATATAATGGCTATGATAATTGAAGATAATTACTGTTTATTGAAAACGACACCTGGTGGTATGGTATATCACCTCATGGGGATATATACAGAAAAAAAAGGAAAAAAAAAATAAAATAAAAGGAAAAACATGTTATTATGCTCAGGAAATTTTTCATCATAGAATTTTATGAAATATATTTTTGGAATCTTGTTACTCTGATAAAAATGTTTAGTTGTAATTAGAATTTCTCTACTTTCTATATACTTGATATAATCAATCTGTTATTTTTTTTAATTCCCAAACTGCATGATGAACAGTGAAGATCCTGATCAGATGGCATCTTGCTACTCTTTTATAAAATGTTCACTTGAAATTAGAATGTCTCTACTTTCAATATACATGTACTTAATATAAGCTATCTGTTAAATTCCCAAACTGCACGATGAACAGTGAAGATCCTGATCAGATGGCATCTTGGCACTCTTTTAAAAATGTTCACTTAAAATTAGAATTTCTTTATTTTCAATATACATTTATTTAATATAAGCTATCTATTAAATTCACAAACTGCATGATGAATAGTGAAGATCCTGATCAGATGGCATCTTGCTACTCTTTTAAAAATGTTCACTTAAAATTAGAATTTCTCTACTTTCAATACACATGTACTTAATATGAGCTACCTGTTAAATTCCCAAACTGCATGATGAACAGTGAAGATCCTGATCAGATGGCTTATCTGGAGCTACACTGTTGTTATGCTCAGAAATTTTTCACCATAGAATTGTATGAAATATCATAAGATAACATTTCCGTATGACATAGAGCATTCATTACATGTTACCATAATGGTATTTTCCCTGATGAAAACTTGTAATATTTTTCTTATTAATACTCCAAATATAGGTTGCGGGTGCTTGTTAGAACCACCTAAATGAGGCGGTTCAAATGACTACTCGCAACCTATGTTTTGAAGCAGAAATAAGAAAAATTATGCATACCCCTGTAAACTCCAATTTTCGCTCTATAAAGTGGGGTTAATAGGGGTGTTCATTACACGGACTTGTAAACATGGTGCTTTTGGCATCTTGTTGCTCTTTTAAAATGTTTAGTTTAAATTAGAATTTCTCTACTTTCTATATGCTTGATATAATCTACCTGTTAAATTCACAAACTGCAAAGATGAACAGTGAAGATTCTGATCAGATAGCTTGTCTGGAGCGGTACAGTTTTATGCTCAGAAATTTTTCACCATAGAATTATATCATCACGCTAACAAGTCCGAGAAATGAACACCCCCTTACACCCACTTTATATAGAGAAAACTGGGGTTTAGGGGGGTATACATTATTTTCCTTATTTCTGCTCCTAGACAATGAGGCGGTTCTAATGAGCACCCACAATCTATGTTTTGAGTATAAATAAGAATATCACAACTTTTCATCAGAAAATTGACCATTTTGGAGATGTAAAAAAATACATTATGATGCATGGGTGTCTTATCGTAATGGAAATACATTTTTGGCATCTTGTTGTTCTTACTAAAATGTTTAGTTGAAATTAGAATTTCTGTATTTCTACATACTTAATGATATAATCTATCTGTTAAATTCACAAACTGCAAGATGGACGCTTAAAATATTTCCTTAAACTTGCAAACTCTCATAATATGGCTTGTTTTTGATAAAAACCTGCTGGTACTTCACTGAAGTGAGTTTAAATAATAAAACTTTCAATTGCATGGACATGGTACTACAATGATGCTGATTATCTCACACAAAATTCAACAAAAGCAGCTCCTGCTATACTAAAAGGTTCTGTGGGGTAGGTTGGGGTGGGAGTTATGGCCCTTTCAATATTATTTCACTCATATCGAGCTGATCGTTAATCAGAGGTGTACTTAAGTCTTTAGAGAAGTTTTGCTGCAAAAATATGTTTGTATCAATTAATTTAATTACCATGATTGTTGTTAATTATAATGTTCAGCTACACTGATTTTGAAATTCTATGTTCTGATGTTTTATCAAATGCTAAGTTTTATAAATTTATCATACTGTAATGGCTTGCCACATACTGTTGAGGAAGGATTGTGCACATTAACCCATTTTTGTATCAGAAAATCTCAAAATCGGTTATTAGCAAACAGTGCAGGCCCAGATCAGATGCCACGTTCTGCAACCTGATCAAAGCCTAAACTGTTTGCAAAAAGTTCAGCCGTTTTC
The DNA here is from genome assembly GCA_963580285.1 of Lucinisca nassula. Taxonomy (NCBI): domain Eukaryota; kingdom Metazoa; phylum Mollusca; class Bivalvia; order Lucinida; family Lucinidae; genus Lucinisca; species Lucinisca nassula. The sequence goes on along the minus strand of OY757014.1, from coordinate 108,223,123 downwards.
CAAATAAATTTTGAAGAACCCCTGAATTTTCAAATGGACTCGTGCTATATATAAGGTGGAAGATTTCATTCAGTACAAATGGGTTAAAACTTGAATATATTGAAGACAATAGCTGTCCAGTTTGTTACCCTTTTATCTACTAGTAATGAACACCCTTATAAACCCCACTTATTCCATGATTTGGGTACTCCTGAGATACACTTGTTAGAACCACCTTGGTGTATTGAGCACACACACTCTATGCTTGCAGACAAAATGAGAAGAATGTCACCAATAAAACGGAAAATGTCAGTTTTTAAGTTTGTGGAAGAAACATTGCAATAACACACACATGTGACATAGTGCATTTTATTTTATATCTCCAAAAGGGCTACTTTTTGGATGAAAATCTTTGATATTATTATTATTTATTCTGCAAACATATGTTGCTGCCTCATTGAGGTGGTTCTAACTAGTACCCATGACCTACTTCTTGGAGCAGTAATAAGAAAGATAATGTATGCCCCTGTAAACTCTAGTTTTCTCTATATGGTGTTTTTTAGGGGGTTGGGGTGTGGGGAGTGGTGGTGCTGTTCATTTTATGGATATGTTCACCTGATGACACTTTGTCACTAGGGTGACTAAGATCTTTTTCCCCCAGGTTCATATTTCTTTGATTATTACACCTACTAAATAAATAAAATAAATAAATAAATAAATAAATAATAAAAAAACATTATTAAATATGTGTAATTAAACAAATGCTTATTTATGGGTCCTGTGTGAGTTCTGGAATGGAAGGTCATGTTTTTTTTTTCACTTTTCAGCTCAACTTAAGAAAATTAATAATAAATTAGGCCCAAATTAACAATCAAAATAATTAGAAACAATGCTTCTGAAAGATCTAACAACACATTTCAAAAATGAAGACTTTCAATTATTTGCAAAATTTCAACCTAATCATAGGCTTACAGCCATTGGTTATATGTAACTTTGCCCAACCTACAATAGGATAAGCCCCACCTACAAATAACCATTAAACTGCCAATCACAACCATTACAATATCAAGCCTTTTTTCAAAGAAAATCTTGTTTAGCATTTTTCATATACGAGTCCTATGAAAATGTTGTTCTCTGAAAACAAACAAAAGAAAACATTTTGAATGCCATCTGCTATGAGGTAATGCTTGGTGCTTAAGATACAAGATTAAAAGTTTCTTTCCCCTTTATAGCTCTGAATGTAATACTTGGGAGTCTTAAAAAAAATGGATAAAAATGCCATTACCAGCAAGCTGATAAGTATTAAAATGACTGATCCGGATAGGAATAGATAAAATCACTAGGAAAAAATAATCTGGCCAAACTGTCCTACAAAAAAATAAAATAAAAATAAATAAATAACTTTTTTTTTGTTTCCTAGTAGAGAAAGTTCCCCTATAATTGAACATACTGTTTTTAAAAGGATAACACAATGCCTAAAATTTATTTCATTTGTTTATATGGTGAAGAATTTCTTTATCACATGTTTTCCTTTAATTTATTTATTTTTTTCCACTTATCCTGCTGAACAAGAGAGTCCCTACATTTGCAAATAGTGTAGCTCCAGATAAGCCATCTGATCATGATCTTCACTGTTCACCATGCAGTTTGTGAATTTAACAGATAGCTCTTATTAAGTACATGTATATTGAAAGTAGAGAATCTAATTTTAAGTGAACATTTTTAAAAGAGTGCCAAGATGCCATCTGATCTGGATCTTCACTGTTCATCATGCAGTTTGTGAATTTAACAGATAGCTTTTATTAAGTACATGTATATTGAAAATAGAGAAATTCTAATTTTAAGTGAACATTTTTAAAAGAGTGCCAAGATGCCATCTGATCTGGATCTTCACTGTTCATCATGCAGTTTGTGAATTTAACAGATAGCTTTTATTAAGTACATGTATATTGAAAATAGAGAAATTCTAATTTGAAGTGAACATTTTTAAAAGAGTAGCAAGATGCCATCTGATCAGGATCTTCACTATTCATCATGCAGTTTGGGTGTTGATGGGGACGTTAAACCTCAAATCAAACAAACAAAATCATGCAGTTTGTGAATTTAATAGATAGCTTTTAATAAGTAAATATATATTGAAAATAGAGAAATTCTAATTTTAAGTGAACATTTTTAAAAGAGTGCCAAGATGCCATCTGATCTGGATCTTCACCGTTCATCATGCAGTTTGTGAATTTAACAGATAGCTTTTATTAAGTACATGTATATTGAAAGTAGAGAAATTCTAATTTTAAGTGAACATTTTTAAAAGAGTAGCAAGATGCCATCTGATCAGGATCTTCACTATTCATCATGCAGTTTGTGAATTTAACAGATAGCTTTTATTAAGTACATGTATATTGAAAATAGAGAAATTCTAATTTTAAGTGAACATTTTTAAAAGAGTGCCAAGATGCCATCTGATCTGGATCTTCACTGTTCATCATGCAGTTTGTGAATTGAACAGATAGCTTTTATTAAGTACATGTATATTGAAAATAGAGAAATTCTAATTTGAAGTGAACATTTTTAAAAGAGTAGCAAGATGCCATCTGATCAGGATCTTCACTATTCATCATGCAGTTTGTGAATTTAATAGATAGCTTATATTAAGTAAATATATATTGAAAATAGAGAAATTCTAATTTTAAGTGAACATTTTTAAAAGAGTGCCAAGATGCCATCTGATCTGGATCTTCACTGTTCATCATGCAGTTTGTGAATATAACATATAGCTTTTATTAAGTACATGTATATTGAAAGTAGAGAAATTCTAATTTTAAGTGAACATTTTTAAAAGAGTAGCAAGATGCCATCTGATCAGGATCTTCACTATTCATCATGCAGTTTGTGAATTTAACAGATAGCTTTTATTAAGTACATGTATATTGAAAATAGAGAAATTCTAATTTTAAGTGAACATTTTTAAAAGAGTGCCAAGATGCCATCTGATCTGGATCTTCACTGTTCATCATGCAGTTTGTGAATTGAACAGATAGCTTTTATTAAGTACATGTATATTGAAAATAGAGAAATTCTAATTTGAAGTGAACATTTTTAAAAGAGTAGCAAGATGCCATCTGATCAGGATCTTCACTATTCATCATGCAGTTTGTGAATTTAATAGATAGCTTATATTAAGTAAATATATATTGAAAATAGAGAAATTCTAATTTTAAGTGAACATTTTTAAAAGAGTGCCAAGATGCCATCTGATCTGGATCTTCACTGTTCATCATGCAGTTTGTGAATTTAACATATAGCTTTTATTAAGTACATGTATATTGAAAGTAGAGAAATTCTAATTTTAAGTGAACATTTTTAAAAGAGTAGCAAGATGCCATCTGATCAGGATCTTCACTATTCATCATGCAGTTTGTGAATTTAACAGATAGCTTTTATTAAGTACATGTATATTGAAAATAGAGAAATTCTAATTTTAAGTGAACATTTTTAAAAGAGTGCCAAGATGCCATCTGATCAGGATCTTCACTGTTCATCATGCAGTTTGGGAATTTAACAGATAGCTTATATTAAGTACATGTATATTGAAAGTAGAGACATTCTAATTTCAAGTGAACATTTTATAAAAGGGTAGCAAGATGCCATCTGATCAGGATCTTCACTGTTCATCATGCAGTTTGGGAATTAAAAAAAATAACAGATTGATTATATCAAGTATATAGAAAGTAGAGAAATTCTAATTTTAACTAAACATTTTTATCAGAGTAACAAGATGCCAAAAATATATTTCATAAAATCCTATGGTGAAACATTTCCTGAGCATAATAACATGTTTTTCTTTTATTTTTTTTTCCTATTTTTTTCTGTATATATGTCCATGAGGTGATATACCATACCAGTAGGTGTCATTTTCAATAAACAGTAATTATCTTCAATTATCATAGCCATTATATGGCTGATTAAAGCACTGGTCCTCCTGTATTTGGTCCTCAAATTATACCCCTGGTCCTCTAGAGGACTTGGTCCTCAGTCCTCTGGTCCTCCAGTAAAAGTCCTCAAATTATACCTTCCCATAGGACTGGTACCTACGATACTGTGAGTTATTTGCTCTTGATGCCCCTGTCCGGGTTGACACTGTTGCAGGGGTCAAAAACCTATCCTTGTTAATTGATACTGTACCAGAATGTATCTTGTAGAAGAAGGTTAAGGAGGACTGCTCACGACGGGTCTCCAGGGATGGCCACTCTAGTTCATCAAGCATGTCACCGACGCTACTTCTATTTCGCCATCGTCTGCAGGTCCATCGAGCAGCTGTCCTCTGCACCTTCTCCACCTGCTGAATCTGAGTTTTAACATATGGATGCCAAATGGGTGATGCATATTCAAGCTGAGGGCGAACCAATGTTTTATATGCAACATCCTTTGACTGCCGAGGTGCAAAAGCCAAATTACGTCTAAGGAATCCTAAGGTCCTAGTTGCTTTAGATGTTATTTCAGAGATATGTTGACCCCAATCGAGATCGTCAGTGATGGTGATACCAAGATATTTGGCGGAATGAACTTGCTCCAAAGTTTGCTGGTGTAGTGTGTAATCATGCTTAATTTGCTTGTCCTGAAGGTGTCGTGACACCCTCATTGAATGGTATTTGGCTACATTGAACTTCATCTGCCAATCTGCTTCCCATTGTGCAAGTCGATCCAGGTCATCTTGTAAAATGTGACAGTCAGAAGAAGAATACAGGACACAATCATCAGCAAACAAACGGACTGATGACCTGATGTTATCAGGGAGATCATTGATGAATATCAAAAAGAGGACCGGTCCAAGGACCGAACCTTGTGGGACACCAGATAGAACAGGGACTGGATCAGACGCTTGGCCGTCAAGTACAACTTGTTGAGAGCGCCAGGAGAGCCATGAGCTAATCCAATTATGTGTGGATCCTCTTATCCCATAGTAGTCCAATTTGTACAATAGTCTTCTGTGAGGTACCTTGTCAAAGGCCTTGGCGAAATCTATGATGATCAAGTCAGTCTGTCTGTGGCCACGATTTATGGCCCCATCCAGATTACTCACAATGTCATGGAAGAATTGAACTAGTTGAGTTTCGCAAGACCTTTGACTTCGGAAACCATAGTGACAGTCAGCAAGAATGCTCTCAAAGGCTAAGTGTTTATTAATGCTGCTGACTAATATATGCTCCAGGGTTTTGCAACAGATGCATGTTAGCGACACTGGTCTATAATTTTCTGCATCATATTTTTCACCTTTTTTTATAGACCGGGGTAACATTGGCTTGTCGCCAATCATCTGGTACAGTGCCCTGGGCAAGTGATTTATTGAAAATAGAGGCCAGCACAGGAGAAATTTCAGCACTATATTCCTTAAGGACCCTGGCATTCAGGTCATCTGGCCCAGATGCCTTATGTATTTTGAGCTTACCCAACAGTTTAGCGACCCCCTTAGGGTCAACTGTTATGTCCCCCATAGTAGGGAACGTACTATTGTCTATAGA